>OZ024798.1:25531346-26068846 GCA_964017045.1 Omphiscola glabra | reverse complement strand
CAAGATTTGACCACACACACACTAACAAATGGACAGAGAATTATAGTATATCATGACGCCCCATGCAGGCTTTTTGGGGTTTGTATGAAAAAATGGATAAGTGTGTGTTGAATTGTTTTCATATAAATGTTGATATATTTTATACTTTCTTTAGTAAAATTTTAATTTATGTAATAAGTCGCAGATTTAATTTCTAAGCTCTACAGTTCTCTTTGACTTTGTTACTGATTTTGTTGCATTGATTCATTTTACTGTGGTGAGTCGATGGCCAAATGCAGAAACCGTAAAAACAATCATGTATTTAGGTTGTGAACTAATTAGCCTGTGCCCCTTGTCAGTATGCACCTCCACCACGTCGAGATAGGTTCTTGGAAGGGAAAGTGGTTCCATAAAATCCTAAATACAGCCTTTTGGGAAGATTGGCAGCTCAAATCCCGGTGCAGCAAGAGATTTTGAAGATAAGGTGCAAATGGATAGTGTCACGGACATATCGCGTGTTGATGTTATGTGTCCGTATTTATAATTTTAATAGTAAGAAAATATGTTTTTCGTTTGGGAATTCCCCATACCCGGTATATCGCACAAAGTGTAACATGTCATGAATGCGCTATGACGCAATTCCGGTTGGTGCGATCTATGGTGGCAGAATTGTTGTTATGGACGTCATGCTGAAACGGTTTCTTTTATAAGGAAAGAGTGCATGGATGTTTTGTTTCTCTGGGCTCTTTCAATAATGAACAGCATTGTTCCTGATTAGTTTGTATACGTTGTATCTTTATACATCAAACAAGCAATTAAAGAACAGTTATTTCAAACCATTTCTTAAAGTTATTATCAGACTAATCAGAGAGAAAGACAACGGAGCTTTGGCTCTGAGTCGATTGTGTGTGTTTCTGTGGCTATTGGGAGGGACCTAACCCCTAGACGACCTTCCGCCACAGATAGGTCGAATAATTAGAATGAGGATACCGCTTAAACATTGACATCCACTAGGATCGAGAGAACGGGAAGACCACAAAAACATCTGGCGTAGAGAGCGGAGGGATAGAAAACGATGTACTTGAGATCGGAAAGAGTTCCAAAAGAGCTAAAGGGAAGATTGCAAGTGTCCGGCAGGTGTGGCAAGGTTATTGTTAGCGGACATTAGTTAAAACTAAAGAACATATCTGGTTGGTTGATGCAACTAGCAGACCTGCCATTGTTTGAGATTATTATCTGCGAACAATGAGTCAGAAAATTATTCACCTCACTGGTCACGATTCAACGTTAGTTTCTGTCATTTTAGTGTTTCATAAGGGGGGGGGGGATAACAAAATCCCCCCCCCCCCCCACAAACAAAAAAAAAAAAAAAAAAAAAATCGCCAGGATACAATAAAATAGATTTTCAAGAAGGTTTTCAAGAAGGTACGTTCGTTACCGTGGCCAGGTACCGCGTCACGACCCGACATTTTGGAAATGCCAAACTAAAGGATCAAAGTTTAAACCAATTGAAAATTAATTTTGAAAACAAAGTTAAAATCATACGCCTTCCTTAAAATGTTTTTCATTTAAAATTTCACACGCCCGGTTGTTTCTCATATTTTGATTTGATTTATTGAAAGAAAAAAGTCAAAATTAATTACCAGCAGAATTTGTACTTTTCCTGCATTTTGAGCAAACGACCAGAGATGTTTTTTCGACACAACAAGCGTTAATCTATACAGGTAATGGGAATCGAGACATTTTGTGCAAAGGTTACAGTGCAAAGGCTACAGTGCAAAGGTTACAGTGTGACCCAGTTACAGCCACGTGAGCCGGAATCTCGGGTCGGTCGGAAACCAAAACAGCGGGGATCAACAAAATGAGGCAACCCACTTATGGCCATTTGCATAATTAATGAATGAGGTTTTATGTCATTAGGTTTTATATAATGACGTTTTATGTCATGAGGTTTTATATACTGAAGTTTTATGTCATTAGGTTTTATATAACGAGGTTTTGTAATACTAAATCGGCCAACATGATTTAACACGCCAATTGCGCGTTCAACAAGTTGTCTTCCAAATCTCTGACTTTAGTTTGACCTCTTCTTTTCTTCCTTGTTGTTTTTTTTTTTTGGAAAATTGTTTATGTTTTCAAATTGTGTGTCCTGCACTATGACTGTGTTATTAGAAGCAGGTCTATTGTGGTTATATTCTATTTTGTTATATTCTATTGTAGTTATATTCTATTTTGTTATATTCTATTGTAGTTATATATTATATTGTAGTTATATTCTATTTGATTATATTCTATTGTAGTTATATTCTATTTTGTTATATTCTATTGTAGTTATATATTCTATTTTGTTATATTCTATTGTAGTTATATATTCTATTGTGGTTATATTCTATTTGATTATATTCTATTGTAGTTATATTCTATTTTGTTATATTCTATTGTAGTTATATATTCTATTGTAGATATATTCTATTGTAGTTATATTCTATTGTAGTTATATTCTATTGTAGTTATATTCTATTGTAGTTATATTCTATTGTAGTTATATTCTATTGTAGTTATATTCTATTGTAGTTATATTCTATTGTAGTTATATTCTATTGTAGTTATATTAATCATAAAAATATCTGTAAAGTCAGGATAATCCATTAAAAAAAAATTAGGAGTCATAACATTCTTATCTTGGGATCAAACATTCTTATCTTGGGGTTAAACTTTCTGATCTTTGGGATCAAATATTGTTTTATTGGGATCAAATAATTATTCTAATCTAATCCTGCGAAAAAAAAGTCTAATTTTGGTACCAAACAATTAAGACTAAACAAAATACATTCCATATTCTGCAGTTTGGGTTTTTGTTAGAGGTTATGGAACCTCAAAGAATATGAGTCAGCATTACAGCATTCAAGTCATAGATAAGTCCCATTTGGTCAAATATCAGGAGGGCTATAAATACACATATTTAATTGAGGCTGAAAAATGTAAACATTATTACAAAAGTAGAGAAATGAAATAAATATTTAGAGCCCTATAAACGGTGACTATGAATGATAATATTTATAAAGCAAAGAACAGTTTCGCGTGTCTGCTTTTTATTTTATTCGAGAACATCTTTTGGATAAAAACTAGTGCAATATTTAATTTTGTAAAAAAATAAATATATGGGATCCATTTGGCTGCTAGCTTTTAAAACATACTGAAATGTAAACAATTAGTCAGCTCTTGTGGTCGATCTCCTTTGAAGAATCGGGATTTCAGGAAAACTAGAGACCAATCGAAAGGGATTTTTTTTGTTGGTTTCGGTGTTTGTGTGTGTGAAGATGATTATAAGTCATATACATCTGACTTCTCATTGTACAGCAGTCAAAGGGAAAACCAGGCGCATTGCATCATTGTGCTACCAGCGGTTCTCAACCTGTGGGTCCTGACCCCTTGGGGGGGGGGGGCCGAATGACCCTTTCACATGGGTCGCCTAAGACTTTACAGTTATGACGTAGCAACGAAAATAATTTTGTGGCTGGCGGTTCGCCACAACAAGAGGAACTGTGTTAAAGGGTCGCGGCATTAGAAAGGTTGAGAACCACTGTACTAGTTCAATGATAACACTATTCAGATAAAGCATTATCGGCATCATTGCGGACAATGCGCGGTTGGAACTGATGATATAAAACTATCTTTGTTCCCCAATCTTTCAGAATTGACCTGCATGCTACCCCCGGTTGTTATAAATAAATCTAAAATAACAGTAATCACTCTTATTCTTATTGTCATTATTCTCTCCAAGAGAGTGGGATTTTTATTACTTGATTTTTTTCGCATGATATAAAAAAGAATGCAAACTTATTTTTGCAATGTTTCCCTTATAGACGTCTCTATTAATTTATTGTTGTGATACTCATAAAATCAAATAAAGTACGTGCCCAAAACCCACAGTACAGTGAAAGTCACTCATCTTCAAAGCTGATGCGTTTGCCCATAGACCCATTTCCAGCTTGAGCTGCCCAACGTATCGCCCTTTTCACTACTAGGAATACGTGGCGGCTGGAGCGATGCACCATTGCCGGCTGGAGCGATGCACCATTCACGGCTGGAGCAATGCGCCACTGACGGCTGGAATGGTGCGCCATTGACGGCTAGAGATATGCACCATTGACGGCTGGAGCGATGCACCATTGACGGCTGGAGCAATGCACCATTGCCGGCTGGAGCGGTGCACCATTGACGGCTCTAGCGATGCACCATTGACGGCTCTAGCGATGCACCATTGACGCCTGGAGCGATGCACCATTGACGAATGGAGCGATGCACCATTGACAAACGACCCCACACGTCCAAGATGCTGAAGTTTCAGCATTGTGAGTTGTGACACATACTGTATGTGTATTAATGATTCTGACGTTCATATTTTGTTACTCTTCTTCCTCTGACATTTTCCTTTTTATTTTGGCCAAAATGTGGGACTTTTTTTTTATCAATAATTTTTTTCCTATGACTTTTATTTTCCAACACACCAATAAACATATTATCATTGGTAACAAGTTCCATTTGCTTCGAAATTTCAAATTCATTTAAGATAAGAATAATAAGATAAGACTATGTTATTGATCCAGACAAACGGAAATGCTTTTTCTTTTATTGTATTTTACATTGTCAGCACATAAATCAAACGATTTGAACACGAGACGTCCACATTAAATTATTTCACTAGTGAAAATAACAGCCATTCAGTGAATTCTCTTAGCCATATCAGGGACTTATTAGTTCTCATTAAGATTTGTGTGACGCATGACGTCTATTGAAAGAGTTTCGCCTGGTTATTGCTATCGCTATCAAAATAAAGAAAATGCATCCATTTTGATTCACTGTCATTCGTTTAAACTAGCCAGTATGCTGTTATGATGATGTTACTATAGAGCCTGTATGCTGTTGTGATGATGTTACTGTAGAGTCAGTGTGCTGTTATGATGACGTTACTATAGAGCCAGTAGGCTGTTATGATGATGTTACTATAGAGCCAGTAGGCTGTTATGATCATGTTATACTATTGAGCCAGTGTGCTGTTATGATGATGTTACTATAGAGCCAGTAGGCTGTTATGATGATGTTACTGTAGGGCCACGAGGCTGTTACGATGATGTTACTATAGAGCCGGTATGCTGTTATGATGATGTTACTATAGAGCCAGTAAGCTGTTGTGATGATGTTACATTAATGTTATGTTTTTGTTGTGGTATTTTATCGTGCATACGGAGATATTTTGCTCTCCAGAGGCTTGCTTTGTTATCCTGTCACTCAACATTACAAGCAAACAAAATATGTCAAGTACAAAAATGTGAATTAATTTTAAACTTTATTTGTTTAAAAAAAATTATGACTAAGCGAAGCATGTTACAATAAATTAATGAAATATGACGTCAGTCTTAGCAATGGATCCAAGGGACATCACTGGATATCATCTGCAAAACAAGGTAAACATTGTAAAGGTGTATTTAATGTCTTCAATTTATGCTCGTTACCCCAATGAACATGGATCTCAAGCTAGCTGGACCTTCGCACAGAAACAACGTATCGTATTATTAAAATATTATTTTGTAAACATGTCATAGACCAACGGTTCCCAATATAAAGTACAAAAGTTATTTAGAAACAAAAAAAGAAAACAAAATAAAGAAAAGAAAAAGATGTGCGGTTGTTTATTGATTATTTTTTTAACATAGTCGACGGCTGTTTATTTGAGCAACGAGGACAGCGTTGAAACACAGAAGCTTAATGACGTAATGAATTGGGAGTCAAATACCTTCCAAGTTTAGAAGACAGCGGGGACAGCACTGTTGTCCGCAGTGCACGGGGTGCTCTCCCAGCCAGCTCCGCAATCATACTCGGGTCTCTTGGATATCTTCAGGCCATTTCTGGTCAAAGTTACAAGTCATTTGATTTTATTTTATTTTTTTTACTGGAAACAATTATCATTTCAGCTATACTAAACAGGATTGACGATTTAACACTGCAACAAATTGAACGCTAATACTGAAACTATTAAAGGCAAACGTGTCGCTCTTAAGTCTGGATGACGTATCGCTACGTTTTAAAATATCTAATGCCAGTTTGTCTATAATACTTCCATTTTATTTAGTTCAATGTTTCAAAACGAAAATTTTAATCACTCAAAACAATAGCAATGCTTACACCGGTTGTAACGTGAATTTATTTACCTGCAGAATTCGTACTTCTTCCTGCACTTGGAGCAGACGACCACCGATGTCTTTCCGCTATTCAGGCAAAATTTGGCGTTTGGATCTGATTCGAAACATTCGAAGGCTTCCCCTGATTGAGGGCACCAGTAGTTGTCTGCCAGGACGGCTGCGGGGGGGGGGGGGGGGGGGGAATGCATAATAATTAAACTAAATAAAAGAAAAGACTATTTTATTAAATGTTGTTGACACAACATTAATAAATTAGATCTAAACATCTAGGTATTTTTGAATAAAAAAATGATAAGTAAAAATTAGGATTTTTTTAAAGTCTGAAAGAGTTTGCGTTTTTAAAGGGTAAATACTAATAAATTTAATGGAAAAGAATACTAATCATGAATAATAATAATTAAAAAAAAAAAGAATTTCAAGAATTTCAATTTTTAAAAAGTGTTATGACATTAACTATTTTCACCCACTAGCTATATTATGATACCTGGAAAGAAAAAAAGGGTGGCATTGTATTTGTACCATATATATTTGTAGCGAAACAAAATGGGTCAATACAACGTTGTATGATATCTTCTTGCGTGTTCGAAACTTGCGTCATCTTATTTTTTCATACAATATAATAATTTTAATAAATAGGCTCAGGCAAAATTACATAGTAAACATACCAGAGGCGTAGCTAATGGGTGGCTGGGGGGGGGACAGATGTCCCTAGACGCCAGACTAGCTAGGGGCGCCAAAATGTGATTTGAAATTATTTTATTGATGAAAATAATGGGTTTGAGAATTGAAAAAAAAAGGGAGGCTCTTTAAAATGAATCTTGTCCCCGGGCGCCAAATACTCTAGCTATGCCTCTGAAACATACACAGTCATACTATAGTTGTATACATTTTTGATTTTTTTTTAGCTTCGTAAGTTGTTTTTTTATTTTTGAAGTACCCGTAAAAAAAATTGCCCGTCCGTTTTTGCTTGTCCGTCAAAAAATCAATAAATAAAATTTGCCTGTCCGTAAAAAACAATGTGCATATTTTGAATATTTGTCTGTAATTATTAATAATTTTTTTAGTTGGCATCCCTATGACAAAGCCCAAACGAAGCAATTTAATGCAGTGTAGCAACACTTACCACAAACAACAACAGCCAAAATGATGAGTTCTTTCCTCATCTTGTCTGAATGATCTGTTCCTCCGTGTGGCCTACAAGTCTGGGGCAGGTTGGTTAAAACAACGAAGTTGTGTTGGATTATATACAGGCTGAAACCAGACGACAACTCATTTGGAAATAATAGGCCCCCAATCTGACAATACAGGAAGTACGAATGGAGACTTTTGTTGTTTTTTTGTTCAAAGGTCACCGCTTGACCCAGTTTACGAGACACGTGAGCCGAAGGCTCGGGTAGGACGCGAAACAAAACAGGGGAATAGCAAAATAAGCCAACCAGCTTAGTGATATTTGCATATCAACGCTTTGTCTAACTCTTAATTGGCCTCGCATGATTTAACTAGTTGATTATACGTTAATCTGTCTGTTCCTCGTCCAAATAACTTATCGGGGTCTGTATTCTTACTTTTTAACTTACATCTCAGACACAGTGTTTACTTGGCACCCCAGGCAGTGTTGACATCACATCTCAGACACAGTGTTGACATCACATCTCAGATACAGTGTTGACATCACATCTCAGACACAGTGTTGACATCACTTCTCAGACACAGTGTTGACATCACTTCTCAGACACAGTGTTCACATCACTTCTTAGACACAGTTTTCACATCACTTCTCAGACACACTGTTCACATCATATCTCAGACACAGTGCTCACTTCAAAATTTCAAACTGTGGGGGTTATAGTATGACCTTATTTTTATTTAGAAGTTAGTCAAATTTGACTAGATTTGGCATAAGACTATTTCTAGCTTGTGACGTAAGAGAAAACCATTTCAAAGAGATCAAACATTCTTATCCTGGGATCAAACATTCTTATCCTGGGATCAAACATTCTTATCCCGGGATCAAACATTCCTATCCTGAGATCAAACATTCTTATCTTGGAATATAGCATTCCTATATTGGGACCAAATATTCTTGTATTCGAATCAAAACTCTAAACTAAGTGATCAAACTTTTGGACATAACATTGAAAATTGAGAAAACAAAAAACAATGCATCTTTTATATTCCTCAGATACTGTCCTTTTCAAAATTATAAATTATTGAATGACAAGGCAAGTGTCAACACCAGGGGCGTCATTTAAATTTTTTTTTCAGGGGTGGGTGGGCGGGGGTGGGGCAAAAATCCAAAATTGGTCGGCTTGTTGAGTTGTTTATCACTGTAGGCGCTACAGTACATAGCAATTTTTTTAAAACCTGCAAATTTCAGGGGGGGGGGGGGCAAATGCCCCACCTTGCCCTACCCAAATGACGTCCCTGGTCAGCACTACTGAGAAAAGACTTGAAAGCATACATTGGTCACATCGAATATTAAGAGTTATAAATATGCTTATTTAAAGGATGTTGGAAAAAAAAAAAATCAGCTCCCAAAATAGAAAAGTGGAGCATAGACGATGATATTAAATATTGAATTAACTTTAACTGACTTTAATAAATGGCTGCACCTATTGGTACATTTGTACCAGAATTGAGAGGTTGGGATTAAAATACGATTTAAAATATTTTTTGTTGGGTTTGTAAGACCAAATGAGGTATCAAGTGAAAGATAATTGAATGTACTATACGTTTGTAAACTTAATTTTTCATTTTAACTAAAATAAACTAGCACAGATGACATCCGAATGGCATTGAGTCAAAATGTACACGGGCACGCAGCGCCCCCTTTCGGACCCCGGGACACATTGAACTCAATGCTATTCATTTTGTCTTACAAACCCAACAAAATTATTTTAAATCGTTTTTTTTAATCCCAACCTCTCAATTCTGGTACCCGTGTACCAATATATATTGTTAATATATATGCAAGGACGACGTTTAGCAAATGTTCATTCATAATTTTTTTTTTTAAATTAAGAAAATCTTTCGGCTAACAATTGCAATACGCATTAAATAATGCGTACATATTTTTCGGCTACTTAGAATAAGTAGAGCAATCCTTGTACGATTATGATATTATCCAATTATTAGAATTAATTAGTGCACCATAGTCACGATATCACTAGAAACACGAGGCGCGGCTTAGTTCCCCTTACTCCAACACCTCCATTCTAATAACTGACTGGGTTATTGTTCAAATAAGTAGACAAACAAAATCCAGTTGATGTATCGAGAGAGTATCAAAGACTCTCGTTTGAGAATGAAACTTAACAAAAAGCAAAACTTGAAATACCGATCAAATATTCGGTAATATACACAGCTTTTATATGAATGAAATACATTAATTTTTTTATGGTTATGGTTGGTTATATGTCTCTGGTGCGGTCTGTGGTGAATTTGTACCTGTAAGTAGCCTAAACTTTATCCAGTCCTAATGTCCGTATTAAACTTTAAACATAAAAACGCGATATGCCGAGAGATATTTCTTCTTCTATATCTTAAGGGCCCACGATCAATGTATTGATCATTCTGTCTCCTGTTTATGTTGGGAACCTCTGTGGTATAATAACTATTAAAACTAACTGTGTGGCTATGCAAATGTTGCCCAGGTCAGAGCCAGAGTTTGAAGCTACTGTCGCAGAGCCATGTTTTGTACATTACAGCTTATACCAACTACCATATGCTCATGAAAGTTGTGGGTGTCGAAAGCCTGATTGCAATGGCTTTGAATATGTAACACTGAGTAATGGTAAACTAAAAAAATTGTGTTATGTCACCATATTAAACTGTAGTCAACAGTTTATCCCCATAGACATGCTTTATTTCCCCATGGACATGCTTTATATCCCCATAGCAATGCTTTATATCCCCATAGACACGCTTTATATCCACATAGACATGCTTTATATCCCCAAAGACATGCTTTATATCCCTATAGACATGCTTTATATCCCAAAAGGCATGCTTTATATCCCCATAAACATGCGTTATTTATGATATTTATTATTTACTCAGCAAAACATGTAGGTGTCGGTCCTGCCAAACTGGTGCGAACCGGTTGAATCCCACCAGTCAACCCAGGGTTATGAACCAGAGAAAGAGGAGCGTCTAAAAGTATAGATACTGTGTATTATGTGCAACAGACACTTCGCACTATGTTATGCTGTTTTGGATTCCCAGGGAAGCTCGGGTTTTAATTAAACAAAGATTTTTTAGTGTAAATCCTTCATAAGATGTAATATCAAGCAATGAAAGTGGGGCTGAAAATTTGATAAAACATGCTTACAAGTAGCCCACTTCACAAGAATCCCAAATTAGTGCTCCCTCCCAGGCTTGCAAACGCAGTCTTTCACGCCCCTGGACTATATAACTATTCTAATGACCCACCCGCCTTTACAACACAGATTTATTTCACCAACTATTTCACAAAAACAAAAGAAACTATTACGCACCATACGCACGCAACGCACTTGCGATATTTGTTTAAAAAGAATATCATTTAGCCCAGTTATAGGGAATTTTATGTTAAGAAGTCATTGCCATCATATTTCCTTCACCCCCCCCCCTTTTTTTGAAAACCAGGAAAAACTGATTGGTGGGGCTGGGGGTGGGGCTGGGGTGTGGGGCTGGGGGTTGGGCTGTGGGTGGGGGCTGGGGTGTGGGGCTGAAAATTTGACAGAATATGTTGTCATTGTCAACTAGTCTATGTATCAAATTTCAGCTCGATGGTTTTACGGGAAGTGGCTCAGTTAGCCAACCAAAGATTTCGACATTCAGAAATACACGAACAAAAGCGAAGTTGATTTAAAGGATTTAAAAATATATTTTTTTTAAAGTTATTATACAAAAACAAAAAAGTCATTTATTTTCGAGTAATTTAGTAAAACGTATAATAAATGTTTCTCTGGGTGAGTAATTCGCACACATGGCAGTTATGAGGAGTAGTAATAACAACTAGTAGTGTGGTAGTGGGGTACCAGCAGCAGCACAGTAATGGGGGCTGTGAAGGTGCGGTACGCCTCGTTCGGGACTTTTTTCTCTTATCTAGTTGAGAATTCAACTATGTGACCATTTTTAATTTGTTGTATTGAGAATGCCGCTATGTATCCACTTTGAAGTTATTCTATTGAGAATTCAACCATGTGTCCATTTTGAGTTTTCATTCATCAAAATTTTATATATTTTATTTAAAAAAATGAAAAAAAACTATTTATAATTAAATAATTAATTAACTTAATGCTAATTTCTTCATTTCAAAAGTTATGCTACTCTGTTGTACGGTAAATACTTCTATATTTGTAGACATAATATTGCTATGTTGAACCGTAAATACTGATACATTTTGTAAACATAATGTTACTCTCGTAGTTGGATACACATTTAGACTATTCTTGATGTACCCCAAGTTAAGTGTTTGGTTGAAAAGAAATTACTTGCAAACTTTACAATTAATGCAGAAGACATTGCAAATGTTTGAAGCCGTTATCCGTGGAGTGAAGTAAATCTCAGTGCCATGTTGTCAATTATCTCTCATTGAGACTTTTTAACAAACATAGACCCAGACCTGTCATTAGCAAGCAAATCTAGCTAACAACATTACCGTCATTAGCAAGCAAATCTAGCTAACAACATTACCGTCATTAGCAAGCAAATCTAGCTAACAACATTTAGTGTGTTATTGTTTTTTTTATTTATATTCTCACCCTCTAACTAAATTGTTATAGCCAACCCGAGATTTTGGCTCACGTGACCTGTTAACTGGGTCAAAGGGACAAATTGGCCGCCGAAAAATTGTTTTAATTAATATTTCCGACTGTCAAATTAGTGCGCGGGGCTTTTATGTGAGTAAATTAATCTGGTGTACACTATATAAGCCCTTGTGTTGCTGTGTTTGTCGCAGTCTTGTAGATCCCACAGGGAAAAGAACATTCAGACAAGATGAGGAAGGAACTGATCATTCTGGCTGTTGTTGTTTGTGGTAAGTTCTCCATGTGGTATTAGCATGACGATGTTATTATAATCTTTGGGCAGCCAGACATATTAGTGTCTTTGGGCAGCCAGACATATTAGTGTCTTTGGGCAGCCACACATATTAGTATGTTTGGGCAGCCATACATATTAGTATCTTTGGGCAGCCAGAAATATTAGTATCTTTGGGCAGCCAGACATATTAGTTTCTTTGGGCAGCCAGACATATTAGTCTCTTTGGGCAGCCAGACATATTAGTGTCTTTGGGCAGTCAGACATATTAGTGTCTTTGGGCAGCCAGACATATAAGTGTCTTTAGACAGACAGATATATTTAGTTTCCAGAGTTTCTATTTAAAAGAACCAGCAATTTAGTTTCGCTAAAAAAAAGACTTTAGCAGCTATTAATAAAATAATGGAACCAAGCTTTTCTTATCTTTAACTTCACTGTTTACATTCCTTCATGAAAACATATTCACAATATTATTTGTTGAATAAAGTTTGATATTTTTTTTGTTCATTTACATAAAAGGTATACATTTTTCGTTGATTCTAAAAGGTTTGATTAAAATCCTATCTTTTTTTTTTTTTAATTCCTTCACTTAATGTTTAGTCAATAAAAAAATACAACTTAAAAAACATAGACTTTAAAGACCAATATGTTCTAGTTATGAAACAAAATTCCTTTTGAACGGTTGAGGACATTCTAAACGTATCATAAAGGTGTCAGAATAGCTTATAAGCTTCAACATTTGCACACTAATTCTTTTCTTTTTTTAAAACTTTTCTCCCCCACAGCCGTCCTGGCAGACAACTACTGGTGCCCTCAATCAGGGGAAGCCTTCGAATGTTTCGAATCAGATCCAAACGCCAAATTTTGCCTGAATAGCGGAAAGACATCGGTGGTCGTCTGCTCCAAGTGCAGGAAGAAGTACGAATTCTGCAGGTAAATAGTTGTTTTTAAAAAATTCAACGCCTGGATATTCTTGCTTAAAATAAAAAATATCAACTAAAAATATTTATATATTATTTATTGATACATTTATTTTCTTTTAGCTCTGTCGTTTTAAGAATCCTGTTATTAAACGAAAGAGCATAAAATGTGTGGGGCCAATAAGTATTGCTTCGGTGCATCGGCCGAAGTTTGTTGGACATTTCGAGGAAATTATACAGCCACTTCTCTTATACAGCCACCTCTCCTATACAGGCACCTCTCTTATACAGCAACCTCTCTTATACAGCCACCTCTCTTATATAGCCACCTCTCTTATACAGCCACATCTCTTATACAGCCACCTCTCTTATACAGCCACCTCTCTTATACAGCCACCTCTCTTATACAGGAACCTCTCTTATACAGCCACCTCTCTTATACAGCCACATCTCTTATACAGCCACCTCTCTTATAGAGCCACCTCTTTTATACAGCCATCTCTCTTATACAGCCACATCTCTTATACAGCCACCTCTCTTATACAGCCACCTCTCGTATACAGCCATCTCTCTTATACAGCCACCTCTCTTATACAGCCACCTCTCTTATACAGCAACCTCTCTTATACAGCCACCTTTCTTATACAGCCACCTCTATGTGTGAACAGTGTAAAAGAAACGAGTTGAATTTAAGATAAACGAATCAATTTTTTTTTTAAAATCTTGAGATGCACAACAGGACCCCAAGCTAAATAATGACCAGCTTTAATCCTAAATTGTTTAATACAGTTTCAAGTCACATAGGATCCCTTATGTGTATTACAGTTGTGGTGTGACTGCTTCCATTTACGGATAGCGCGCAAAATATAATTCCTGATAACTGATCTAAATGGGTTGTTTTTTTTATATAACGCAACTGCGTTTGGCGCGTAATATTTTCTTTTCGGACAATGAAATCGTCTCAGTTTAAGTATGGTGTAAAAAATATTTGGTTTTAAAGTGGTTGGGACGTCAGAATATTTAATATAGTTCAAAGACGTGAAATAAAAAGTGTGCAGTGACGTATCATTATTGTGGAGTGTTCAGACCTGTAGTCTGTGAAGTATCCAGACTTGTAGTCGACCGTAAGGGGTGGGGTCCCACATCGGTATAGACCAAACAAAGGATCAGTCGTGTCAGACTGCCCGCGACGGGATGACGGCGTTGGTTTTATGACCTAAGACCAGCTGATCAAACAAAGGGTCAAGCTTGTTAGATTGCCTGCGACGGGATGGATGACCTATTTCGCGGTGTGAGATAGGAGTGGGATTGGGGCCCTGGGAAGAAATCTCTATGGACTCGGGGCGTATAAAAGGGACAGTTGGATGGGACTGGGGAGAACTCAGCCGGGCAGGCAGGTGGACGGACGGGAGTTAGAGAGGGATCGTGACAGTCGGAGTGGAGTACGACAGAGAGAGCGAGAGAAAGTGAAGTCAAAGGATAAGACAAATAAATGTTCAAAGACTATAACCATCGTTTAGTTGTCATATTGATGCAAACGAGAGACAGAGTGAACAAGGTTGCAATATAGTTATAGAATAGAGACGCTTAATGTTCTCTACATTATCATGGGGGAAGGAGTGTACAAAAATTGGGATTCATAAAATGTGCGTTACTTGAGTTCATGTTTTGTCAAGTGTAGATGGGAAGTTAACACATTGATGTCGCCAATGTTTGGCGATCTATAACTGTTCATACATATTGTGATGGCCGATTAGTTTTCCCCCTCTAACTTTCTATAACATTCTAGTAAAACGGTGAACTTATTTTTTCAAATACATTTAATTTCACTAAGGTATACAAAATTAATCACAAAAGTAAAAAGATAAATTTAAAATCATTGACCTTTAACCTTTGACCAGAAACGGCCTCAAACTATCCAAGAGACCCGAGTATGATTGTGGAGCTGGCTGGGAGAGCACCCCGTGCACTGGAGACAACAGTGATGTCCCAGCCGTCTTCTAAATTTGGAAGGTTTGTACCGATATTGTTTTTTTTTTTTTTTCATAAATCGTTATTTAAATTTACTTAAACCAAACTGTATTTACTGCAACGTTTGAGACACAGATGAACAGTTTGAATGTAACGATATTTATTAAATAATTCATTTTTTTGGGTAATAATTACCAGAATCATCACCTTGTACTATATCAAATATCAGTTATAACATTTTAACTTTTAAAAAAATAATTCCGTGACGTATAATTTGCAATGAAAACAACAACAACACAGCCGTAGTGGAGTTGAATGAATCCTCCAGTTCTGAACTGACTTAATTATGTTTCTGTTTCAGAATAGTGCTCTCCGAGTAACACGATGAAAAAACTGGAAACAGGTTTCTGTCTTTACTTCATCGATTTGCTGTAAATTTTGTTACTACTTAATTGATTGTTTCAATGTAACCAATTAAACCATGATACATAACCTGAGACGTTGTTTTCTTTCTTCTTCGTGTCTTGCGTTTTCTTATCAGAATGTTGTGATAGAATGATCTTCACAAGTTAGGTCCTCCTCTAAATAAGAGGTTTTTTTTGGTTTATAAATGTTACGGGTGCTGGGTAAATCGAAAAAAACAAAAACAAAAAAAAAACAAACAAAAAACTGGTTGTCTCTAGTTCAATCCACCCCAAAGCCTAGACCATCTAAAACGTCCCCAGCTCCCCGTGTCGATGGGACCCGTTAACCTTGGACGGTCACCCATCTAAGAGAAGGCAAACTCTGAATTCAAACCCGGAGATGGAGGCGGACAACACTGACACAATGAAATTTCCGGTAACTCCTGCGACGATAATGGTGCCAAGCTGCGTATTAATCCACACATGATGTTCCCCTGGGTTAGCCACGTTCGCGGAGAGAGATAAGTTTCTGTCCAAGGAACCAGCTTATCCTCCTAAAGAAAAATCCCATGGCCTTGTGATTTCGTCCTGCCAAGTCTGTAACATGGTCCCATTGTGACGGACGGATATCAGGAAAAAAAATTGTTCCAAACATTTTGTAAAAAAACTATGTATCATTTAAAACTAAACATTAGCATTAGTCACAACATCTAATCTTCGCCTGAGTATCCTAAATGGCTCTGAAATAAATCAACACACTTAGCTGTCGTTAACAGGTCTGTGGGATTTTAATTTCCATAATCAAACTCTGTTGAATGAAAATTCATTAATATCACTAATACGTTTCGAGGTATTTAAATAACGTATCAAAAATGACATTACAAACAGTTTCATTTTGAGTTTTTAAAGGTTAAAATTGGTTCAATTAGTAATCAATTTTGAAATGTCTAAAGCATCCCAGACCAACTTAAATTGGTTAACATGCCGAAATGTTTGAAACTGTTTTGAAAAAAAAACCACCTTTGCCGGTTTATGCATACATGATTTTTAAATGGCAAATCGCCATATTGAGTGAGTCTGATAACTTTGCTGGCGTTCGGTAACTTTATCATTATGCACCACGAACTAAAAACCATTTAAAAAAATTTATCATTCGAAGTTATGTGTCATATCGACAATTTAATACGGATAAGATATTTTAATCTTTATAATTTGGGTAGGAGTGGGGAGAATGCAATCAAATAAGTTTCTGAAAGGAGTGTAAAATATTTAAAACGAGAAGGCTTCTTAAAAAAAAACACAAAGGACGCATCTGTAGAATGCCTTCTTCTGTGAACAGAGCGACTTAAATAAAAGATTGACAATGAAACAAAGCTCAAAAAAGTTTAACTCCATGATCTGTATCGGCAAAGTATATGTGTCGTCATATTTGGGTTTTAGCAATTTATATTTAAAAAATAAAAATAATTTTTTTAAAACCCAATCAGAGTGAATTTCCAAATTTTATAAGATGGTCCCGTAGTTACATTTACATTTTATTATAAATCTGAGAGATTAAAAATAAATTTACATTTACATTCTAATGCCGTGCAACACATTCGTAGCTTCCTCAGGCTGTGCAATGCGATGGTAGCATCCTCAGGTTGTGCATTGCGATGGTAGCATCCTCAGGTTGTGCAATGCGATGGTAGCATCCTCAGGTTGTGCAATGCGATGGTAGCATCCTTAGGCTGTGCAATGCAATGAAAGCATCCTTGCAATGTTCTATACAATATATGCATTCTTATGTTGTGCAATGCAATAGTAGCATCATTATTTTGTGTTATACAATGGTAGCATCCTTCTGTTTTCCATAATTGAATGGTAGCATATTTATCATGTCCAATTGAATGGTAGCATCCTTCTCTTGCCCAATTGAATGGTAGCATTCTTATGTTGTGCAATACAATGGAAGAATCCTTAAGATTTATAAATTTAACTGATTAAAAAGTGTTTAAAATTGTTTTGGTGATCTAAAACTAGGACAAGAAGTGACGCATGAAGTGGGTGCAGGACAAGAAGTGACACATCAAGTGGGTGCAGGACAAGAAGTGACACATGAAGTGGGTGCATGAAAAGAAGTGACACATGAAGTGGGTGCAGGACAAGATGTGACACATGAAGTTGGTGCAGGAAAAGAAGTGACACATGAAGTGGGTGCAGGACAAAAAGTGACACATGAAGTGGGTGCACAGGAATAGGAATTCTTTAAAAAACCTGGGCTCTTAAAACAGTGCAGAGACTCGTGTGGTCGTCGTGGGTTATTAAAAGTGAAGAGCGGGACAATTCTGTAAGTGAAACACTTTAACTAAGGCTAAAGGTGTCTTCGGCGGAATTAGAGGTATCGTCCCGAACAATGCATGCCTGTGGGGGACGTACAGGGGGAACGGCAGACGTGGCAGGTTCCCATGTCACATGTCATGCAAGGTAGCGGCGTAGAGGCCCCCGGATAATTCTGAAGGGTTCTCTTGGTTGGGCTGCGTCGCCAGCAGCTGTGGCGAGTCGGGTATTTCTTTCCTGGGCATGAAAGGCGTTAAGTGCTCGTACGGTAGTGGGATCTGAATCTTCGAGTTGGCCTCTCGGCTGCAGTACTGACCGGAGGCAACCTGTTGGACACGTTTGGTCAGTGGGTTGCCGAAGTTAGTACGGACGCAGGCAATCGGGATGGCGTCCGGCTGGTTGTAGACGTACACCTGGTTCGACGTGGGACTGCCCACGATGACGTCAGCATCCCAAAGAACTTTCGGTCTGCGTTCGTCTTTGTTGACGGCCAGCACTGATTGAAACGGGTCTGAAACGGGAAAAGATGATTGACTGAGTTCAAGCCACACCTGCCCACAGCCAATGCAGGGTTAAGGTGGCTATACTTTCAGAGATTTACTTTAATTTTTATATTCATTCATTTTAAAAATTACAGTGTCAACTTGGGTATTGTCTTCAACAGGACCTGTGTCCACGAGACCATTGTCTAGAACATGGCCTGCGTCCACAATGTTTACAATCTGACCAACCTGGCCGAAGGTGGTCAACGGAAATTGTAGTGATCTAATTTCAGAAGGAAAAAAAATCGGAAAAAGAAAATTATCTAAAGAGTATATAAAAAAACAACAGATACGCCAGCAATTCCTGGGTAAACTTCCAACAGGTCAGGAAAGTGCAACGGCGGTCTACCTTCAAGAGCGACGCTGTTCATCTTGTACTCATCGGTGCTCTTCCCTGCCGACGGCTCCGACGGGCCTCCTCCTTGCTTGTAGTGCCGGTAAAAGTATCCCACCGGTGCGGCCACGCAATCCTTGTAAATGGCAAGCTGCGCCCTGGGGGGTTCCGTGTCCATCGGCGCTATTGCCAGAAGCTCCGGAGTATGCCTTTATGAAAGAAAAGAAAAAAAAAAGAATAAATATATTCAGGTGAACGGTTGAAGTCGTTGAGCGTTTAGTTTCGTTGTTGGCGCAGAGAGGAGAGGATCGTGTGGTTAATGAGACTGGCACACAAAGCAACGTGTCAGATGGTTTCACTTGAATCTGTGTTGTTAACTGACAGTATAAGCCGGGCTAGCCGGGCTGCCTTTTCAGAGTCCGACACGAACCAAGCGTCCCGGCTCTATCTATTTGTTGGTTAATAAAAAAAACTTTGACTGGAGAAACAACTTGGTGAGAGAAGTTCTATGGATAGACTACATATAAATTCGTATGGATGGACTACAGACATATATATATATATATATATATATATATATATATATATATATATATATATATATAAATATATATATATGGATTGCAGGCATATTCATTTGGATGGACTACAGACAGATTCATATTAATGGACTACAGACAGATTCATATTAATGGGCTACAGACAGATTCATATAGATGAACCACAGACTAATTCATATGGATGTATTTGACAGATTCATATGGGTGGACAAGACAGATTCATGTTGATGTACTACTATTATTATTATTATTAGTAATAGTAGTTTTATATCACGCGGTACCCTAGCCTACACACAATTTAACAAACGTAATTATGAGCTTAAAAATTAACATACATTAATTAAATAAAATAAAACAAATGTATATTCACTCCATCCATTCCATAACTATTTACATTTCAAGCCATGGACGGCAGCCAGTAGTACCATTTATCGGTCAGAGGGGGGATCAGTCAGGATAGTCAGTTTAAAGAGATGTGTTTTGAGTGCAGTTTTGAAGGCTGTGATGGTCGGTATTTTGCGGATATCTAGTGGAAGAGAATTCCATTATTTGGGGGGAACAGCAAGAGAAAGATCGTTCACCATATGTTTTTGTGCGAGTCTTGGGGACAGAAAGAATACGCACGTCTGCGGAGGAGCGAAGCTGTCGGAGGAGTGAATAGACAGAGAGAAAT
Organism: Omphiscola glabra; assembly: GCA_964017045.1. Classification (NCBI taxonomy): domain Eukaryota; kingdom Metazoa; phylum Mollusca; class Gastropoda; family Lymnaeidae; genus Omphiscola; species Omphiscola glabra. Next base: position 26,048,917 of record OZ024798.1, on the reverse strand, counting down.
TCGGTTATACAGGAAAGGCGTGAATTCAAGAAAAAAAATTATGGCAGAGAAAAGAGAGTTTATAGTCAATCCGTGCTTGTACAGGGAGCCAATGAAGTGAATGAAGTAGTGGTGTGACGTGATCACGTTTTTGTTTTGCCTTTAGAACTAGCCTAAAAGCTGAGTTTTGAACTTTTTGTAATTTTTCTAAGAAGTGTTTTGGTGAACCTGACAGAAGAGAGTTGAAATAGTCAAAACGAGAGAACAAAAGCATAGACTAGGGTTTGTGTTGCGCTAACTGTGAGGTAGTGGCGGATGGAGCTGATCTGACGGATAGCGGTGCATGCAGAGCGATAAATGTGAGAGATATGATTATCAAGAGACATGTTGTTAGAATATAACGAAGATTCCTAGCGGATGATGTAAACTGTATGTCGGAATTACCTACTTGAAATGAGGTGGGGAGAGCCGAGTTAGAGGAAAGTTTGTGATCGTGAATAAGGAGTGCTTCCGTTTTGTCATCGTTAAGCTTCAACTTGCTGAGTGTAATCCATGACAGCATGCCTCCCAAGCAAGATGAGCAGTGGCCTGGTATACATTGTGAATAGAACCGGGCCCAAAATGGACCCCTGTGACACTCCATACACCAAGTCAGCCATCGACAGCGACCGCCTGCTTTCTATTGGAGAGGTAGGACCTAAACCAAGCCAAAGCTGAACCAAAAATTCCAAAGTAATTTTCAAGGGTTTTGTAAAGGGTTTCATGGTCAACAATGTCAAAGGCCGCACTGAGTTCTAAGAGGATCAGGATGGAGACATCACCGCTGTCCAATGCAAGCAAGAGGTCATTGGTGACTCTCAAGAGAGCTGTCTCAGTGCCATGGAAAGGTCTATAGGCCGACTGATTTGGACTGAGAAGAAGAAGAGAGCAAAAAGTTGTTTTAGAACTAGTTTTTCAATGACATTAGATAAAAATGATAAGTTAGATACTGGTCAATAGGTTTTTTAAATTATTTACATCCAGACCAAGCTTCCTAAGCAATGGTTTGATGACAGCTGACTTACAAATAGAGGGAAAGTGCCAGAAGACAAGCTTTCATTGACAATGTCGGTTATCGTTTTGAGCAAATGATCTAACGACTCAGCCAAAAGGAGGATGGGGTCCAAAGAAAATGGCGTAGGTTTAGACTTCAGAATAATACTTTTCACCTCTTGTTCTGAAACCGGTTTAAAAAACATTGAAATGTGGACTAACACAAGAAAAATGAGGCAAATCTAGGGCTGATATATGTCAGGACGAATGTCAGCAACTACAGACAGATTCATTTGTAATTTGTAATGCAATAAAATCATATACAATTTTAACAAAAAATGACCAAATTTGTTTTTTATTATTGTTGACATTACCTGCCATGAGAACCTGTCATTAGTCACGTGAATACATCCCAACCCAAGTACGTCACAGCCTATTTACAAGCCCCAGAGTATGGGGGGTGTTTTCGTGATTGAGGGGTGTTACAATCAAGTACCGCCCCGGGCGCCACAAGCGCTAGCGACTCCACCGAAGACCAGCGTGTGTACATTTTTCCTCACCTTACCTGGCCAAGGAATCGATTCACAATGTCATTTTTCCTCACCTTACCTGGCCAAGGAATCGAGTCACAATGACATTTTTCCTCACCTTACCTGGCCAAGGAATCGAGTCACAATGTCATTTTTCCTCACCTTACCTGGCCAAGGAATCGAGTCACAATGTCATTTTTCCTCACCTTACCTGGCCAAGGAATCGAGATACAATGTCATTTTTCCTCACCTTACCTGGCCAAGGAATCGAGACACAATGTCATTTTTCCTCACCTTACCTGGCCAAGGAATCGAGATACAATGTCATTTTTCTTCACCTTACCTGGCCAAGGAATCGAGACACAATGTCATTTTTCCTCACCTTACCTGGCCAAGGAATCGAGATACAATGTCATTTTTCCTCACCTTACCTGGCCAAGGAATCGAGTCACAATGTAATTTTTCCTCACCTTACCTGGCCAAGGAATCGATTCACAATGACATTTTTCCTCACCTTACCTGGCCGAGGAATCGAGTCACAATGACATTTTTCCTCACCTTACCTGGCCGAGGAATCGAGTCACAATGTCATTTTTCCTCACCTTACCTGGACAAGGAATCGAGTCACAATATCATTTTTCCTCACCTTACCTGGCCAAGGAATCGAGATACAATTTCATGCATTTTGGACTTTTCCAAAAACCTGTCCATCGGATGCTGATGACGTCGCACTATGGTGTAAAGGTTCTCAATAGCACATCTGTACGCTCGCCAATCATCCTCTAGCAACTCGTGTAGAGGAACCGGTATCCTAACGAAAGAATGGCAACATCACTGTTTGGGATAGCATTGGATAGGATTTATGCAGGGGTTCTCAAACTGTTTAGAAAGCTGCTCAAAATTTTAAACGGCCCAGCAACACTTAGTGTACCGTCTTGAAGCTTTATTTTATAATTCATAATGGATATCTGCATTTTCATTTATCACCGTGTTGCATCTCAGTGTACCCCCTGGAACAACGTTAAACGAGTATGTTGGGTGTACCATAGTTTGAGAATCATTGCTTTAATCCCACTAATCACTGGACACTAAATTATTTATTTAATGAACCACATAGCTTGATTATAGACAAAGAGTCTAGTGCAGTGGTTCTCAACCTTTGGGGGTCGAACGACCCTTTCCCCAGGGGTGGCCTAAGACAATCGGAAAACACACATACTCTACAATTATGAAGTAGCAACAAAAGTAATGTTCATGCTGGGGGTCACCGCAACATGAGGAGCTGTATTAAAGGGTCGCGGCTTTAGGAAGGTTGAGAACAGCTGGTCTAGTGGTATTTTCCATTACCCCTTAAAATAAGCGAATTTAAAACGCGGATGGCTATAATTTTTAAAAATCCCAGTTTGTATGACACAATAACTTTGATCAAAAACCTATGGAAAGTTGTTAAAGAGCTTGAAAAGGAGAGAACAGGGTCACAACAAGTGGCTATTGCGACAATGAAGTGATTACCGAAGCTAAGCTGGTATTGGCAGAGGCATAGCTAGTGGAGGTGCGCGGGGGCTGACACCGTGCGTTTACCGCACCAGGTGACACTAACCCTAGCTACGCCCCTGGGTATTGGAAAGGGTGATGTCCTTATGGAGACTGAATAATCTGAGAGTCCCCAACAAGACCAGAATTGTATTGTCTTGAGCGTTCTCTCCGGTTAATCGTAACGCTCGCTGGATAACCAACTGAACGCATGAAGTGCAGCTGGAAACGTCCTCCAAGCCATTGTCTGCCGAGAATCTTTGCAATCTTCAGACCACAAACATGTCCAAATTAGAACTATATCTAAGGCTCTGCTCAAAACTGATTAACGTTTCTGAAAACGCAGAGACCCGACATCGGAGATGACATTGTTTTAATTTAGAATGTCACTAAGCTCCAGGGACTGCTCTTTACACAAAGACATCCTTTTATCCAGGGACATCTCTTTATCCAGGGAAATTCCTTTATCCAGGGACATCTCTTTGTCCAGGGACATCTCTTTATCCAGGGACATTCCTTTATCCAGGGACATCTCGTTAAGATGGATATGAGACCGAGGAGTTCCCTAGGAAACCTGGCCCAGCACAGTAGAAAAATGATTTCTGAATAGAAACCCTGACCATTGAAGTAGTGGGAAGACAGACGTGGTATTCCTTGACCGTCGCATCTTGTACCAGCCAGAGAGAGCACGGGTACAGAATAGCGAATGCAATATTTTATCACTATTTATTGAGCCTTTCACCTCACGAATCCTCACCTGTTGGCCTCTATTGGGTAAACCATGTCCGGTACAATTTTCACAGCTTTGGTCAGCGGATCTTTCCGTTTCACATAGGAATATGCTTCGGCTTCTTTAGGGAAATGTCCCAGCGACGTTTTGTATCTGAAAAATATAATTTGGAAATAACTAAATCGTAATTTCTCCCCAGCAGTACCTAGATCCCAATTGTGTTAAGTCCAGCATATCCTACATCCCAATTGTGTTATGTCCAGCAGTACCTAAATCCCAATTATGTTATGTCAAGAATATCCTATATCCCAAATGTGTTAAGACCAGCAGTACCTAAATCCCAATAATGTTATATCCAGCAGTACCTAGATCCCAATTGTGTTATTTCCAGCAGTACCTAGATCCCAATTATGTTATGTCAAGAATATCCTATATCCCAAATTTGTTAAGACCAGCAGTACCTAAATCCCAATTGTGTTATGTCCAGCAGTATTACCGAAATCCCAATAATGTTATGTCCAGTAGTCTTCAGAGCCCAATTATGTTTTTGTCTAACAATACCTAAGTACCTTCTTGGTACTTAGGTCTCTAGTGTGCTGAAATATATAGCAGAAATTGGCGGATCTTGGAAGAAAAAGAAAAGTATGAAAAAAAGGGGGGGGGGGGACGGATGTGGTGTGTTGACGACCCATCCACAGACTCGATGCATTTAGTTACATTTACACATGTGTGTTAATGAATGGTGTAGTCATAAACAAAATAGATTTTATAAAAGAGAAAATGAAGACGACGCGAGGTTTACTACCTGAAAGCGGGTCTCTTCCTGAGTTGCTTACTCTCTAACTCAACTCGGTTAGCAATGATGAGGGGCGACTTGCTCACTTGGGCCTTCAGCGTTTGGTCTAACTTGTGGAAATTCTTGTAAGGAATGCCTTCCACTGAACGGATTGTGGATGGGGTGGAGAAGGCCGATCGTTCACTGGTTGCCATCGATGGTGCGGGGGCGGGGGTAATTCTAAGTGGCCTGCCGTAGGCTTTCATTTTGTTTCACTTTGTGGAATTATTGTTTTTATATATGGAATGATACAAAGCTTTTTTTTTTTGGATAAGGGAGGGAACTGCAAATTAGAAAACGAACACGTTTTTAAGCGGTTACTGTTCATGATTTGCTTTCACGTCCCTGGGTGGGGGTGGGGGACAGATAATGAAATACATACAACATATTTGGTACCATTAACATTAATAATTTCGCTTTTGTTGCCGGAAGAGTTTTTTTTTTTACTGGGATCTGACACTTATCGTAATTGTTTTTGTCTTGTTTTCTGATGACGGCTCTAAGTTTAATGAATTAGTTTAGCATACCGTGTACTTATATTTCATTTACACAACTTGAATACCGCCGTGAACTCGACAACGACCGAAAGCTTCAAGGCCGCCCTGGCATCTGCTAGGAGCCGTTAGATTGGCAACATCGCTTCCCCAACCGTTGCACATATGCCAGTTTATGGATGCAGCAACGTACCTAACCAGAACCAGAATCAATTATTACCTTTGCAGAAAAGCAGGATTTTCTTAGTATTAGTATTATTATTGCAGCATTTCCTATTAGCGTTTATTATCAGCCCAAACCCGTGCAAGTTTTATACAGTCTGGGTACATTTGTGCACGAACTGTGCAATCCCATTCTTTGAACTAGACTAGCCAAGAGCAATATTTGAGCTGACTGCGTTCAAACACTCACATATATCTTAAACTAGTCCTATTTGAATCAAGCATAATAATTTGTTTCATTGTTTCATGACTAATGCTTCATTGCATCATATTCTTCATACTACTATTTATTCACGTGTTATTTATTAATTTTTTAATTATCCTTTATTTTGCGCAGATATTTGATAATCATTTGCAATCACATACACTTTTTGTCTATGACTAGGGGGTTAGCTCAGAAGCAAATTGTGTTTATTTATTATTTTTTTTGGGGGGGGGGGAAGGATTTCAAATTTTCGGGGGGGGGGGGGGGCTGTGCCATTTGCCAGTGGCCAAATGCGTGGCTAAGGTGTGGCAGATGGGGCATATGTCCTGGGGCGCCAGACTAGCGGGGAGGGACTTTGATGGTATTTAATGGTTGAAAAAAATCAGTTTCAGAGTTGAGGGTGGGGGGGGGGGTAAAATGAATCTTGTCCCCTGACGCCAAAGACTGTAGATACACCCCTGCTAGTGTCGTCGAAATAGGGCGGATGAGGTGGTCCACAGAGATGTCTCTTTTTTTTATATGCAGGTGTGGAATTTTAGGAGTTTCTTTAGTGAAAGGGAGGACGGCAGAAATATGTTAGGCCACCCATAGAGATGCTAATAGTAGCTACGCCACTAGGCAGTGTATCTATCGATACCAAAATATGCGATCATTTTCATCGGGAAGTAGGGCAGAAATTGAGGGCGCGGATGAATCTTGATCGGTGGAGGGATCTGCTTTTTTTTTATTATTTCAAAATCAAGAGATGAATTTTCTTTTAGTATACTTGATTTCAATGTTTCTATTATACTTTTTTTGAACTGGGAAGGACATTTTTTATCATTTTTTAGAGATTCCATTTTATATAACGCAACACACATGGAATCGATTAAATTCATTTATTTTGTAAAGACTAATTAGATTAATTAGAGCCAAACAGTCACTTAACACTGACTTAACATCTGACAACCCCATGAGAAATTACACCCGCAACAATAGCAAATGCTTCACTGTGCCTCGGAGTAACACAGTGCAACATAAACAATCTTTCTTTCCACGCACCATTATCGCTTGGAACAACCTGGACAATACCGCCGTGAACTCGACATCGATCGAAAGCTTCAAGGCTGCCCTGGCATCTGCTAGGAGCCGTTAGGATTGCAGCATCGCTTCCCCAACCGTTGCACATATGCCAGTATATGGATGCAGCAACGTACCGAACCAGACTAAAGCCATCATACAATGTATTATTGATTGAGCATGCTCACTGCGCTCTGGTTTAATCAAATCTATTAAACAGAAAAGTCTTTAAATGTTTCCTAAATGATTTTCTGTCCTTTTCAATACTCCTCAAAGATGGAGGTAAACTATTCAATAACTTTGGCGCTACCGCTTCAAAAGAGCGCACTCCGTACGACTTTTTTCTGTGTTCATCCACACTGGGAATTTTCTGTAAGGACTGAGTTGAGGACCGCAGGTTCTTTAAGGTCACATGTTTATAAAGCAGTTCTTTCAGATATTCCGGTGCAGAGCCTTCTATGCAGCTGTACGCCAAGGACAGAATCTTGTGGTCAATGCGCTTACTAATAGGAACCCAGTGGAGATCTCGTAGAACTGGGGTGATGTGGTCTGATATCGTTTTTCCACGACACAATGCGTTGCTGCAGAATTTTGCACCTTCTGGAGTCTCTGAATTTGATTCTGAGGCAAACACCCCAAACAACAGTTATAATATAATTTGAAAATAGATTGCGCATGTTTGATACTTAGAAAGAACTATTGTAGACCTTTATATTGATGTCAAGGTAGTTAAATAAAGAGTTATTAAAATATTTAAACTTGCGAAGTTGCAAAAAATAAATGAATTAAAAATACCGATTTATAATGCGAATTACAGGAAGTATTTCATCGGCTTATAATCTGGAGCGGCCGGTGAGATATTTATAATAGAATACTATGCGCCTTTAACAAGATTAGCCTTAAATATACAGATCATCAAATATATCGAGCGTAGCGATATTTCATAGATTCCACTAAATCAGTTATATGCACCATATACTAATCATTTTAAAATTGTTTTTAAAAAATACAATTTAGTCGTTTATAATTTTTTTTAAAGTAATCTTTATACTGTTGTACACATTTTGCTTGGGGGGGGGGGGCGACTTGACTTTCCCCGGGGGCAGTGTGTAAGAGATATGTCTGCAAGAAACCCCATGACTATGACCAGTCCTCACTAAATTCATTTTTATTTGTAAGGGAGAGTAACAATAGTTCAATAGGAAATTGCATTTTATTAGGTAGGTTCCCCTTTTGTATTATTTTTTTAAAATTTACTGTTATTATATTATTTTTGAAAGCATTACAAAAAGGTAATTTTGGTTTCGAGAAGAAATTCTTTTATAAAAATTCATGACATTTCAATAATAATTATGTACAACTTTCAAACATTCCCAGATAAAATTTGAACTAAGAATAATTTATTACTTTTTCCGATGATAATTTTAATGCGAGTTCTAGTCACGTGACAAGACAAAGTTCCTGTTTAGTCTAAAAATAATTCTAGGTGGGTTTGACTTGTCTTCCTTGAGACTGAGGATAATATAAACCGTGTAAGCTTGTCTTAATAAGAGATACTTTTATTTACATTTACTGCAAGTGACGTTTTGAAATGTATTGTTATTATTTCTTAATACTAATACTAACTCAAAATTTGTATCCTTTTCCGGCTAAGACTACTAATATAGTAATACTAGGAGCTATACTAAAAAAAACAACCTATATTTTAATAAAACTACTACTGATACCGACTTACTTAAACTTACTACTTCTTATAGTTATTCTTTCTAAGTTAACTAAGCCTTAACTTATTACATTACTTAGACTTAGCTATAGGGTTTAAGTGATGCCAAGTCTAAACAAAATATAAATTAAATCTAGTTTAAGTTTGATATGCATGTTCCACTCAGTTCAGTTAGGCCAGTAATTTCAATAATTTTCATGTTCTCACGTCTCAACAATCAATACTATTATTCATTTAATCGTATCATTTTCCCCTCTGAAGCCATTTCCTTCTTTAAATTTATGCTTTAAACCTAAGTGTTGGTGATCACAAAAAGGCGTGTTGCAATTGAATTTATAAACTAGGCCCGGCCTAGGTCTAGGTCTTTAAGAATTTCTAACAAGTGAGAGTGTGACTTGTTTATAGATTTCTTTTCCCTATTTTATTAATTCTTCTAAATTCTTGATACTGGATGTCACTTGAATTGACAACAACTTCCATCATATATTTTTTTTACTGGTTGGCTATAGCCTACTCATACATGTCAATCTGTAGAATAAAAAAACTTTACAAAAAGTCACAAAAATCTGTACAATAGTATGACAGTAGCATGAAAAACTTTACAATAACCTTAATAAATAAAAAGGATAATTCATAATTTTTAAAATTTATTAATCTAATTTTTAATTGCAAGCCAACTTTGCTTTCTAAATTGTTTCTGGATGAGTTTGAAAATCCAAACATGAGAAATAAGCAGCATACAAGTCAAGCTGTGTTTGTTTGTAGTTAGTGCATTTCAATCAGGGTGGAATTGTGAGAGATAGTAAGAACAATTCTTACTAGTTTTTATTTTTATAAACAAATAAATGATGTATGGCCAAATGAATCCTGGATGACATACATTTCTTCAGATAAATTTCCACATTACAAAATTTTCAAAATGTTTTTGGAAGCATCTTTACTTTATGTCAGAAACCAATATGGAATCCAAAAAATGTCAGGTTTCTGACTGGTTAACATTTAGAAAATCTTATTAGCCCACTGAGTTAAAAAGCTTTGAATGCATTGGCCTAAATTTAAAAAAAAAGGTGACTTTTGGAAGCCGCTGGCCACTTTTTGTTTTGTGCCCTCTGCATTCAAAGTTAGCAGCTAAATGTTTTTTCACAGCTCAGCTTTGGGCTCCTTAAATATCCGAGGCCCATGCCACAGCTCTGCCATTACAAATATAAAAACGTGTCATTTTAAAGTTAGGACTTTAACTTATTTTAAAGTTAGGACTTTAACTTTAGCTCCACTCCACCTTCCCCCCCCCCCACTTCACTTTAGATAGCATTTAAAAAAATTGTAATAATGGATCAAATAATAGATGTACTATGCAAGGTATATATATTATAAAAAGTAATATGTTGAGCTTTAACCTCTTATTACTCAAAAACTTAAATTTCTCTCTCCCCAATTGTTATAATAAAAATGTCATGTCCTGTCTCCAAAATATTGATGTCAAGAACTACAACATTTTAAAATATTTTTTTTAGACTTATCACTTCAGAATTTGAAAAGCATCTTGATTGAGGCTGATAAAAATTCCCCTTCCCAAAAGTGGTCAGATAAATTGCTGTAATGCTTAAAACCTAACAGATTATAGTTCCATAAAGCCCACTCAAAGTTTAAAAAGACCACTATTTAACTTGACAAGTCTATCATCAGTAGTTATCAAATTTAAGACACATTTTTTTTACAATTGTGAAAATAAAGGGACTCTCCAAAAAAGATGAAAGTTTGTATACAGCCCAGAATCAAAGTACATATTAATTTGGTTAATTCCTGAATAACCAGCAGTAAACATTTTCAAATGAACTGCAACTATCAAATTGAAGTTCTACTACCGGTAAAACAAAAGTCAATGGATGATTATTTTTGTAGAAGTGCAATTTACCCTAAACTTATGTTTGCTTAGATAGAACGATGTTTAATGGCCTCAATTGCTTTGTAAAAGTTGTTTTTTCTTCCACAATGCAAATGTGGTTTTGTTCCACGTGCTGGTACATAATTTTTAAAGTGTGCAGTCTTTTTTAAAAAATGGTGTTTTGTGTTTTAAAAAATCAACCTTTTATTACATGTTTTCTTGTGTTTTTTGTTTAAAGAAGTTATTTCTGTCTTAAACAAAATTATATTTCTTTCTTTCAATTAGGGCTGCCTCTTTTATACATGGATTGGAAATATGTGAAGAACAGTATATTTTAAGGAATGTAACTGCCCGGGAAGACTGGATAAAATTCAATAATAATGAGTGAGTATTTGTACTTTATGGGCTTAGTCTGTATGTGAGGTAATGTAATCCTTTTTAAGAAGGGAGATTAGCACTCCTCAGGTGCCTCTAAAGCTATGTGTGCACAAGCTTGTCTTAGCAGCCCACTAGGATACATTCCCCTTGTACAGTGTTTACAAATCAGGTAGTGTTCAAGTCAAAATTGTCAGCTAATCTTGGAATTTTTTTAGTCCCAATCATTAGCCACTGAACTGAGGGTTGTCTGCAACTTAAAATTTAGAATGAACAATTACTGAATATTGTGAAATTGCACTCTTCCTCATAATAGTAGCAAACTATTGAACATCTGGCCAGCGTTTTGGTCTATTCACCTTGTCAGTATGCCTGGGTTGGGTTAATGGGTGTGACAATGGTAAAAGTGGTGAGACAAATTTATATTATTTGTATACTGTGGCCTTAAAAAATTGCTGTTCTTGTGGTTAGTTTATCAGTTCATTTCATGGGACTATAACTTGACAAATGTTCATTCAGATTTCCTAGCCTATTAAACACATATGTATGCACACACATACACTGTGGGCAAACAAAGCATTTTGCATCCTGTAAAAATATTTAAACCGTCAATTAGTTTCTTTTTTATTTACTTTCTATAAACAATTTCACCTCTTGGAATATTGCTGTTTAGAGAAGGTGGAATATCTCCCTAACATTCTTTCTCTTTGGTGACTGAAAAATTCCTTAAAACTCTTTTCATGTTGTGATAGTTTATGTATATAAAAAAAATAATAGAAATTTATTTTTAATATTTTTGAAGTATAAGCCAGTTTAAAAAAAACAAAAAAAATGGTTCAAAATTATGTATGTTTTTTTTATATTATTTGAACCAGTTGTGGCATTTAAGTTTCACGTCCTAGGAATATTTTCAAGCATGCTTGTATTATATTTTCCTAGCTCACCACCACTGTTTAACCTAATTCTTCCATCTCTTGATTTCTCAGTTTTAGGTCTTGTTAGTGTATGATTATCTCTTGCCTGTGTACCTTAGTCCCTCCATCTTTCCATCACTAATCTTCAGGTCTTTTATTGATGTATTATCTTCCATCTTTCCATCATTCATTTTCTGGCCTTCTTGTATTTGTTGATTATGCCTCATTAGCACCCATGTTATTGTTTATATAATCCTTTAGAGCTGTGTTAAGTAGTGTTTGTTCACTACATACTATAAGTCAATGTCATGTCACTACATACTATAACCCAATGTCATGTCACTACATTCTATAACACAATGTCATGTCACTACATACTATAACCCAATGTCAATGTCATGTCACTACATACTATAACCCAATGTCATGTCACTACATACTATAACACAATGTCATGTCACTACATACTATAACCCAATGTCAATGTCATGTCACTACATGCTATAACCCAATGTCATGTCACTACATACTATAACCCAATGTCATGTCACTACATACTATAACTCAATGTCATGTTACTACATACTATAACTCAATGTCATGTCACTACATACTATAACCCAATGTCATGTCACTACATACTATAACCCAATGTCATGTCACTACATACTATAACTCAATGTCATGTTCACTACATTCTATAACCCAATGTGATTTTGATACAATTTTTCTTGCTGGCTTCCTTTAATCAGCAATACACAGTTACATTGGTTTCAAACTGTAAGAAAAGAGATAATTTTTTCGGTGTCACGGCAAGTGTCAGTACTTAAAACTGGCATAGGCCAGGGTGTGGGCGTGTGTATTAATAGCTCCCTCCCCATTTGTAGACAAATATTTGAATACATTAAGTCAGTCACATCTGAGTAATTGGTACTATTACCAGACTCTAGGTTTTGTCCATATTACACATCTACTTAGTTTGTTGAAGTCAAGTTGACGCGGGCATACATGCGTGTCAGTTGATAATGATATCAGTCTTACTCTTTTGCAATCAGCCCAGACATCTTTGTAAACTTATACCAGATGGCGAGATGGGTGTTCACTCAGAACTTTGCTTTACCAGTATTCCGTGTTCGCTGGTACCAGACATCTATGTAAGCTGATACCAAATATCTCTGAGCTTGCCTTGTAAGTAAGACGAAATATATCAATGTAGGCCCGTCATTTGCTTGGGAATCCCTGTTTTAAACGTTCTTTATAACTTCCTGATTCGTAGGTCGCCCGGAAGATATGAGTACTCGGAGGCGAGCTCATTTCGGAAGGAAACCAGAAACGCATTGTAGTAGCACTTGAATAATCCGGCCCTTGCTTTGCGGTGACCTTTAGAGTTATCTTTCCCCTGGGTCGTCTGATCGGATGCGGTAATTTAGTTCCGAAGACAGGACGACAAGACCTATGATGTTAAGTCGGTTACAAGTTTAGATCTTGTTGCATAACATGAGATACATATTCTCAGTCACGCTAGTCGGTCCGTGTTGTAGTGTGGTCGACTGGATTATACATACGCATTTGTCATTTACAAATGAAGATGATGCTGATTGCGTCAACCAATGGACAACTGCACTCAGACAGTACGTTCTTGTATTGAATGATAGGAAACTAGTAAAAATGTATTGAATGACAAGTGTACATATACTAGACTATGTGGATGGCACATGAGGAAACCCTCTCTCTCTCTGATTGACATGTCCAGTTATGTGGATTATACGGAATATACGGTCATTTAACGCTGTTGGACTTGTCCAGCTATCTAAGATTTGCCATTCAATAGTCTTTTACTTGTTGATGAATTGTAAATGGGTTCATAGATGTGTCTTGTTGCTATGCGATGTCATTGATGGGACTTGATCACTACATGAACTTTATGTCGGTCACATCACAAGAATTTGTCTTGTTTCGTTCCCAACCCCCTCCCCCCAATAAAAAAATAAAAAAAATAATTGTGCGTTTAAAGTGATATGGCGCCTCCCCTCCATAGAATTGGGGGGGGGGGGGAGGAGGAGGCAACTCCTCGTATTGACCATGACACATCCAGATGAAGATTCACATCATCCAGAAACGGTCGATTCAGGGCCGCGCCTTTACTGGGGGGGGGGATGGGGTGAGCCATGATGTAACACCGGCCCTGCTGTCCAGTTTAAACGGTTTGTCAGGAGGGCGGGAGGGCATCGACTCCGATACTAAACAATGCATCAAGTCTTGTCTCTTGTGAAATGAACGTCGGCCCAGTTTTATCACGACCCCTTTATGTTAGATGCCATATGGGGGGAAGCATTGTTAGAGTTCTTAAATACCGGCATCTTGTATTTATCAAAAGTCCTATTAAATAAGCATGACGGCACGTATGTTGACTTTTCGCCACTCAATTCTGAGAAGCTTGCGACAGAGAGGACGATCTGACCAAGTGTTATAAGCTCTGTTATGTGTGGAGTAGTAGACAGTACAGTCGTATTATGGAGATGTTTTTAATCTTTTACAACATTGGACGGTCGTGATCTGCTCATAAAACTGAGTGGGTGACAGGAATTTATGGGGCTGTAGAACAGGTCTTAACAATGGTTGGTACGTGCACAGGCGTAGGAGTCTCGGAGGAGGGGGGCAGTCCGCCTCGGATGGCATTTTTTTGGTGCGTTATTTTCGGTCAACCTCAATTATTTTTATTTTAATTAAATTCTGTATGTTTTGTGATGTTTCGCCTGGGTGTGGACCACACTAATGTCGATGGCCGGACCACACTAATGCCGGTGGCCGGACCACACTAATGCCTGTGGCCGGACCACACTCAATTTTTTTTTCACATTATTTTTGTTGTTGTTTGTTTTGTTTGTCGGAACGCAGCAAAGTTAATGGGATCACACTTGGCTAACTGATGAAGTGATTAACGCTTTACAGTGGGATAGATACGTTCAGTTCAAGACACTGTGGAGGCACACAGTCTTGAAAGAATTGGAAAAACGGGGGGGGGGGGGTATTCTTTAGTAAAACAATGGTGGATTAAATGAACGCAATCCCTCTCAATCAAGACGTAAAGGTGGCCGGGGGGGGGGGCAGTCTTTGGTCAGTACTACACCAGCCATTCACACTTGGTGGACATTCAGAACATTGAATATCTCATTTTTAGTTTGCTAACACCTAATAACTAAACCAAACAGATTGTATATAACCAGCACACCCTGTCCGCCCCACTTTTGATGCAGACGTTGAAGAATATTATACTACAGTTAGTCGAGTTTTAAAGGTCGCCGTGCAATATTGTAAGAAAAGTTTTAACAGTCGCATACGGCATGCACATAGTAAATACGACTGCGCTTAGGAAGGGTTGCTGAGAGACCATCGGTGATGGCCGGTGACAGTTTGTTGGTGGGTGCCGAAAGACGTCTTTCCTTCAAAATGACTTATGATTCTCACTGTATACAACGCCTTGGGTCGCCCTAAAACCTACGAGTGAAAGACGGAGTGAAGCGACGCCCCGTAATCGTCATTTGGTGACGTCACTAGTTCTGTTCAGCCGCCTGATCGATAGAACTGTCTAGCTCACCTCAAGGGCGCATCTTTTGGGTATTACAAAGCTGGTGTAGAAGACACCAAGGGGCGCATGTTTTGGGTGTTACAAAGCTGGTGTAGAAGACACCAAGGGGCGCATGTTTTGGGTGTTACAAAGCTGGTGTAGAAGACACCAAGTGGCGCATGTTTTGGGTGTTACAAAGTTGGTCTAGAAGACAAGAGGCGCACGTTTTGGGTATTACAAAATGGGCCTAGAAGATACCAAGGGGCGCATTTGTTGTTTTATTGAAAGCTGTTAATACCAGCTGGCAGAAGTCAGAAATATGGATGTGTGCTTACGGGACTGGGAGGCAGGTGAGTGCTGCTTTCCTCTGAAACTTGAACCAGAGGCGCATACTGACTGATGTAGGAATGTGGGCTAATGGTTAAATCAAGGTCAAAAGGGGGGGGGGTGGCTTGTAATAAATGTTGACGAGAAGATACATCTCCACAACTTGTGTCTGCCATAAACGGCATGTTTTATGAATGAAAGTTGTAACGGTTCGTGGACATAGAGAGATCCGGCATGGTCCAAGGGTCGGGTGTTTTGTCGTGACGCGTATCGATTGTTTTGATACGGCCTATATGCACACAGTCCCATAAAATACAGATCAGGGACGGTTGATAGATAACACGACCAGGTGTGTTGGAATTTTGCTACAAATAACAAGAATGCTGACTGTCAGGTTCTAGTGGGCTGCACCCCGTGGCTGCTCTGTTAGTCACGCGCTGAACCAATTGTTGTACAATAGCATATAGGCCTACACACATACACACCTGAAAATGGTCGTTATTTGGAGTCTGTCCTGCAGCAAGGTGGGTCGTGACGGTGGGTCGTTGATGCGGCTTATGAAATGTCAATGTTTCAAACAGACGGTCTACTAGTACTACTACTACGCCATTCAGACATTTAATGTGTTACATCAAGAAGATGACGTGTGTAACGAATCTGTAGTTTATTCTATGATTTGTTTCTTGTAGCTGTTGTTTAATAATGTTACTTGGTGAGAGGGCGTCCATAAAATACGTTACACTCCTGAAAGGCGTGGTGGGGGCGATGCCTAAGAAAGTGGGACATTTTGTGATATAATGGAGGGGGTGGTAAAGATTGTGTGTGGGGGGTCACACATTTTTGTATGTTTTATCATACAAATAAAACCTGAAATTGACAATGTGAAACTTTCTCTTGTGGTGGTTGATGATCTTTATGTTGATGCACAATGAGTAAATGATCTATATCTTAGTTGGGGTTGATGTACAATGGGTTAAATGATCTTTATCTTAGCTAGAATTGATATATAACGGGTTAAATGATCTTTATCTTTGTAGGAGTTGATGTATAATAGATAACATTATATTTTTTCTTAGTTTGAGTTGATTTACAGTGGGTAAAATGAACTTTACCTTAGTTGGTGTTGATATATAATGGGTAAAATGATCTTTATTTTAGGTTGAGTTGATGTAAATTTGGTAAGATGATCTTTATCTTAGTTGGAGTTGTATTACAATCGGTTTATCTTAGTTGGCGTTGATCAACAATGGCTAAAATGATCTGTATGTGCCACAATGGTGGACGTTAACCCAACATTGTGTATCAGGACAGAATCAATACTGTGTGTGTCCGCCTTGACTCTGGCTTGACTGTATGTCATATCTACTGACAAGTCACATCTCCCTTTTCAATAGTCTATTTGTCTGCATTTGAGATTTGTTAGCTTAGCATATAAAAACACTCGGGTGACTGCAGTCACGTGGCATTTCTTTATGTTAATGTCTTGTGTGTCGTCGTCATAAGCGGCCCGCCATAGGGGTAATTGTAGTACTGGCAAAATATTGGTAGCGCTAGAGATATGTCCAAATGTTTCATCGTGTGACGTCGACATCACCGCCCGCCACTATCGCTTCTAAACGAGTCAAGCAATTCATCCAACACTGGCCGTTGTGTTCCGGGAGATGGTTGCATCAATGTGTGTCATCGTGGAATGTTGCTGGGGAATTATTTATTTTTAAAAAATGTAAACAAAACGTTATTCTTGGCAACACTTTATGTACAGTGTATAATTATAAAGCAGTACTTCAAATAGCGGGGAGGGGGGATATGGAGATATGAATCATTGTTGGTGAGACACACGGTTCAAATAGCGGGTTGGGGGGGGGGGGGGTATGGAGATATGAATCATTGTTGGTGAGACACACGGTTCAAATAGCGGGTTGGGGGGGGGGGGTATGGAGATGTGAATCATTGTTGGTGAGACACACGGTTCAAATAGCGGGTTGGGGGGGGGGGGTATGGAGATGTGAATCATTGTTGGTGAGACACACGGATGCTCTTCTGGGGCGAGTTAAATCCTTGTCTAAAGTGTGTTTTTATTCAGAACTCGGATGTAGTAGTAGTGTGGGACTTGCCCATGGGCATGGCTATTGGATTACGTGACATTCACCTATCAGAATTTGCAGAGCTCCAACTATAACTTGTGACCAACTGTTGTAAATCTGATCCTAAAGTAACATATAGATAACTTAAGAATACGAACCGATCCGAAACTGAATATTTCAATATACGTAAACCTTATCCTAACATGTCAATTGTCAGTGACCACCGAGACAACCCGATGTCATCGTTAACCAAAAACATATCTCTGTACCGGTAGATATTTATACCACTTGTGGTTTTTCTGTAAAATATTCCGGACTTGGTGGGTTAAAAGGGCGGGGGTGGTGAGGGAGACGGATGATTTTTACCAATAAGAAGCTGAACATGGACTGTGGGATACAACAACAGAACTAACACTATACTACACACGCATGGTGTTGGCATGACTCGTCTTCAGTCATACGGACAGCACAGTGGTACTTAAACTAAATTTACCGAGTCCTTTGCAAATATTTTAGTGGTGGTTTCTTTTTGTCTAATGAAATTTTTTTCTATGATGTGATCATCTCTGAAATAATTAACTAATAAATTCAAAGTTTGCTAACCAAGGAGGTATATGATAGCTTTCCTGGACTTCACTGGCATTGTTTGTTGACTCAGCAAAGTGACAGTACAAACTGATGAATCGTTTTGCCTTACACAAATAAAAGTAAATAAGTGTAGTTTATATATATGTATATAATTCTGACAAATAACTTCTGTTTGGTTCTATGCTAATTTTTGTATCTTCTGATCCCAGGTTCATCTTTGGCAGAATATGAAGAGATACAGAGGGCTGCCAAAGAGAGGGCGGACATTGTCGCCAAGTATGATTTGGTAAGTAATTTACCAGAATTTGATTGGTCATTTGCGTACTACACAAGTGGGACAGGTTACTGAAGGGCGTGGTTTAAAACCCTTTGTCCTTGCTGTCTTGCCATTTCATCTTGAAATAACTTTCTGATATTCTGTTCTACTTGCTTTTTAAATACTTCCATCATCATCTTCATCATCATGTCCCTTAGTCCTTGGACCGTTGGGGCGCCACAGATGACATGAAAACTATCCTTCTCCATTCCTCTCTGTCTTCTGCACTACGCATAGCATTAGCATCGCCTAGTTTTAGTCCCGTCCACTCTTTGATGTTATCTTCCCATCTTTTTCTCTGTCTTCCTCTTCTTGTCCCTCCTCTAGTTGTGCCATGCATGATTTCTTTGGTGAGCCCTTGTTTTCTTATCACGTAGCCATACCATACAAGTTTGCATTTTTTTACAGACAACAGGAGGTCATCGTACTGCCCAATTGCTTGATGAATCTCTTTCACTTGTTCATTGGTGATATGGTCTTTATAGCAGATGCCAAGGATGTTTCTGAAACATCTCATCTCCATCGCCTTTATTTTCCTTTCAAGTTCTGCTGTTAATGTCCAGGACTCACAGGCATACAAGAAAATGGAGAGGACTAGTGACTTAATGCTTACTTTCCTTACTGTCTCAGCACTTCTCCCGGCTGTGTTCTAATCATTCACTCTACTCTTTCTATGCTTTGTTTTTACTGACATTAATAAATATGAGCTGCTGATATTTTTGTCACACTTCCATTATTTACCTATGTAGTGAATTCATCATGAATTAAATAATGTAGAAACTGCTTAATCAGCAATAATAATTTTATAATATGGAAAAAAAAAAAAAAGAAAAGAAAATTGTGTTTACTTGTTTGATTAGCCTTCAAGAAACATCAGAGCTATTTAATATTTCATTCATAAATGTATTAATGTTAATTTTTAAAGATAAATTTGTCCTGATAAGTGTATACGTCTATTTATAATTAATCATATATCACTAAAGTTGAAATTATATCAATAAACGAACGGTTTAAAATGCAGTGATGCGACATCAGATACTATGACTGCCCAAATTTATAATTGCTCCTTCACCACATGCTACGATATGTTATCACATGGTTAAAAATTAAAAAAAACAACTCTGTTCTAAACATTTTTAAGGCATATTTAGTTATACTTTTTAGGCATAACCACTTGGAGCCCATTTAGTGACAATCATTGTCTAAAATAAACAGCTTTTAACAAATTTTTCATTATTATAAAAAAAAAACACATTAAAAAAACCCAAATCCTTAGAAAACCTTTAGATTTTCTGATGCGAAGAACAATGAAATTTTTGTCAGCCAAACCAGTTCTTTGTAAATTGGGAATTACAGCACTATCGCCCCATGCACTTTCAGTACTTATCCCTTATTCAGCCATTGATTATTAGACATCTGAATCAAGCATTACTGTAAGATTATTAGACATCTGGATCAAGCATTACTGTAAGATTATTAGACATCTGAATCAAGCATTACAGTAAGATTATTAGACATCTGAATCAAGCATCAAGCATCACAGTAAGATTATTAGACATCTGGATCAAGCATTGCAGTATTATCTTGGTTATATTCTGTCTAACAACATGTCTCTCGATAATCATATATCTCATATTTGTCGCTCTGCATACACGGCTGTCAGATCAGCTCCATCCGCCACTACTTCACAATTAGTGCAACAAAAACCCTAGTCTATGCTCTTGTTCTCTCTCGTCTTGACTGTTGCAACTCTCATCTGTCAGGTTCACTAAAACACTTCTTAGAAAAACTACAAAAGGTTCAAAATTCAGCTGCTAAGCTAGTCATGTCACACCACTACTTCATTCACTTCATTGGCTCCCTGTACAAGCACGGATTTACTATAAACTCTCTGTTCTCTTCCACAACTTTTTCTCGAATTCCTGCCCTTCCTATCTAGCCGAACTTCTCTCTGTCTATTCACCCCCTCGACAGCTTCATTCCTCCGCAGACGGGCGACTTCTTTCTGTCCCCAAGACTCGCACAAAAACATACGGTGAGCGATCTTTCTCTTACTGTGCCCCCAAACAATGGAATTCTCTTCCACTACACATCAGAAATATATCAACCATCACTGCCTTCAAAACTGCACTCAAAACAAATCTCTTTAAACTCTATTATCCTGACTGATTCCCCCTCTGACCGTTAAACGATTCTGCCGAGTGCCGTCCATGGCTTCACATGTAAATTGTTATGGAATGGTTAGGCGAATACACAATTGTTTTATTTTTTTTTTTTTTTAAATTAATGTACCACGCTATAGAAAACTACCAATAATAATAATAATAATAATAATAATAATAATAATTAGACATCTAAATCAAGCATTACATTAAGGTTCATCAAAACTAAAACATTTTGGAAATAATATCAGTTACATGCTGCACACTTTAAGAAGGGTGACAGAACCACTGGCTTACACTAAGTTACATAAATAATCCTGCATAAGTCTTTAATTCTAAGATTTTTGCAATATTTTTTTGCCTCCCACCCACACGCACAATTTTTAAAATATTTGTTAAAAGCAAAGTGCTTGTGAGGCTGTGTTCATTAAGTGCTTGTGAGGCTGTGTTCATTATGACTCCATGAACATTGTCAATATCCATAGATCTTCATGAGCACAATCCCTTAATTCATACTTGATTTGAGTTTAGCACCAGGTACAATCAAGATTACATTCTACTTTCCCCCACAAGTTTTTGCTGACATGGAATCTTTCAGTGTGTCAATTTTAGGATATTTGATTGTACTCGTTTTCCCTGTATAGAGTGTTGTAAAGTGTATCCGGAAATTTGTTTGAAATAAATTTCGTAGACGTAGATGGTTATTTAATGGAAGGGAAATTTGGTCGAATCTCATTTTCAGTTCACACGAGCTAATTTTGCATCTAATTTCTTTTTGAACGCAGTATTTTGTTTTACTATATAGTATAGTGGGTTCAAAAACAAATTTGACGGAACTTTTAATGTGTGAACTGATCAAATTTTTGTCAATCAATTTTATGTCTACAAAATTTCTTTCAAACAAATTTCCGGTTACTGTTGTAAAGTAATGTGTGTCATGTTCCTCCTTGTATAGAGAGTGACTGTTTTAAAGTAATGTGTGTCATGTGCCTCCCTGGATAGACTGACAGTTGTATTAGAATTCAGCATTAGTCATGGGTTCTGGTTACCAACTGTCTCTATAGGTGAAGGTAGAGAGGTAAACTACTATTGTAACATTTTACAGTTTGAATCACCTAGCAGGGGCTATTTTTAGGAGCAAATTGTTTGTCAGCTTGTTCTGTGCACCATCAGTCAGTGCTAGGAACAGATCATTGGGGAGTTATTGGTCAGTAGGGACTTGTTGGTCATTTGGGACCCTATTGGTAAATAGGGACATGGGTCGGTAAGGAATTATAGACATATAGGTTGGTATTGACAAATTGATCAGTAAGGACCTTGTAAAGAGTTACGAATCAATGCTCACAATAAATGATAACTTTTTACAATCTAACCCGAAACCAATTTATACCTTGAAGCTGTAACTATGTTGATAAGTTCTCAGATGGTTCAACCTTCATAATTTGCCATTTAAGGACTAGCCTGGACAACTTAAGCTACAAACAGTTGGTTCTACTCTCTATGGAAATCAGATTAATTTCCTGACACATCCTAAACTGAGCACACAAAAAGTGTTTACATCACATCACTTCCGGACACATACACGGATACAGACACCTCACTCACAGACACTTGCACCCCACTCACACACTCAATGTCTGAAGTTAAGCTCACAGGTAATGCTGGAAACCCAACACTGGCCACTTGCTGCATAACATCATTAACAAGTGTTTGATTGTCTCAAGTGGGCTGTGGGTTTTTTGCAGTGGAAGGAAGTATCTTTACCAAGAGTGAACAACTGTAAGACCTGTTGGACAAGTTGGCCCCGCGCGGGGGGGGGGGGGGGGGGGGGGGGTTTCTATTTTTTGTCTTGTCCAACATAATACTTGACTCTGATCCAAGTTGTTTAGGGAAGTACCTGTACATGAAGGAAAAAGAAAACAAGGGAGAGAATCACATTTAATTCACAACCAATCTTAGTGCATTGATCATTGTTCTGTTAAATCTTCTCAACTTCAATTCAGCAGCCGCTGGCCAGACACAAGTGATCTACACATGGTTTTAATGTTGCCTTCATTTCAGAATGCTCATGTCTTCTTGTTTCTCTGCACACCTCTAGGGTGGCTGTTTATCTTTACACCTGAAAGGCACTTTTTTCTATACCTGAAAGGCACATGTTCACCTGGAAGTGTTTTTCTACCATTGATTAAACGCAGCACACCTGTTGCTCCATTAATTCTCAGAGCAGTGGAATACTTCTGCTGTGATGTGTTACCTGGATGTCATTGGAACTTTTATCTCTTGCCAGTGTCAGTCTCATCTTAGTAGGGTTGTGATGGATAGTGATGTCTTGCATCTTCACGTCCTGACTTGTAGTAGGATTTAGCATGTTTCTTGCTGGCTAGAGATGGGTGGATCTATTTTGATGGATACAAATGGGTTGGGTCCTGTTAGTTAGTGGATGTGTGGATGTTTTTTGGTTTGAGATGGGTGGTTTTCTATTGGTTTGAGATGGGTGTTATTTTATGTATCATAACCAAAATATTCATTCTACTAACAATATGATCAGAATAAAAAAACAATTTTCTTTTTTTTTTTCTTCTTTCTGTCATTCAGGGCAGAGAAGAGGGTGCTCAAATTGATCCCTGGGAGGATCCTGCCTTTGAGGTGTACCATGTCACTGATAGATATGGATTCATTCAGTAAGTTAATAAGTTTCATTTTGTGACAGATATTAAGGTCTGTGATAGGTATCAATTTCTTTGATTTACATAAAGTTTAAAGACGGAGAACAAGTTTTTGTGGCTGATGCATAAGCTCACAAGTTAAACTGTTTATAGTTTGTGTGACTGTGTACAAGACACAAACTGTGAAGATTTATTTTCTCTTTGATTTCTATTGCAGTGATACAGCTTTGCCCAAGAACATGGATGCGGCAGAGGAGAAGGTAAAGCTCTCAATAGTTTTCTTAAGAATGCCTTGTATTTATAGTTAGTGTAGTTAGGATAAAAATGTTATGTTTTTATAGTTAGTGTAGTTAGGATACAAATTTCAAGTTTTTATAGTTAGTGTAGTTAGGATAAAAATGTCATGTTTTTATAGTTAGCGCAGTTAGGATACAAATGACTTGTTTTTATAGTTAGTGCTGATAGGATAAAAATGTCATGTTTTTATATTTAGTGTAGTTGGGATAAAAATATCATGTCTTTATAGTTAGTGCAGTGAGGATAAAAATGTCCAGTTTATTTAGTTATTTTAGTTGTTTTTATACAGTTTGTGTCTGCTTTCAGTTACATTAAATGTATAACTACTATAAGTGATCTTCCTGTTTTAGGCCAAGCTGGTGGAGAGAGAAAGAACAACTAAGTGGCTGAAAATGTTGGGTAAATGGGAGAAATATTTCCCAAGTGAAAAGGTTGGTAACTCTCTCTACTAATTTTTAATATCACATGAGATCAATACTCATAACATTGTCGCACATAACATCATTACTCACTTACTTATTTATGTCACCTCATTAGTAAGTTTTTGATACCACCACATTCATAAATTAGCTGCCAGCACATTATTGTGATATCTACCTCTTGGTAAGTTGTCTTCCTGATTCCATCATAGTTGACTCGGCGTGTGTACAAGGGCATACCTGACTGTTTGCGGGGAGAGGTTTGGTCCAAGCTGCTCAATATACCCAGGGTCAAGGCTGAACAAGAAGGCATATACAATGTGAGTAAAAGTAATAAATACTGTGCATTTCTACCATTGCTGTTTGTAAAAGCTTTATTAACCCATTCAAACCTTGTAGCAGCCAAATCAGGCAACCCAGCCTGCTGCTTACACAATGCTATATAGAAAGCTGAAATCTTGCCATTTTAATGAAAATCCTGCAAGAAACGAGATCAAGGGAGATTATTTCATTTTTTTTGTTGTTGTTTTTATAATCGATCGGAGAGGGTTAAACATTATTTTAACAGCAGGTTTAATAATGAGCAGAATACTTTTAATAATTTGCACAAGACAAGCATGGGAAATAATGTTATGCAACATACAAAACAACAAATTATGAATGTGAATCATTTATTTCATAGAAATATATCGCAAAATAGATTTGTTTAAAAAATTAATAATTTTAAACCTATCAACGGTAGAGGTGGAGTTGTTCCCCTTTGGCTGGGGGGTTCAAATGATACCATTTCTGAGCGCACGCTATTGAATGGGTTAAATAAGGCCTGTACAACTCAAAATGTAAGACGGGCCATAATACTTATGAAAAACTTGCTCGGGCCTAAAGAAAACAGGACAGGAGGGTAAAGCTATTAAGAAAATAATAATAAAAAAGAATATTTCGTTACTTGGCGGGCCGCAAAGTAGGAGCTGGAGATGCGGCCGAAGGGCTGTGTGTTGTGCAGGCCTTGGTTAAATGAAAACAGTTCAGGTTTATATTTTAAGACATTGTTGTCTTTGCAGTGTATGTGATTGGATGAGAGCAGACCTGTTTACTCTTATGATTTTGGCATACAATGTACGAATTTGAGATCTCTTTTACCATTGTTTGCAGAGACTTGTCAGAACCATGATTTTAAGAGACTGGTTTAAACAAATATATTCCTGTGTTTTTTACTTACTTTACTTACTTATGCCTTTTTTACCCCATCTGGGGCGTAGGCCGCCCACAAGAATTTTCCATTCATCACGGTCCTGTGCTTTCCTTTCCAGTTTTTTCCAGGTGTATCCCATCTTTTGTGTGTCTGCCTCATTTCGCGTCTCTATGTATTCTTTGGCCTTCCCTACCTGTGGATTCCATGTTAGGGATTGTCTGGGGATGCTATCTGGGGCTTTTCGGAGAGTATCCACCTCCATCTTTTCTTTATGATGTCTTTGGCAATGGGCATCTGGTGAGTCCTTTCTAATAGATCTTTGTTGGTGATGGTATTTGGCCATTTGATATTCAGGATCTTTCTAAGGCATGTGTTTATGAAGGTCTGCACTTTCTGCGTAATGCTCGCTGTTGTTTTCCAAATTTCTGCTCCATATAGTAGGACTGTTTTGGCATTTTTTATTAAAGATTCTGACTTTGGTTTGCAGCTTCAGCTCCTACGACTCCCATATTTTCTTTAATAGCAGTGGTTTTTTAATATTTTTTATAAATAAATAAAACATTTTAGGTTGTTAGTTTGAGCTCATATCTATGTTTGTAATGATTGCCATATTGTTGCTTTTTGTTTTCCACAATGAACTTGCCATACATGACAACAGTTACATTTAGCGTATTCGCCCCAGTGACAAATTTAGGTAAAATTCGATTTTGTTTGCTTCGGAGCTGTGTGACGTAATTTTGTGACATAATTATTTTGTTCTTCTTCTTAACGGCGGCAATTGCAAAAAAAAGATATTTTAAAAAAATGCATAATCAATTGTTCTGCACAGCAGCGTTAGGTTTTTAACATAGTTTATAAGACCTAGTAAGCGGCATTTGAAATCTATTTTTAAAAGTCACCAAGCAGCTGAACAATTTCAATACCCCAGTTTGGTTAAAGCACTCCTCTTCCCTTCTCCAAATACAGTTTTTGGTAGCTGCAAGATGTTAACGGAAAACAAAATCAGGCTCCAAGGCTTAATGATTGGGGGGGGGGGTTAACCCGTGGACCCACCGGATGTATAACAAATGAACTTACTTATTCATTGAATTTTCATTTTTGGCATAAACGCATATTTGAAATATATATACTTCATTTTCAGTAACTGTAAGCGCCATTTTGCACCTTCTTTGGATTGACACATTGAAATAAGGAATAAATTATAAAATTTTACTCTTTAGTAACTACTTTAATAAGAAGGATTTATATAAACACAGCTAGGTAAGGGGAAACTAATTTCTCAAAAGCATTATCATGAAGTCTAGAATGATGCAAAACTATATTCAGGTATACGTGGAGTGAATGCACTATTTTGGGAGTTCCAGTGTAACCAGGTCTGGATGAGAATGGAACTAGAGGGTATTAAAATGGGGATATTTGTTCATTAGATGCCATAATTTTTATGTAAAAATGTAAACTAAAATGTTAGATCTGTCTTTAAAAAGTTGAAAAAAAGTACTTAGCTGTTCATTCTATGCTGACATGAATTTATTTACAAATAAAAATTGAAATGACAATTTAATTGTTTATTTTCCACAGAAAATGCGGGACAGAGCTCGAACGAAGTCAACATCTATACGTCAAATAGATTTAGATGTGAACAGAACATACAGAAATCATATTATGTTTAGGGAACGTTATGGTGTAAAGTAAGTTATCTTTTATGGGGTTGAATCTGAAACATAAAGTTTATTTCCTTGCCCCACTTTCAACTTGCTAATTTGGCAGTTGGTCCAAATTAAATCAGAATTAAAAGGGTTAAGACCATCACTGCATGGTTCCTACAAGCGGATCACTTGACTCTGTTTGCTTTCTTTACAAAGTGACCCCTTAAAATTGTTTCAATTAAAACATTTTATCCCCGAGTCCCAGATTTAGAGATGAGGCATGTGGCCCAATGAAACCCTTATGACTTTAGTAAAATTTTACAAATTGAATTCCCAAAATCAGAAGTAGTTAATTTTCCAATGTTTGGCTCTGGTTAAGAGTGCATTTCTCTGGGTCTCCAATAGACCCTCCTGTGTAAAGCTTAAAATATGCTCATTCTAATCAAATTACTACAGGGCCTCAAAATTTGTATTTTTTTTTTAAAAATGGCTTTTCTAAGCTTGTCACAAGAATCACTCACTAAAAATGTTATATGCTGTGTTAATAGTCTATTAAGTATTTGAGTTGTCATCTAGCAGTAAGATTGTGTGATCTCTTCCAGACAGCAAGCTCTGTTCCACATCCTAGCAGCTTACTCTGTGTACAACACTGAAGTGGGTTACTGTCAGGGTATGAGTGAGATCGCTGCCCTCCTGCTCATGTATCTAAATGAGGAGGTATGTCACTCACCTTGGTTGGGCTCTGTCTTCTTTGGAGTGCTGCAGACACCTTGTACTAATTTAACCAGTTTGAAGCTAGAGTAGAAATTTTTTAATTTAAAAAAATCAACATGCAGTTCATCAAAATTAAATATTTTCATGCAAATGATTCTCTAGGTAATGAGCGGCAAACATAGTAGCAAATAAGTTTTCAACTAACTACAACACAAGTGTACACATGAAATGCTCTTTTTTAGTTGCTTATATGCAAGATTAGTTTGCTAATATTGGATCAAGATGTTAATCAATAAAAATCAAAATTAAAAAAATGTTTTTTTAGGATCTTTTAACCTAAATGGGACATGAGCAGCCTGATCAGATTTTTCCCATATTTTACAAAGTTGCTAATGTTGTTGAACAAAGTCATTACTGACTCATGTAAGAATGAAATTATTTGTTGTATAGGATGCCTTCTGGGGTCTTTCACAACTATTCTATGGACCAAGACACACCATGCATGGTAAGTAAGTTTTTTTTAAAAATATCCTATCTCTTGTTGGTTTAATGACTCCAAATCAGGAATTCAATCAATTAATGAAGCTCTTACAATGCTTTGTTCTAGCTAGTAGGAAAGTTAAGAAAACTATAGCTTTTTGATTATCTATTCAAGGAAAGTTTTAAGAAAGTATAGTCTATAGTTGTTTGATTATCTATTCAAGGAAATTTTAAGAAAGTATAGTCTATAGTTGTTTGATTATCTATTCAAGGAAAGTTTTAAGAAAGTATAGTCTATAGTTGTTTGATTATCTATTCAAGGAAAGTTTAAGAAAGTATAGTCTATAGCTGCGGTTTTGGTGACCCATGCTCATAGGCCAGCTGCAAGATTTTTATATCAAAGGGTTATAATCTAAATAAAAATGTAATTTTTGAGCATTTTGCCTAGAACTGGGTAGATGCAAAATAATCCATAAAATATAATTATTTATAATAATAAATTCCTTTGTCGTTGCTCCTCACTTAGTCTATATATTCATTCTTCAAACCTTAAATTCTGTCTTGGTATATTGCTAATTAGAATTGGTGTGAAAAAGGTTGATCAAAGGTTTAATCCCAGGAAAGTTATAATAAATAGAATAGTTGTCACACTGAATCGCAGAAACATAAAAGAGAAATGGCAAAAGTATTTTGTTTTTAAAATGTTTCTTTTATTCTTTCTTTATTTAAATGTTGTCCTGAATCATCCATCCCTTAAAAATGTAGATGTAATTCTTTTTTTATAAATTATTTTTGATTGGTAGCCATTGATCCTGCAATAATCTGGTTTATAGTGGGCTTTGCACATTCATAAAGTTATTCATTTTTTTCTCTCCAGGATTTTTCATCCATGGATTCCCGAAGCTGATGCGTTTTCAGGAACATCATGATAACGTTTTGAAGAAATTTTTGCCTAAAATCAGGAAGCATATGGTGAGAACTGGTCTGTTTAAATCTCTCATAGTATCTGGTCTTATAACTCCACATCAAGCCGGGCTGTTTGATTAATATCTTTGACCTTGCCACAGTGTCTGCCCTACAATCAGCCAACCTTAAGTTGTTTTTTTACCTTTCATGTTCATTGCCCAGATTTGGAGTGGGCATTTGCTAATTTTTTCTTTTCACTTACATGAGACTTACATGAGACTTACATGAGATCTGACTAGGAAAAATTCTTCTTTAAAATAAGGACAGATATTTTGTCAATTCATTGCCTATTTATAGCCATATGTTTTTTTAAATTTTCCTTATTTCTATGCCTCTTGTTTGATGCAAGTGCTTTTTCATTTATTTCAGGAGAAGAATGAGATGTACCCAACACTGTACACCATCAAATGGTTCCTGCAGTGTTTCTTAGACAGGGTGAGCATAATTCTCAGTCTATTCTTGAATACATGGTTAAAAAGTGTAGCAGAGCGGCAATGGCCTCATTATAAATCCTAGGGCTAGCTTGACTAAAACCCAGAAAATATCAAATGGATCTTCATTGAGCATTGGATTTGAGTCTCCCATCATTCCTCAACTCCAAACGTTTCTCTTGACTCTGAAGGGAGAATTCTTCTGTAGAATCTTGGGCATAAAAAGCTAAAGGATTTCTGATCAAATTGTATTGCTCCAAATTTGCTCTATTAAAGTTCAGGTCAAATTGTTTCTGCAGCAATGTTATATGTTTTTGCTCCAAGTTCAAAACGCTTTGCTTGTTTGCGACAGTGGTTGAGTTTTTACGTCGGTACGTCTCTTATGTCTCCTCGGTGTAACTTCGTCAGCCAAAGTTTGAGTTTCTATATGAAGTGATTTTCTCAATTTATCAGAGTACGTCACTGAAAACTCATTCGGACCTTGCATTTTTCTTTATAGCTTCATTCAGGTGTTCAAAGAAGTCTGCCAAGTAGGCAAGTTTTGCCTCCCAGTGATTATCCAGAAGCTAATCTTTTCCTGGCGTGTTAGATCAATTTTCTTTTGAGGGGTGTTTCCTAATGTCACTTGACATACAGTCGATGCGTCTTTTACAAGTATCAGCTGATTTTGAAACTTTTCTACTTCCTTCATTAGGCCCAAACATTATTCAAATGATTTGCATACATTCTGTTTCAATAATTGTTATGACTGTACCATGTGTTTTCTGATGTGCTATTAAATTTGAAACCAGCCATCTCTTTGTCTTTGCTTAAGAGTATTAAATTTGAAACTAGCCATCTCTTTGTCTTTGCTTAAGAGTATTACTTATAATTAGCTGAAAATATTTGCTGCCCTTCTTGGCACAGTGTGAATTTTTTTAATCAGCTCCGTGCTATTTAAAGATTTCAAGATCTATACATTTATGGCATTTGTCGGATAACAGTGGATATTCATTCATAATTCAACCAATGGAAATAAAATATTAAAAAAAATAAATTGACAGAAATAATCTTTAACATTGTTCCCTGGTAGGAGACTATGTATTAACATTGAGAAAGTCCTAACAAAAAGCTATTTGTTCTATGTCCAGACTCCGTTCCACCTGACTTTAAGGTTGTGGGACATCCACATGTTGGATGGTGACCAGTTGCTTGTGTCCATGGCTTACTGCATCATCAAGATCCACAGACGTAAGTGGCTGTTGTGTAGTTTGTTGTCTCTAATAGTACCAGGCGCTGGTAGCTCTACCCATCAGATGTTTAAATGACAGCACCAAAAACAGGGGTTTTTCTCAGAGAAAATAATTTTGGTTTTTAAATAGGCAAAGTTCCCATTTAATTGTAAGAATGTTTTAAGGGATGATCTTAAAATAAAAATAGAATTGCTAGCTCACTTTATCCTCAAAGTGTATATGTCATTTTCAATGTTTGCTCTCTCAAAGAAATATCATTTTTATAAACATGAATGTTATCATTACTATTGTCTTTCCTATTATTTATAACCAACCAAACAACGGCGGCGGCAATGTGCTAGTGCCCCATCTACTCAAGTAACTTGACAAAACATAAGAATCCCAGTTTTTGCTTGCTAACTTCTGGGAATTTTATTTTGTACTACAGAGTGTTAGAGCCATTACATACAGACATACATAGCTAGGGATTTATTATTTACTGTAGAGCAATCAGTATTAATTTGAAACATATAAAAAAATCTTAAAATATCCAATGTTAGTAGAAAAATTTGGTTCAAAATGTAATTCTTTGTTGTTTTTCTATAGGCCGGATCCTTAAAATGCAAATGGACGAACTGTTGACTTTCTTTCAATCCAGCCTGGAGAAGGATTTTCATTATGACAATGACACTGTGATAGAACAAGTTCAGATCTGCATGGAAGAGCTCAAGAAGGCCAGGATGGCTCTACCCATGCAGCCTAAAACAGACATCGAAAACCCAAAACTGCCATTCGGTCTGGAGATCCAGCCCAGCGTGGAGCAGTTGATAGGTCGGAGGTCAGAAGAAACTGTTGATGAACATTTTCGCAAAAATGTGCCAAGGCAACCCGGGGGCAAGGCTGCATACTTGAGGAGGAAGAACACAGGAGGCAGCGTGTCGGGGGGTAACAACTTGCTGAGCACTCCTGAAATGACCAGGAGTCGTGGTGACACGAGATCGCTTCATTCTCGCATGTCCCAGTATTCAATAGATGATAAATCATCCTACTACGACACAGCCACAAACTCCAGGCTGTCCCTGGCAGACTTCAGTGGCAAGACTTCAGCACCCAGCTCAAGGACATCTTTTGGTGAGAGTTCTGAGATGGGCAGCATGACAGGGCTTGGTCACGGCTTCACCACACCGGTGGACTTGGACGATGTGGGGGTGGAGGTCGCCACACCCACCACACCAACAAATCCCCCACTGCCCTCAGATCAGTATGCAAGTAATAGTCCGCCGGCCATTATGTCACAATCCTATGAAATGCCAAGGTCATCTTCTTCCTATGAGCATCCCTCATCAATGAGGCAGTCCACCTCTCTAGAAATGTCACCCAGAAGGATGGTCACAACGTTTGACAGTAATCCAAGGGTGATCACCTCTCACGAATACACAGCCCAACAGCATGCTGGGAGAGTTGTCCCCAAACCCTCTGCTTCGTATGACAACGGTTTAAAAAATGCTACTCCAACAAACTACCACCAAATGAAAGGGTCAAGGTCTTATGAAGCAGACCATGCGGTAGGGAACATCACACCCCATCCCCCAGCCTCGTATGACCAACAGGTGGACATGACAAGAACAAATTCACGAGGCCCGTCGTCGCCCCATCACGTCACAGTCATAAATCATACCAGCCTGCCCGTTACTATAGCAAATGAACAAAAACCTGCACACACTGATGACAACGACTCCACCAAATCTCCAGGTGGCTCGACGGCCTCTGACTATGACAATATGAACGGCATGTACGACATGGACACAGAGGAGCCAACACGTGGAGACGGGGGGTTTACATTTCCCACAAGTAAATCGGATGGGTTTGTTTCATCCTCCCGTGCCGAGGAGTTGTTAGTCTTAAATGGCCATGACGGCCGAATGTCCACCCAAATGAAGATAACCAGGACAGAAAACGATATTCAACGGGCTCAGGTTCGTGATCACCGCACGCAGCGGAATGTGGATTACCAGAATGGATACGAGGTGGCACAACAGAACAGCTACCAGGTGTCGCAGACGTCCACGTCTCAGACACGAGCAGTGTACACAAAGGTGGTTGACAAGACATCTTACCTGTAGCTGGATGAAGTTTCTCATATGGCCATACTAAATGTTTTAATTTCTTCATCAGACAGTACAGCTGTGGGGAGAAGTAATGGGCGGGTGTTGCAGAATGTATCGCAGTCATTGAGGCCCCCAACTGTGCTGTTGTCAGTAGTGACTTGTGGGGGTCATGGCCTGTGGGGGCATGGCATGTGGGGGCATGGCATGTGGGGGCATGGCCTGTGGTGACTGAACTCTCACTGGTGTTTGAATAAATTGGATTGATGCACAAGATAAATAACTCTAAAGGGCCCACCCCTCCTTATATTTCCAAGATGGACTTGTCACCGTAATGTTCATCTTTCAAGGCGGGTTGAGAGCCCTAACTGCCCAAGTAGATTGGCCCAGCCACTCAGATTTCAACAAGTACTTGAATCACACCACTTCCTGTCATGGTGGGAGAAATTTGCACTGATGTTCCCTGGTTGGTCTCACTTGTGGTCAGATATCAGCTCTTAAATTGAGCAATGGTCTCAGAGTAATGGGTCCTTAGTAATGGATCCTGGGATCATAGGTGTTTTATTACAGGAATGAAGTTATCAGCACTGTGTAGAGAGAGATAAATTATTTTTCACAGCAATGGAGTTAATGACCCTGTGTAAGTTGTGTGAGGACACATTTAGTTACAGCGAAGGAGTAACCATTCCTGTGCTGGGAAATCTATTCTTCCAGATGGTTCTCAAATACTGCCTTAAGTGGCCAATTGTAAATTTTTAAAAATTTTTTTTTTTTTTTTTTTTTTTTTTTTGGCATTAGCAGTAAGCAAGGATTACTCATGCTCACCTCCCTGTTGCAATATTAGGATAAAACCTTGAGTTGTTTCCCCTTGCAGAATAAAAAAAAAATAATGCTTTCATTGGTAGCTGGGTAGAAGTGCATTTAATTAAATGTTTGACA
Organism: Omphiscola glabra; assembly: GCA_964017045.1. Lineage (NCBI taxonomy): Eukaryota > Metazoa > Mollusca > Gastropoda > Lymnaeidae > Omphiscola > Omphiscola glabra. Next base: position 26,015,290 of record OZ024798.1, on the reverse strand, counting down.
TAAAGTAGAGTAAAAGTTTAAACTTGGTCCAATCACTGCTTTACAATGTTCAATGTTAATATGTTTAGTTTGTCAAATAAATTTAGCTGGAGAAGTTGAAGGATATTATTATTATTATTATCATCATCTTTCTTAGGGACATGATGTTATAAAGTGAAATTTTGACCTCAGCTGTTGAAGCTCACTAGTACAAGCTCACTAGTACAACCTCACTAGTACAAGCATGAAGTCTTGAACACATCTTTTGAAATATCTCATGCATCAAGTTGAATTATTTTGTTTTAAAAATGTTGCTATGAGTGTCATTGAAGGGTTATGGTTGCTGGAATGTTTAGAGTTACTGTTACTTGTTTTATTATGCTGTGCATATTATTGGTGTATGCTGTACATGAAACTTCATGCAAATTTTTTTTTTTATCTCTGAGAACAAATTTTTCACTTAATGTTGGAATTATTCATATAAATTCAACCCCCCCCCCCCCCCCCCCGTGCCAATGGTTTTGATTTTGTATCTAGAGAATGAATTTAAAACTTTTCATGTGATGATTTCTTTTACTTTAAATGCTTTTACATTAATGACCTGGCCATAATCCCCGTGCAACATAAGAGATATTATGTTTTAGCTTATGAAAGGGTACAATGATATTTTTGCAAAAATTGTACCAGTTTATTCTATGGCTTATCAAAAGCATGTTGCCAAGAGTGACACATAAAAAAATTGCTCTCATGAGTGTCATATTTATTCCTTTTTTGCGTTGTTACATAATGTATTTAATTTAATTGTCCGCTTACCCTAAGCAAATGGTAGAACTTAAATGTTTTTATTTATTTCATGTTTTTAAAAATTTCCTTGTACACTGAACGAATAATTTTGATAAATGAATATCAAATCAGCACCCTCAAAAAAATGTGTAAGGGGCGGGGCCTAAAATAAAACGAATTTGTTGTAGTGTCATTTATCGATAATTTTGAGTTGTGTATTGCTTAATGGGGGTCTCCAACTCTTAGCATGAAATGAAACTATTGTTTAATGGAGGTCTCCAACTCTTAGCATGAAATGAAACTTTTGTTTGACACCAAGCTAAGGGATTTGGGTCACAAGCTGTTAAAAGAAACAATTTCTAACTCACTGTGTTTGTATGACTCACTGGTGCTGTCGATATGTAGTTGTGAGGATGGTTTGAGAACCCTGCAGTTCAGGCATACCAGTGACTTGTTCATTCAACTGACACCATACTGCACTGTGTCCTTGCACTGTGATATCATTTCAATGTGAACTCCTAGCTTAACAAAAGTTCAAATGCAAAACATCCAAGTATTTTATAACTGAGCTGATGATTAATGGCTTTATGTGAAATCATCATGTCTTATTCAAGATCACACACAAAAATGGATATTTTTTGGCTACATTGCATCCATGAGCAGGCCAATTCTCCACCTAGTCTGTGTGCACGTGTCTACAATGTGTAACTGGACCTATCAGCAGACCTGCCAACCCTTCCGAATTTGTCGGAATTATACGGATTTTTTACCCCTCATTCCGACCTTCCGACAAACCTCTTAAAATTCCGATTTTCCAAACATTATTATTTTTCACCCGTCATAAAAATCCGAAAGCGACCAAAGACAATTTTTAAAAAAATATATACAAAATCGGATACGACTACGACAGGCAATGGTGCATTCCTTTATTTATTTTTTTACGTAGTGTCTACATGCCTGGCTACCGGACGAATAAGTTCTCGCGATATTCGCCCGGCTATTACTATTACTATTACTATTATATACTTGATCAAGTCACATGACCGCCGTAGCAAAGGTGCGCGAGATATTTGTCCGTCGGCCTTGTCACGTAACCTCTAATAGTCGATCAGTCCGGTCGCCGGACATGTAGACACTGCCTTGTTTTTATCGAAGCGAGCCGCGATCTCCAAATCATTCTTCAATTATGAATTGATCCGATCTCGATTCATCCTTTTACCAGGCTAAAAAATAATTCAGTTTTTTTTTTTTACTTTTTGTTTGTTTAAGTTTTTTTTAATTAAAATTAAATGGATAAATCTATTGAAAGTGGTGGGTACAGTGATATTAATAAATATATTTTAACACACAAAAAAAAACCATAAACATAAAGTTATACAACTGCAGCTAAAAGTGCGGTGAATCTACGACATCCAAGTCTAATTTCTTTGCTAAGTGTTATTGACCACCTCTCTTTTTGAAGGAAATATTTCTCCTACCAACTCAGATCGTTTTAATGCCAGAGTCAAAGAAATGTTTCCTCACTCGCAGATTGCTAGAAGATTGTGAAGAAAAATTACAAATAAACAAGGGCAAGCATGAAAGTTTATCTTTTTAAGTTGCTTGTATATAAAATCAGTTGCAATGGTAATTTCCAGTTGTCCAAAGAGCTGTTGGACAAATGCCAAAAGGCCACTAGGGATAGACAGCAAAACTGAACTCTTTGTCTTAGCAGCGTGTGTGTGTACTTATATGTAAATAAAATGGATCTTCTGTCTAGTACTGTATAAATCTGTATATTTTCTCATGTTCTTTGGACTCTTCAAAGACAATGGAAGTAACTTTATAGTTCTTTATTTGTTAAAAAGGCTTGTGCATTAGTTTACAGATCGTAAACCAACGCCCCCCCCCCTGGTCGGCGCCTCCTGGGGGCAGTGGCCCCACTTCGCCCCCCGCATGCACCACCCCTACAGATTTTTTTTCTTGGCAGGTTGGCAGGTCTGTATCAGGCATGAATGGTCTGAAATCAAATTTCATTTTCTTGTTTGTTTTTTTTTCAAGGCACAAACCACTTACTCATCATCAAGCACCCCCTGTCCATTCCTACCGCACCTTTTAACTTCTGAGCCATGGCAAGGTGAACACCTTCAGCTTCCCAGCTGCAACAGTGTGGTAACATCACACTATGACTGCACTGCATTCTTTGCTATGATAAATTAATGTCAAAACAGGCTAAACACATTGGGTTTGTTGTCACACTGTACACCTGATAGATAAATGAATTGACCAGATAATTTGAAGTTGAATTTGTCCTTAACATTGTGACCATTAAGACCTAAAGGATACATTTTCACAGGGTTTTATGAATTAATACCAGTACAGCTCTAATCTTAACTCTGACTGACAAGCTTATGAATTTATACCAGCACAGCTCTGATCTTAACTCTTGACAAGAGATAGATCACCCTTTATTTTCATTGGAGCGGTTTACATTTTTTACTTAGCTTGTTTACAGTCAAATGTTTTGCTAAGACATTCATGAACTCAGAGCAAGACAACAACCCAATAACATTGGCTTTGTCAGCACAAAGTATTCACAAGTTCAGAGTATATCATGTCAATCATTACAGCTGCTCAGCCAATTTTCAATTACTATTGCTGTACAGGCATCGTCAGCATATTACAACTGTGCAGTCTTTGTTAGCTTATAAGAGCTGAATAGTATTTAAATCCCTTGCAAGCATGCCCCTTGTTTCAGTCATTGAATTAACACTCAATGACTGCCCCATAGGTGTAATGACTGCCCCATAGGTGTAATGACTGCCCCATAGGTGTAATGACTGCCCCATAGGTGTAATGACTGCCCCATTGGTGTAATGACTGCCCCATAGGTGTAATGACTGCCCCATAGGTGTAATGACTGCCCCATAGGTGTAATGACTGCCCCATAGGTGTAATGACTGCCCCATAGGTGTAATGACTGCCCCATTGGTGTAATGACTGCCCCATTGGTGTAATGACTGCCCCATTGGTGTAATGACTGCCCCATAGGTGTAGTGACTGCCCCATCGGTGTAGTGACTGCCCCATAGGTGTAGTGACTGCCCCATTGGTGTAATGACTGCCCCATTGGTGTAATGACTGCCCCATTGGTGTAATGACTGCCCCATAGGTGTAATGACTGCCCCATTGGTGTAATGACTGCCCCATTGGTGTAATGACTGCCCCATTGGTGTAATGACTGCCCCATTGGTATAATGACTGCACAGTATGTAAATGATCGATCCCTTAGTGTAACGACTGCCCCATCTGTGTAATGACTGCACAATCTGGAATGACCTATTTCCATATGTGTAATGACTCCCCCATTGATGTAATGACTGCCCCAACTTTGAATGGACTGCCCCAACTTTGAATGGACTGCCCCAACTTTGAATGGACTGCCCCATCCATGTTAATGACTGCTCCATCCATGTAATGACTGCTCCATCCATGTAATGACTGCCCCATCCATGTAATGACTGCCCCATCCATGTTAATGACTGCCCCAAATTTGTAATGACTGATCCAAATTTGTAATGACTGATCCATTATTCTTCAAGGCTAGTGAGTGTCTCATGTTTTGACCATTATTTACTGATTCCTGTCAACATTCATTTGATTATCCTCAGCAACTACAACTACCGTTGATAATGATAAAACCAAACCTGGAAAACACATTGAATCACCCCAGCAAGTATCAGCATTTATCAGTAGGTGTATAAATAAAATGGAATAAACGTTTGAAATGAAATAAAAATATAAACAATGAATGCTATCTTTTTTTCTTTGTGTATGTGATGATGTTCACCAGGGAAGTGAATGAATTTGTATTTCCCCTTACTTGTAGATCTCATTGGGTTATTTCATTTTACTGGGTTTGTTTACTTTTCATTCTTTGTTGCCCGCCGATGATGAAGGCTTTTGGTAGACACATATATTGTTTTAGGTGGTTTCTTTCATTAAATCTTTCCTTACTGTGAGTTCCTTAATTCTTTATTTGTCCCATTAAATCTTTCCTTACTGTGAGTTTCTTAATTCTCTATTTGTTCCATTACATCTTTCCTGACTGTGAGTTCCTTAATTCTCTATTTGTTCCATTACATCTTTCCTTACTGTGAGTTTCTTAATTCTCTATTTGTTCCATTACATCTTTCCTGACTGTGAGTTCCTTAATTCTCTATTTGTTCCATTACATCTTTCCTGACTGTGAGTTTCTTAATTCTCTATTTGTTCTATTAAATCTTTCCTTACTGTGAGTTCCTTAATTCTCTATTTGTTCCATTACATCTTTCCTTACTGTGAGTTCCTTAATTCTCTATTTGTTCCATTACATCTTTCCTGACTGTGAGTTCCTTAATTCTCTATTTGTTCCATTACATCTTTCCTGACTGTGAGTTCCTTAATTCTCTATTTGTTCCATTACATCTTTCCTTACTGTGAGTTCCTTAATTCACTATTTGTTCCATTAAATCTTTCCTTACTGTGAGTTCCTTAATTCACTATTTGTCCTCAGTCTTGAACTTATTATTATTATTAGTAGTAGATGGTTTTATATGGCGCAGTACCACAGGCGCTTCACATAAACGTATACATTTAAAAACAATTGGAGAAAAGCTTGACCTCACCCACCCAAGTACTATCTATCAATGGATAGCACCCAGCAGAATCTAGAGTTGTTAATCAGTCAGAGGAGGGTGAGAATGAGTCGGTATAGTTGAAGAGATGGGTCTTCTTAAGGGCAGTTTTGAAGGCTGTGATTTTCCTTATATTGCGGATGTGTAATGGGCGAGAATTACATTGTTTTGGGGCACAGAAGAGAAAGATAGTTCACAATATTATTTAAGTTAATGCATGTTCTGGGAACATAAAGAATATGCGTGTCTGCGGAGGAAAGAAGCTTTCGAAGAGGTGAATAGACAGCAGTTCAGTAAGATAGGAAAGGCAGGCAACAGAAAAAGTTGTGACAGAGAACAGACAGCTTGTAATCAAAGCGCGCCTGTATGGGGAGCCAATGGAGTGGCGTGATCACGTTTCTTTGCCTTTAGAACTAACCTAGCAGCTGAGTTTTGAACTATCTGCAGTTTCTATATGAAATGTCTTGGTTAACCGGACAGAAGAGAGTTACAATAGTCAAGACGAGAGAGAACAAGAGCACAGACTAGTGTTTTTGTTGCGCTAACTGTGAGGTAGTGGCGGATGGAGCTGATCTGACAGATAGCGATGTACGCAGAGCGACATATATGGGAAATATGATTATTGAGAGACAATTCATTGATTTTGGCAGTGTGGATCAATTTATAGTACCACTGGAACATTTATATTGTTAACTTACAGAAACTAAAATTGTTTGATTCAAATGTCTTTGCCATATCCACCTCTTAGAAAATAAAAAAAAATTTGAGGTCTCTAAATGTGAGCAAGTGTCAGTTTGTGTCCTAATTAAAACATAGGATCTATTGACAAGTTGTGACATAATTAACCATCGGATTTATTGACTTCTGACATAATTAAACATTGACAAGTTCTGACCTAATTAAACAATCATAAGATCTATTGACATGTTCTGCCCTAATTAAACAATCATAAGATCTATTGACATGTTCTGTACAAAATTAAAAGACCATGGTAACTGATGAGCTGTGCTGTTCAGTGTTGGTATCCATCAAAGCCCTGCTGTAAACTTACGGTGAGCTGTTTGGTTTTGTTGTAGTATTCTTGGGAGGTGTGCTTTTTTTCTTGTAGTATTCGTAGATGGAGGGCCGTTTTGTTGTAGTATTCGTAGATGGAGGGCCGTTTTGTTGTAGTATTCGTAGATGGAGGGCTGTTTTGTTGTAGTATTCGTAGATGGAGGGCCATTTTGTTGTAGTATTCGTAGATGAAGGGCTGTTTTGTTGTAGTATTCGTAGATGGAGGGCTGTTTTGTTGTAGTATTCGTAGATGGAGGGCCGTTTTGTTGTAGTATTCGTAGATGGAGGGCTGTTTCGTTCTAGTATTCTTAGAAAGTGGACTGTTTTGTTGTTGTATTCTTAGAAAGTGGACTGTTTTGTTGTTGTATTCTTAGAAAGTGGACTGTTTTGTTGTTGTATTCTTAGAAAGTGGACTGTTTTGTTGTAGTGCTCTTGGAAAGTGGACTATTTTGTTGAAGTATTCTTAGAAAGTGGACTGTTTTGTTGTAGTATTCTTAGAAAGTGGACTATTTTGTTGTAGTATTCTTAGAAAGTGGACTGTTTTGTTGTAGTGCTCTTAGAAAGTGGACTGTTTTGTTGTAGTATTCTTAGAAAGTGGACTGTTCTGTTGTTGTATTCTTAGATGGAGGGTTGTTTTGTTGTAGTATTCTTAGAAAGTGGACTGTTCTATTGTATTCTTAGATGGAGGGCTGTTTTGTTGTAGTATTCTTAGAAAGTGGACTGTTTTGTTGTAGTATTCTTAGATTGAGGGCTGTTTTGTTGTAGTATTCTTAGAAAGTGGACTGTTCTGTTGTTGTATTCTTAGATGGAGGGCTGTTTTGTTGTAGTATTCTTAGAAAGTGGACTGTTTTGTTGTTGTACTTTTAGATTGATCGCTGTTTTATTGTAGTATTCTTAGATGGAGGGTTGTTTGATTGTATAAACTTATTGTGGACTTTTCCATCATATTCATTACCGCTGATCTGTTCTGTTGTATACATTGGGAAAAGTGCTTTTCTGGTGTATGCCTTGAAGTCCATACTGCTCTATTGTATTCTTTGCAGGTAGGCTACGCTGCTGCCATATGCAGCTAAGCTTGGCTGTTGGTTGGGTTTGTGTGACTCACTGTTCTGATTGATTTCAGCACACTACACCCCAGCTAAGCTTGGCTGTTGGTTGGGTTTGTGTGACTCACTGTTCTGATTGATTTCAGCACACTACACCCCAGCTAAGCTTGGCTGTTGGTTGGGCTTGTGTGACTCACTGTTCTGATTGATTTCAGCACACTACACCCCAGCTAAGCTTGGCTGTTGGTTGGGCTTGTGTGACTCACTGTTCTGATTGATTTCAGCACACTACACCCTAGCTAAGCTTGGCTGTTGGTTGGGCTTGTGTGACTCACTGTTCTGATTGATTTCAGCACACTACACCCCAGCTAAGCTTGGCTGTTGGTTGGGCTTGTGTGACTCACTGTTCTGATTGATTTCAGCACACTACACCCCAGCTAAGCTTGGCTGTTGGTTGGGCTTGTGTGACTCACTGTTCTGATTGATTTCAGCACACTACACCCTACGAACGGCAGTACAATGCAATGGGGGCATATGACTGTTAATTAAACTCCATCTCACAGTGAGTTCTGGCACACTGAAACACATTTATACAAGTATTATGTGACTTCTTCATCTCGGTTATCTTTTCGCTAATCTCCCTTTGCAAAGCTCAGTTTTTCTATTAGAGTCCATATCAATGAGTTAGTTTTAAGACCACTCAAATTGCTTCTTTTGTTCGTTTCTCCATTGGAAATCCCTTTAATCTGTTTTAGAGTTAAAACGCTAATACTTTGATTTTTATGGAAGTCTTATTGGTTTAAAGGGGCGCCACTATGGTTATCCTATATTCTCTTTAAAAATACATTTATCTACCCTTGTATTTGATCACAAAACTTTCCATGCTTGTAACTTGTAAATGAGATTATTTATGCATTTTCATGTCGAGCTATGAACATTTAGGGCTCAGTGGCGTGGCAAAGGTGGTGAGAGGGGGGGGGGGTGGTGATGTCCGTACTGAGCAGAGTTTTTTTTTTCGTGGCAAGGGTGGAAAAAATATTGGCCCAACTAGGGTTGGGCTACTGCCTTGATCCCAAACTGGGAGTCCCCGTCCCCTTGGTGGTCGGCTACATTTTGGGGGGGGGGGGGGCGCGCTGGGGTAAGAATGTTTGAAAGGGTCACTTTGATGATCTGGTCGACATTTTTTTAATTTAACAAACATATTTGTTCAAGTATGAAACTGCTCTGTGAAAACTGATGCTCAATGACTATGTGGAAAAAAAAAATTTTTTTTTATTTTTTATTTTTTTATTTTTTTTTTATTTAAAAAAAAAAAAAAAAAAAAAAAAAAAAAAAAAAGACTTAACAATGTTTAGGAATGTTTCCAAGAGATGCCATTTCTTTACTATTGACTACTTCAGAATCAAAAACCCTTTTTGTTTTAAGGTGTGAGTGGGGGGGGGGGGGGGATGGGGTGTGTGTGTGTTGGGGGTAGTATTGTTTGAAATAGTTATTTGAGAATTTGCTTGACGTGAATATAAAGCAACCGTGCGACATTTACACCAACTGTTAGCCGTCGGGGGTACCCGTGCGTCAAAATAAATTTTTTTTTTTTTTTTTAAAAACCCATTTGATTCGGGTCCGTCTCTGCGATCCCGGCAGATCCCTATCATAAAAACCCGAACCCACTCAGGCGGCCCTGGCACCCGCTGTCCAGGGTCTCCAGCAGTAAATCTCACAACAAACTCTCAACACTTTATCAAAATCGGCAGCAACACTCTGAGCAGGGATCGCAGTTCTTTAAGCGATCGTTAAACTATGTTCAAATCACGACGTTACATTTGCGCACAATGGAAAACACCTAACTAAGGAACACTAGGAAATGCTGATCACTGGGACTATTGGGAACTCTCCGTGACCAGCAGTGACCATTGAGAACTCTCCGTGACCAGCAGTGACCATTGAGAACTCTCAGTGACCTAACTAATTTTCTCGTGATCGCTCTATAAATATATCATCACTCACATGTGGGATATGTCCCTATATCCTCACTCACATGTAAGATATGTCCCTATATACTACCTCACAAGTTTGATATGTCCATATATCCTCACGCACTTGTTTGATATGTCCTTATATTTCACTCGCATGTTTGATATGACCCTATATCCTCACTCACATGTCTGGCATTTTCTTCTTCGACCGATCCCATTGAGACACAAGAATACAAAACCAACTTTCAACTCATGACCCTAAAACGTTCACCCCTATACACAAAGTCTCTTACTTGGACAACAGGGACCATGCGTCAAAGACAGTAATCATGAGTCAAAGACAGTAATCATGAGTCAAAGACAATAATCATGAGTCAAAGACAGTAATCATGAGTCAAAGACAGTAATCATGAGTCAAAGACAATAATCATGAGTCAAAAACAGTAATCATGAGTCAAAGACAGTAATCATGAGTCAAAGTCAGTAATCATGAGTCAAAGACAGTAATCATGAGACAAAGACAGTAATCATGAGTCAAATACAATAATCATGAGTCAAAGACAGTAATCATGAGTTAAAGACAGTAATCATGAGTCAAAGACAGTAATCATGAGTCAAAGACAATAATCATGAGTCAAAGACAATAATCATGAGTCAAAGACAGTAATCATGAGTAAAAGACAGTAATCATGAGCCAAAGACAGTAATCATGAGACAAAGACAGTAATCACGAGTCAAAGACAATAATCATGATTCAAAAACAATAATAATGAGTCAAAGACATTAATCATGAGTCAAAGACAATAATCATGAGTCAAAGACAGTAATCATGAGTCAAAGACAGTAATCATGAGTCAAAGACTGTAATCATGGGTCAAAGACATTAATCATGAGTCAAAGACAGTAATCATGAGTCAAAGACAGTAATCATGAGTCAAAGACAGTAATCATGAGTCAAAGACAGTAATCATGAGTCAAAGTCAGTAATCATGAGTCAAAGACAGTAATCATGAGACAAAGACAGTAATCATGAGTCAAAGACAATAATCATGAGTCAAAGACAGTAATCATGAGTCAAAGACAGTAATCATGAGTCAAAGACAATAATCATGGGTCAAAGACATTAATCATGAGTCAAAGACAATAATCATGAGTCAAAGACAATAATCATGAGTCAAAGACAATAATCATGAGTCAAAGACAGTAATCATGAGTCAAAAACAATAATCATGAATCAAAGACAGTAATCATGAGTCAAAGACAATAATCATGAGTCAAAGACTGTAATCATGAGTCAAAGACAGTAATCATGAGTCAAAGACTGCTATCGTGAGACAGCAAACGCCATTTCTACATCCACCGGGGGGGGGGGGGGTGATGGGGGGGGCTCTGATGTTCTAATATTTTAGCATTTAAATATTTTACTTTATTCAATTTTTGTCAGTTTGCCTGTAACCATTACTTATTTCTCGGAATAGATGAGTTGGAGTTTGCAGTCTTCAAGCGTTAATCATAGCGTGTTAGGGAGAGGAAAAAAATATTTGTCTCCCTTTTGATCTGTTGAGTTTTGACACGCATCTGTGGGTACATTTATTCCAGCCAGCTGTTGCTCAGAACCCAGAAGGAACAGTTTAACACATTGTTGAAACACTTGTTGTTTGAGATGTCAGAGTGACCCAGGCACGGGACTTTGTGAAAGAAGATCAGCGCCACATGAATTTCACAGATCTGCGCGTTCACCATTAACAAATCCAAATATATTTTTTTTTTTTTTAAATTTAAAAAAAAAGAAAGTTTTGCCACTCTGCCACATGCATCTGTTGGCCAAGTGGATAACATTTAATCTGTATCTTGCTTCTTCTATGAACTTCAAATTTTTGTCGCGTCATGGAGATACAAAATAAAACTGGGTGTGCATGTAAAGACTAGATTAATATTTAATCCCCTGATCTGTAACTGGCTCTTTGGAGGCTTTTCCAGTGTTCTTTTATATATATATATATTGAAACGAATCCGTGGTGTTCTAATATATTACACATTAAATAGGTTGAATAGTTCAGTTTTTACCCTGGTCGTACAGGCAATATTCCCACAGGGCTGGCAGCCGACCCTGGGCGGAAAAAAAGGGGGGGGGGAAGGCTGATTGTGGTGTTAGGGGCACTGATTGTGGTGAGAGGGGCACTGATCAGGGTGTGTCTACTATACAAAGACTAATGACGCCCCTGAACATGGTATGTGTTGAATGTTCAATGAACATTGCGACCGTCTCCTACAGATTAACCCAACAACTTATTATTAATTAATAGTAATGTAACGAGGAAAGATTTTGATCGTGTTTATTGGAAATATCAGTCTTCGGGAATTTCCTCAATTTGATGGCCCAGATGTCAGGCTACCTTGACTTAAAGTCGTGTTCATCAGTACATAATGATTCACTGAAAGGAGGAGTTTCTTTTGTACAACTATGTACTAAGACGCTAACAATATCATTGTATAAAAGTGAGTGTACATTTTTTTGTTAAAAGTGAGTTATGTTAATCATGAGTTTGTGTACAGCTTGTGTTTACAGTGTGAGATTTTGTTTGCACAACTTTGTGTGATATGTTAAATGTCTCCTCTGTGTGCGTTTTTTTTTTCTTTAAATATTTATTGATTTAATAAATGTATTATTATTATTTTTTTTAAAGGATATTATTTGTTCAATAGTTCAATCCTATTTTTACTACTTGCAAAGGGTTACCGGAAATTTGATCGAAAGAAATTTAGTCGACGAAAAATTGATCGACGGAAATTTGATCGAACGGAAATTTTGTCGAATCTTTTTTTCAGTTCACACGTAAAAATTTTCGTCAAATTTCTTTTTGAGCGCACTATACTAAATAGTAAAACGGAATAATGCGCTCAAAATTTGAAGCAAAAGTGCTATATTATTATTTTTTAATTTTTAAATATTTTTTAAAGTTTATTCGTTTTTTTTCTTCTGTTTGTTCGCTGATGAAGGCTTCCTGTCGACACGTTCGTTGTTTTGTTGCGTTCCTTTTTCAGGTTTAACCTTACTGTGCTTTACTAATTTCCTATTACTCTTCCACTAGGAGAGGCCTACAACGTATTTTTCTTTCCTTGCTGGTTGTGAGATGACATCCCAAAGCCACAAGCATTTCGCACCAAGAATTAATGAATGTTTTAAATCTGAAAGATATGTGTAAACCAAGGGTCCTAAACACATACCCGCGTGTGGCCCTTCAAGTTCTTGAAGACAGTGCTCAAGTCGGTCACGAAGTCTCTTATACAATTTTTGGAAATTGAGATTTGCTGTTATAACCCTTTATAAATTTGGCTCTCGAATGGGGGCCTTTCTGTGTTAAATGTTTGAGAACCTCATCAATAAATATATGCACGTGATAACGGTTATTTATGGAATCTAATCCCCCCCCCCCCCCCTCTTCCATCGCTGGACCCTTGGTCAGTTCTGTGAAAAATGGTATTAATTCGAGAGTTCATTTAGAATGTAGGCAATCCCGAAACTGAAATATAGGCAGTCCCGGCCCTAGAATCTATTATAGGCAGTCCCGGCCCTAGAATGTAAGCAGTCCGACCCTAGAATGCAGTTTGCTATGAGATTTGGCCACGTGGGAAAAAAACTGTTTTCGGAGTGAAAAAAGCAAATGGATTGTTTCACGTCATATCCGCTTTCCCAACATTGGTGGTTTTCGTGGTTTCGCTACGTAAATACTCTAAATAGGAAGGTTGTCATGGTTTGCTTAGTTAAATACGAAGGTTGTCATGGTTTGACTAAGTAAACATGAAAGTTGTCATGGTTTGACTAAGTAAACATGAAAGTTGTCAGGGTTTGACTAAGTAAACATGAAGGTTGTTATGGTTTGGTTAAGTAAACATGAAGGTTGTTATGGTTTGGTTAAGTAAACATGAAAGTTGTCAGAGTTTGACTAAGTAAACATGAAGGTTGTTATGGTTTGGTTAAGTAAACATGAAGGTTGTTATGGTTTGGTTAAGTAAACATGAAGGTTGTTATGGTTTGGTTAAGTAAACATGAAGGTTGTTATGGTTTGGTTAAGTAAACATGAAGGTTGTTATGGTTTGGTTAAGTAAACATGAAGGTTGTTATGGTTTGGTTAAGTAAACATGAAGGTTGTTATGGTTTGGTTAAGTAAACATGAAGGTTGTTATGGTTTGGTTAAGTAAACATGAAGGTTGTTATGGTTTGGTTAAGTAAACATGAAAGTTGTCAGGGTTTGACTAAGTAAACATGAAGGTTGTTATGGTTTGGTTAAGTAAACATGAAGGTTGTTATGGTTTGGTTAAGTAAACATGAAGGTTGTTATGGTTTGGTTAAGTAAACATGAAGGTTGTTATGGTTTGGTTAAGTAAACATGAAGGTTGTTATGGTTTGGTTAAGTAAACATGAAGGTTGTTATGGTTTGGTTAAGTAAACATGAAGGTTGTTATGGTTTGTAAGAAACTAAATATTCTACAAATTTTGAAATAATAATCTGAATTCTGAAAATATATAATTAGTTGTTGTTTTTTGTTAAAAACAGTTTATTATTAGCCTAACTTTACTTAAAGTGAAACGCTTAAATTGGAAAGGTAGTTTGCAGTGGTATCGTAAATTTTGTAAAGTGTTAAAAGAATTGAACACCTTACCACTTGCCTTAAGTCTGCCTTCATTGCTTGCGCAATGGCAAACTCACGAATTATTTCGGTGACTTCTAATTATTTCTGCAATCGTTCTTTCTAATTAAATAGAGAATGCAACTGAGCCAACCAAACGATTCTAAATGAGCATTCGCCATACTGGTCCCACCCTCCCTTTTTTCATATTTCTATTTAACTAAGTCTGCATAAAAGGCGACATATAGATATAGCCATTTTACACAAAAAGGTCTGAAGTCTAACGTTATAGGGCTAAGTAAAAGTTCACGCTGACATAAAATTATGCTTCGCGTCTCTTAATGTGTAATATCCCTAGTTAGGTCTAGTGGCGCAAGGGTCGGACCGACCATTAGCCGCCATTATTATTATTATTATTATCATTAGTGGTCTTACATAGCGCGGTACCGCAGCCTAGGGCTGGGCTCACCGCGATGTACATAAACATATTAGCAAAAGAGACATAATCGTGATATTAAAATAAAATACATTAATGTAATAAAGAACAGCTGTATAACAACAAAACAAAGACCTTTACATGTCAAGCCATGGACGGCGGCCAGCAGCATCGTTTATCGGTCAGATGTGGGGAATCAGTTGTGAATGCAGTTTTGAAGGCTGTGATGGTCGGTATATTGCGGATGTGTAGTGGCGGAAAATTCCATTGTTTGGGGGCGCAGAAAGAGAAAGATCGTTCACCGTATGTTTTAGTGCGTGTCTTGGGAACGGACAGAATACGCGTGTCTGCGGAGGTGCGAAGCCGTCGAAGGGGTGAATAGACAGAAAGAAGTTCGGTTAGATAGGAAGGGAAGGAATCCGAGAAAAAGTTGTGACAGAGAACAGACAGCTTGTAATCAATGCGCAACTGCATAGGGAGCCAATGAAGTGCGCGGAGTAGTGGAGTGACGTGGTCACGTTTTTTTGCATTACACAACTCGATAACGATAAAACTCCTAAGATGGCCGATAATGACACCCTTGACTGTATAGGCTCTAGCGAAAAATTTGCCCCGACCTCTTAAGCCATAGCTGACGAATCTTCATTTTCAAGGCTAAGCCCAATCGAAGGTTCGTGTATTCTTTGTTCACCTTTTTACTATCACATTTATTTGTTGTTTTTTATGTCATTCAAAAATTCAAATACGTCTGAGAGTGAGAGGTGATAACTGTCAAAACCGAATTATAAATTTAATGGTTACGGTACCCAAACAACAACAAAAAAATAAAATAAAATAGACAAACAATATGAAGTCTAAGCACGTCATAATGTTATCTTTTCATGAAAGCTATACCAACAGCCAACTAATAACACTCCATTGTCTTTTCCCACCTTGTTTTTAAAAAAAATAGATTTTCCAAAACGAGCAGACCCATAGCATTATCTCCCCCTCCTTTCAAAACAGGAAGTCATGTGATTTACATGACGTCGGGGGAGACTACTCCATGATTAGCTGCAAGCAGAACTAATTTACTCGCCATTCGCTGGAAATCCTACACGAGCTAACACCGAGGATCTAACGTATCAAAGACTTGATCCATGGGTGTGGTGAGCCCTGGCTTTGTCCCCCCTCATACCTTTTGTTGGACCGTTCAGTTTTCTGCCACCCGCTCCACACCTCTCGGGTTTCCAGTTCACTTCGCCTTCAGACCCCGGACGCTTGGTTTTTTTTCCCCTCCGTGTGACTTTAGTTGGCTAAATGATAGGGAATTCGAACGGTCTCGTTAGTTTTAATGATCGCTGCTACTGTAGAACTCCTGTTAGTTTTTCTTTTCTTATCTTTTGGAATTATTCAAATTGATTCCAAATAACTTTTTTTTTTCTTTAAAGAAACAAAAAAATGACAATGGACGTCTTCATTTTTCATTTTATTTTTTATTTTATTTTTATTTTTATAAATTCGTGGCTTCTTCGAAATGTGGAGTTTAATTATAAATGTCTTACACACCTAGTTTGTTTGGTTGATCGTATATGTAAGGGGGTGTCGGGGTGTGGTAGGGGGTGATAGGGTTGCAGATTAGTGTCGACGCCTATGCAGGAATTGTGTTTGTATTCAACCAGACAAATTTAAATTCATTTTAATGACATCTTGCATGTTTATGGTGTCTTGTGTTTATGTCTTTGGTGTCTTGTGTGCATGTTTATGGTGTCCTGTGTGCATGTTTATGGTGTCTTGTGTGCTTGTTTATGGTGTCTTGTGTTTATGTCTTTGGTGTCTTGTGTGCATGTTTATGGTGTCTTGTGTGCATGTTTATGGTGTCTTGTGTGCATGTTTATGGTGTCTTGTGTGCTTGTTTATGGTGTCTTGTGTTTATGTCTTTGGTGTCTTGTGTGCATGTTTATGGTGTCTTGTGTGCATGTTTATGGTGTCTTGTGTGCATGTTTATGGTGTCCTGTGTGCATGTTTATGGTGTCTTGTGTGCTTGTTTATGGTGTCTTGTGTTTATGTCTTTGGTGTCTTGTGTGCATGTTTATGGTGTCCTGTGTGCATGTTTATGGTGTCTTGTGTGCTTGTTTATGGTGTCTTGTGTTTATGTCTTTGGTGTCTTGTGTGCATGTTTATGGTGTCTTGTGTGCATGTTTATGGTGTCTTGTGTGCATGTTTATGGTGTCTTGTGTGCTTGTTTATGGTGTCTTGTGTTTATGTCTTTGGTGTCTTGTGTGCATGTTTATGGTGTCTTGTGTGCATGTTTATGGTGTCTTGTGTGCATGTTTATGGTGTCCTGTGTGCATGTTTATGGTGTCTTGTGTGCATGTTTATGGTGTCTTGTGTGCATGTTTATGGTGTCTTGTGTGCATGTTTATGGTGTCTGTGTGCATGTTTATGGTGTCTTGTGTGCATGTTTATGGTGTATTGTGTGTATGTTTATGGTGTCTTGTGTGTATGTTTATGGTGTCTTGTGTGCATGTTTATGGTGTCTTGTGTGCATGTTTATGGTGTCTTGTGTGCTTGTTTATGGTGTCTTGTGTGCATGTTTATGGTGTCTTGTGTGCTTGTTTATGGTGTCTTGTGTTTATGTCTTTGGTGTCTTGTGTGCATGTTTATGGTGTCTTGTGTGCATGTTTATGGTGTCTTGTGTGCATGTTTATGGTGTCCTGTGTGCATGTTTATGGTGTCTTGTGTGCTTGTTTATGGTGTCTTGTGTTTATGTCTTTGGTGTCTTGTGTGCATGTTTATGGTGTCTTGTGTGCATGTTTATGGTGTCTTGTGTGCATGTTTATGGTGTCTTGTGTGCTTGTTTATGGTGTCTTGTGTTTATATCTTTGGTGTCTTGTGTGCATGTTTATGGTGTCTTGTGTGCATGTTTATGGTGTCCTGTGTGCATGTTTATGGTGTCTTGTGTGCATGTTTATGGTGTCTTGTGTGCATGTTTATGGTGTCTTGTGTGCATGTTTATGGTGTCTTGTGTGCATGTTTATGGTGTCTGTGTGCATGTTTATGGTGTCTTGTGTGCATGTTTATGGTGTATTGTGTGTATGTTTATGGTGTCTTGTGTGTATGTTTATGGTGTCTTGTGTGCATGTTTATGGTGTCTTGTGTGCTTGTTTATGGTGTCTTGTGTGCATGTTTATGGTGTCTTGTGTGCATGTTTATGGTGTCTTGTGTGCATGTTTATGGTGTCCTGTGTGCATGTTTATGGTGTCTTGTGTGCATGTTTATGGTGTCTTGTGTGCATGTTTATGGTGTCTTGTGTGCATGTTTATGGTGTCCTGTGTGCATGTTTATGGTGTCTTGTGTGCTTGTTTATGGTGTCTTGTGTTTATGTCTTTGGTGTCTTGTGTGCATGTTTATGGTGTCCTGTGTGCATGTTTATGGTGTCTTGTGTGCTTGTTTATGGTGTCTTGTGTTTATGTCTTTGGTGTCTTGTGTGCATGTTTATGGTGTCTTGTGTGCATGTTTATGGTGTCTTGTGTGCATGTTTATGGTGTCTTGTGTGCTTGTTTATGGTGTCTTGTGTTTATGTCTTTGGTGTCTTGTGTGCATGTTTATGGTGTCTTGTGTGCATGTTTATGGTGTCTTGTGTGCATGTTTATGGTGTCCTGTGTGCATGTTTATGGTGTCTTGTGTGCATGTTTATGGTGTCTTGTGTGCATGTTTATGGTGTCTTGTGTGCATGTTTATGGTGTCTGTGTGCATGTTTATGGTGTCTTGTGTGCATGTTTATGGTGTCTTGTGTGCTTGTTTATGGTGTCTTGTGTGCATGTTTATGGTGTCTTGTGTGCTTGTTTATGGTGTCTTGTGTTTATGTCTTTGGTGTCTTGTGTGCATGTTTATGGTGTCTTGTGTGCATGTTTATGGTGTCTTGTGTGCATGTTTATGGTGTCCTGTGTGCATGTTTATGGTGTCTTGTGTGCTTGTTTATGGTGTCTTGTGTTTATGTCTTTGGTGTCTTGTGTGCATGTTTATGGTGTCTTGTGTGCATGTTTATGGTGTCTTGTGTGCATGTTTATGGTGTCTTGTGTGCTTGTTTATGGTGTCTTGTGTTTATGTCTTTGGTGTCTTGTGTGCATGTTTATGGTGTCTTGTGTGCATGTTTATGGTGTCCTGTGTGCATGTTTATGGTGTCTTGTGTGCATGTTTATGGTGTCTTGTGTGCATGTTTATGGTGTCTTGTGTGCATGTTTATGGTGTCTTGTGTGCATGTTTATGGTGTCTGTGTGCATGTTTATGGTGTCTTGTGTGCATGTTTATGGTGTATTGTGTGTATGTTTATGGTGTCTTGTGTGTATGTTTATGGTGTCTTGTGTGCATGTTTATGGTGTCTTGTGTGCTTGTTTATGGTGTCTTGTGTGCATGTATATGGTGTCTTGTGTGCATGTTTATGGTGTCTTGTGTGTATGTTTATGGTGTCTTGTGTGTATGTTTATGGTGTCTTGTGTGCATATTTATGGTGTCTTGTGTCTATATTTATTGTACCGTTTATGTATATATATGGTTTCATTTGATGGTATATTTAGGTGAAGAAGGAATTCTCTAAAATGTGTACAACTGTCTAAGGTCAGACTCATTAAAAAATGGGGGTTTTGTTGTGGGTGTCTGGCTGTTTCGGTCAGCGTGTGTGTGTGTGTAAATGTGCGTGTGTGTTTGAGAGAGAAAATATATAAAGAGAGTGTGTGAGAGAGAGAGAAAGAGAGAGAGAAAGAGAGAGAGAGAGAGAGAGAGGATGGTGAGGTCGACCACGCTTGGGTGAATTTGTGTTTTCTGGAAATATTTGGATATCACGTGACGGTGCTCAACTATTTTCTGACCTTTGCCACCACTAGTGCTTCAATGACTTTGGGAGAAATAAGATCATTGCTGTGTTGAAAACAACTCGGTGGCTAACATTTCACAACAAGAAAAGCGGAGAAAACCTTTGCGCGATTGTCGCTTGGCTTTTTTTTTTTACGGTTGGCGTGATCTCAGTACAACGTGGGGGCCCCGGGGCACGCGAGAGGTGGCGAAGATCTTTGTGTCCTGTGCGAGGTTCTCACGAGGGATCAACGTGATGAAACCAATGGGCGGAAAGTTTGATTTTCAAAAAAAAAAAAATTTAAAATGTCTTGTCTTGTTTGAACAAAACTCCAGCTTGTTAGAGAAAGCCCGAAAACACTGAACAAGGAAAAGGGACCTGATTGAAATCATCCTGGACAGACAACAGCGGCCTGGAGCTCATCCCTCTCAGCCTTGCGAGTTAATTAGAGAAACAGGCCCCTGGTGAAAACACAACTTATGTCGCGCCGAATTTCACCACGGTCGTGTGGGTCAACCCTTTGTGACGACGCGGCTGCCGGACAAGATGGTTGCCAGGGACCCGTCATGGGCCCCAAATTAAAAATCAAAATATCGGAAAGAGAAAACCAGACCATCAGGCCCGGTGGGCTCCCCCCCCCCCCCCCCCCCCAACCGGCCCCTGCTTGTAGGCACGTAGAAATTGAATTACCGCCCGTTTTTCTCGCGCGCTTGTCTCCGAACAGATGTCGGCCATGTTTGTTTGTCTGGTTCCATCCAGTGAGCTCACCCCCCACCCCCCATTCCTTATGCCGTTGTTTTAAATATGGCTCGTCCATGTCGGGTAAATAGCGCGGCTGATGCTGTTTGCATGTGTAATGATTGTATTCAGCTACCAGGCCTCACACTGTGTTCAGGCCATGGTGGTAACGAGATACAAGTTCCGCGAAAGAATGGCGCCCCAATTTTTTTTTGTTTTTTTTGTGTTGGTCGGATGAGAAGAGCTGTCACGTCAGGGACAGTGCAGCTAAATGAACTTGTACTTAACAGTTTGATAATTTAACGAACAAACGTCTTTCTTGTCATCACTTCAAATGAACGGTCGGGGTTGGGGTGGGGGTTGAAAAGACTATTCAGTAATCATTCTCGTGTGCCCCCCCTCTCGTTTGCTCCCCCCTCTCTCGTGCTTCCCCTCCCCCCTCACAGTTATGGGCTTGAATCACGCGCCGGTCTCACGCAGGGGGGCACATCTATAACACACCGTCATTTTTTTTTTACGTAACAGCGTGAAGTTTAGGCAAGGGGGCAATTATGGGGCAATAGGAATAATGGTTCTCCCTCAGGGGCACAGTTGCCTGGTCTCCTCTAGTTTATAATCGGCAGTGGTCCTCAGCTATTTAGAAACGTGTGTCTCAAATGCGGCTACCGGTGTTATCAATGAAAAGAACAACTAACAATGTAAAAGAAGTCATCTCTCAGAATAAATCATGAAAAAAAAGGACAAGAAGATGCACATTTGAGACCAACCAGTGAAGAGTCACATTTGAGAACAACCAGTGAAGAGTCACGTTTGAGAAAAACTAGTGAATACACATTTGAGACAAACAAGTGAAGAGTCACATTTAAGACCAACCAGTGAAGAGTCACATTTGAGACCAACCAGTAAGAATCCCTTTTGAGACCAAAAAGTGAAGAGTCACATTTTAGACCAACCAGTGAAGAGTCAAATTTGAGACAAACCAGTGAAGAGTCACACTTGAGACCAAAAAGTGAAGAGTCACATTTGAGACCAACCAGTGTTGAGGCACATTTGAGACCAACCAGTGAAGAGGCACATGTGAGACCAACCAGTCAAGAGGCACATTTGAGATCAACCAGTGTTGATCCACATTTGAGACCAACAATTGAAGAGTCACATTTGAGACCAACTATTGAAGAGTCACATTTGAGACCAACAAGTGAACAGTC
Source organism: Omphiscola glabra (assembly GCA_964017045.1). Lineage (NCBI taxonomy): Eukaryota > Metazoa > Mollusca > Gastropoda > Lymnaeidae > Omphiscola > Omphiscola glabra. Next base: position 25,993,954 of record OZ024798.1, on the reverse strand, counting down.
ACATTTGAGACAAACTAGTGAAAAGTCACATTTGAGACAAACTAATGAAGAGTCACATTTGGGACAAACTGGTGAAGAGTCACATTTGAGACAAACTGGTGAAGAGTCACATTTGAGACAAACTAGTAAAGTCACATTTGAGACAAACTGGTGAAGAGTCACATTTGAGACAAACTAGTGAAGTCACATTTGAGACCAACAAGTGAAGAGTCACATATGAGACAAACTAGTGGAGTCACATTTGAGACCAAAGGGTAAAGATGCACATTTGAGACCAAATGGTGAAGAGGTACATATGAAACCAATTATTGAAGAGTCACATTTGAGACCAATTAGGTAAGAGTCACATTTGAGACACACTAGTGAATTAAGAACCCATGCATGTATGTCAGAATTTTTTTTAAGCAATCGGCTGCATGCTTTTGTTATGAAATATTGACACTCATGTCCGGTAAAAATCCGTAAATAAACGCACATAGCTCTAATTCAATGGATAAAATAAACTTTAAAAAATATATCGACATGCTCAAACCAATGCAGAGATAAATTTTCAATAAAACTTATGATCATTGTTTTTAAAATAGCAATCTTGAAGATGTAGAAGCGTGAGTAAAATTTTAATGCAACGCTTTAAACACATTTAAGCTTATATTGTCACCATAAAATCAATAAACAACGGGTAAACATAATATTATTTTATCCCAAATGAGAATCGGAACACGATTCGAAAACTATAATGTCGTTTTTATCGTGAAGTCGGCAGAAATCGAGAGCGCCAATGACTTTTCCCTGACAAGAAATTTATGATTGTTTTCAAAGTCATGAGGTGCATATTGTAATATGCATGAATTCAGTGCTTTTATTAAACTGTTTGATCAGGGCAAGGAATTCTTGCAAGCTTCGGGGAGTCGTTATGGCGCCCAGTGTCATACATAAACTAAATTCACCCCGGTTTGATTGATTGGATACTTCTATAGCGCTGGTATCCATGCTACTTTAGCATGCTCACTGCGCCCAGGTGTAATCAAATCTATTAAACAAATCAGTCTTTAAATTTTTCCTAAATAATTTTCTGTCCTTGTCAGTACTCCTCAAAGATGGAGGTAAAATATTCCATAACTTTGGCGCTACGGCTTCAAAAGAGCACCCCAAGATACTTATTTGGCATAAGCTCAGATTCAAATCCGTAATGTCATATTGATCGACATCCGGGAAGGGGGTAGCAGAAATTGAGGGTGCCGAAGACTCTCGAGCAAAAGTGGGGGCAGGGGTCCCCTTATATATTTTTGATAAATTCAAAATATAAGGATGAATGTTTGGTGCAAACTTAAATTCAGTATTTCTTTAATGCAATTTTGGAGGAGGGCATGTCAGACTTTTGGGTAGACATAACCTCTTCCCCAGCCCAAGATAAACTAAATTCATTCAGGTTGTTGCGCCTTTGAGTGTATGATTTTTACCATAGATAGCCTCGTCCTCTTTATAGTCCCCAGAAAAATGTTGATAAATTTCAAAAGGCAAACATGCATTTTAGCACGTACCTAAATTTAGTTTTGCACCGTTTTACACTTAGTCGGAAGGGAACGGGAGCGATGATAGTTAAAATTGTCTGTGTCACTTGACCTGGCAGCCATCGTTTGCGCCCTGCAAAACCTAAGGTCGCAGGGGGCCTCGGATATTTGGGGGGGGGGGGGCTTAAAATTGTGCTGTGGACACCTTTTTAATGATCAACTTTGAATGCAAAGTTGGGGAAGGACAAAACTGAAAAGTGGCAGGGGGGGGGGGGGGGCCACAAAAAGTCAAGCGACGGCTCTGCCTGACCATGTTGTGTAATGAAATTTTTTCAAATATTAGTGAATTGTAATGTGTTTTTTTAATTTTTATCTATACTATGTTTTGGGCTAAAAACATTTCTAAATATATCCACGTTTTATCAGTCCAAACCCCCCCCCCCCCCAAAAAAAACACAAAAAACAACCGCTGTTACATAGAAAAGTCTAAACATTTGTATGGGTTTTTTTAAAACGTATCATTCAAAATTACGTTAAGAAGACAAGAAAAGCTTCAAAAGTCATCCTAAATTTAAATATGTATGATTTTAACTGAGGGAAATCGTATAAAAATAAAGTATACATTTCCAAATGTTCGGGTGACTAAAGTGTTAGTTTTTTTTACATTTCAAACTACTAAAACTTTCTTCAGGTAAATTACAAATGGCCTCTTCAATGTAATTGATTTTATATATATATATTTTTTTTTACTTAATCCATATAAATTATTTTTAAGTATTTGACGATTAAGAAAAAAGTTTGTTTCTCTTTTAAAACTAGTACCAAAAATTAAAATGGCAGATAAACGAAATGTTGGGTAAAAGGAGAAAACGTTTTTATTTTTATTTTTAAAATCTTTCATCTGGGTTCTCATATTAATTAAAAAAAAAAAATTAAAAAATAATAATAATTAAATATATAATTATGCGTTCGAATTGGTGGGGAAGATTGTTTTCTAATTCTTATATTCAAGAGAGAAGAGCAGTTGAGAATTTAATAATTATAGGCTAAGCCGTGGCGTAGCTATGGGGTGAGGGGGTGCGTGCCGCACCAGCTGACACCATCTCAGGGGTTGACACCAAATTGAAACATTGCATATTTACAGAGCACACTCTGCTTGGTCTAACACAGCACACACTGCTCGGTCTAACACAGCACTCACTGCTCGGTCTAACACAGCACACACTGCTCGGTCTAACACAGCACTCACTGCTCGGTCTAACACAGCACACACTGCTCGGTCTAACACAGCACACACTGCTCGGTCTAACACAGCACTCACTGCTCTGTCTAACACAGCACTCACTGCTCGGTCTAACACAACACACACTGCTCGATCTAACACAACACACACTGCTCGGTCTAACCGAATTTTATAAAAGGATAGCCGATCACAGGTAAACTGTCCACACATGTTAAACAATCCGATTGCATGCTTTATTTAAAGTTCAAGTTTGATGCATCAGAAATGAGGTGATCATATAATTAGGTTCGAAATACATCGTTTTGACGATGATACAACGCCTATTGAAGTGTTCAAACACTCTTTGGTTTGAAACTGCTTCACGTATTGAGTTGTTTGGTCCTCTTGAGTGGATGTGACGTTTTAACTGAACACACTGCAAATGTCAGTGAAAAGACTGCCAACATGCTGCTGTCAAAACAGTGCAAGATAAGTTTGATGAATGTGTTGCGGCTATTGAAGCTCGGTGTGATCCTCTTGAAAATTTGGATACAAGAGGTACCAGAACAAGGTCTTTTACATGATGTCTGCTACCTTTACCTTTGGGATGATCTACTTGAGGAAGTCAATCTTACACAGCGGTATCTGCAGACTGAATGCTTTACTCTTGACAAAGTGGTGACCAACCCGCAGAGGCATTAATATTGTTTGTGCCCAAGGATTGTCTTTGCTATTGAAAGTGCATTTTTAAAAATCAGACCACCGTGGAGTTTCGGTAAAGAGAAAAATTAATCGATGCTGGACTCTCTCTTCGAGAAGAAAACAGTGGACTTATTTTAACAAGAACAAATCTATTGTGGAAAGCAGGGGGGGGGGGCGGTTGACACCACGAAATAACGGCACCGGGTGACACCAACACTAGCTGCGCCACTGAGGCTAAGTATTTAAAAAAAAAAAACTCTGTTATTCATTTAAAGTAAACACAACGCTTTTCGGTTTAATAATAATTTATAAAATGTCCATTATTTGTACGCAACCGTCTAATGCGTAATTTTAGTTTAAAAAAAAAAAAAATATTTTAAGAAAAAGTTTTTTAATTCATCTAACTCAACATAAATCGAATCGAGTATATTTAAAATTATGCTAATAATAATTATATTTTTAAAGCATAATGCTATCATATATTTTATAATTAAAAGTCATGCTTTTATGATGAAATACAATTTTGCAAACCGATTGCACATCTTGTTACTTAGCAAAAACTTTCTTAAAATTATGGACCTTTATAGTGATTTAAAAAGTACTTTAATACCGTGTTATTAAAAGTCCATCTGTCCAGGATAACACTTTCTGTGTCACATAGTCCATCTGTCCAGGATAACACTTTCTGTGTCACATAGTCCATCTGTCCAGGATAACACTTTCTGTGTCACATAGTCCATCTGTCCAGGATAACACTTTCTGTGTCACACAGTCCATCTGTCCAGCATAACACTTTCTGTGTCACACAGTCCATCTGTCCAGCATAACACTTTCTGTGTCACATTGTCCATCTGTCCAGCATAACACTTTCTGTAAAAATGTTCTAACGTCCTCATTGTTGTATCAATACAAACTTGGTTACAAATCACTAGACCGTCATTATCCGTAAGAACCCTTAGCATTTCCGTAAAAAAAATGAGACATATATATATAATACTTGGAAATGTCAACTTGTTGTGATTTAATCATACTTGACTGGAACCTTGTTCTATGATACTCAGAATCAGTTCAACATTGATGCTCAGAATCAGTTCAACATTGATACTCAGAATCAGTTCAACATTGATACTCAGAATCAGTTCAATATTGATGCGAATGCCAGAGAATACAAAAACGTATTAAAAAAAAAATAATGTTCAAGGCTCATGATAGTCATGATACTATGACACAGTCACATGGTAGTCATGATACTATGACACAGTCACACACAGAAATAAAGATTGTTGTACCGATGATTGAATTTTTATTTGTCGCTTCGAACGTTTATTTTAAAAATGTCTCCATGCAAATGTCGGTAAAAAATTATTTTTATTAATTGAGGATTTAGAACGTTTGTCGTAATTTTTAAATTATTTTTGACGCACAACTTTTTCTGACTGGTACAGGTTGTATCCATTAATTTTAATGTATTTAAATGGGAGCCGAGGCATTACTACTGATATATATATATATATATATATATATCGTTTTGTTCAAATTTAAATGGGTATTTTAAGCAATCTAATGGGTTTTTTTTTTCGAGAATTTGAAGGAAAAAATGGGGGGGGGGGGGCGGGGGAGGGGCGGCACAAACAAAAAGGTCAGGGGAGGTGGATAAAAATAAGCATGTCGTGGTGTCGGAGAGTTCATTCTTTGCGTGTATGTAAGCGTGATAAGGATCTCTCATAAATGTAATCAAATTAATTCAAATAATTATTGGTTGCTGGTAGGTGACGTTAATAATCTCTTATAATATATATTTTGCTTGTGTTGTGGCTGCTTCCATTTCCGGATAGCGCGCAAATTATAATTCCCGATAACTACGCTAAATAATTTTATTTTTAAATAAGCTCCTGCGTTTGGTGCGTAATTATTTTTTTTCGCATTATGAAATCGTCTCAATTTTTAACTATGGTGTAATAAATAATCCTTTTAAAAGTGGTTGGGACTTCAGAACACTAATATAGTTCGTGGGCGTTAAATAAAAAGTGTGCAGTGACGCATCGGGGAAAAAAAAGGGGGAGGGATGTAACACAAATTGTGATTCTTAAATATGCGTGACTTAAGTTCATGTTTTGTCTAGCATTTATAGATTTGCGTACCAATTCATTGTATGAAATGTTGAGAACAGGCCGCGTAACAACTTGAAATCATTGTATGAAATGTTGAGAACAGGACGCGTAACAACTTGAAATCATTGTATGAAATGTTTAGAACAGGACAGTTAACCTCTTGAAATCATTGTATGAAATGTTTGAGCACAGGACGTGGAACAGCTTGAAATCATTGTATGAAATGTTGAGAACAGGAGAGTTAACCTCTTGAAATCATTGTATGAAATGTTGAGAACAGGACGTGGAACAGCTTGAAATCATTGGATGAAATGTTGAGAACAGGACAGTTAACCTCTTGAAATCATTGTATGAAATGTTTGAGAACAGGACGCGTAACAGCTTGAAATCATTGGATGAAATGTTGAGAACAGGACGTGGAACAGCTTGAAATCATTTGATGAAATGTTGAGAACAGGACAGTTAACCTCTTGAAATCATTGTCTAAAATGTTTGAGAACAGGACGCGTAACAGCTTGAAATCATTGTATGAATTGTTTGAGAACAGGACGTGGCACAGCTTGAAATCATTGTATGAAATGTCGAGAACAGGACGCGTAACAACTTGAAATCATTGTATGAAATATTGAGAACAGGACGCGTAACCTCTTGAAATCATTGTATGAATTGTTTGAGAACAGGACAGTTAACCTCTTGAAATCATTGTATGAATTGTTTGAGAACAGGACAGTTAACCTCTTGAAATCATTGTATGAACTGTTTGAGAACAGGACAGTTAACCTCTTGAAATCATTGTATGAAATGTTGAGAACAGGAGAGTTAACCTCTTGAAATCATTGTATGAATTGTTTGAGAACAGGACAGTTAACCTCTTGAAATCATTGTATAAATTGTTTGAGAACAGGACAGTTAACCTCTTGAAATCATTGTATGAATTGTTTGAGAACAGGACAGTTAACCTCTTGAAATCATTGTATGAATTGTTTCAGAACAGGACAGTTAACCTCTTGAAATCATTGTATGAATTGTTTGAGAACAGGACGTGGAACAGCTTGAAATCATTGGATGAAATGTTGAGAACAGGACAGTTAACCTCTTGAAATCATTGTATGAAATGTTTGAGAACAGGACGCGTAACAGCTTGAAATCATTGTATGAAATGTTTGAGAACAGGACGTGGCACAGCTTGAAATCATTGGATGAAATGTTGAGAACAGGACAGTTAACCTCTTGAAATCATTGTATGAAATGTTTGAGAACAGGACGCGTAACAACTTGAAATCATTGTATGAAATGTTGAGAACAGGAGAGTTAACCTCTTGAAATCAATGTATGAAATGTTTTAGAACAGGACGTGGAACAGCTTGAAAACATTGTATGAAATGTTGAGAACAGGACAGCTAACCTCTTGAAATCATTGTATGAAATGTTGAGAACAGGAGAGTTAACCTCTTGAAATCATTGTATGAATTGTTTGAGAACAGGACAGTTAACCTCTTGAAATCATTGTATGAATTGTTTGAGAACAGGACAGTTAACCTCTTGAAATCATTGTATGAATTGTTTGAGAACAGGACAGTTAACCTCTTGAAATCATTGTATAAATTGTTTGAGAACAGGACAGTTAACCTCTTGAAATCATTGTATGAATTGTTTGAGAACAGGACAGTTAACCTCTTGAAATCATTGTATAAATTGTTTGAGAACAGGACAGTTAACCTCTTGAAATCATTGTATGAATTGTTTGAGAACAGGACAGTTAACCTCTTGAAATCATTGTATGAATTGTTTGAGAACAGGACAGTTAACCTCTTGAAATCATTGTATGAAATGTTGAGAACAGGACGTGGAACAGCTTTAAGACAAAAAGCACGATACGTTTAGGAATGTCTTATTCTTTGTTGCTTTTGTTTTGTCTGGTGAAGAAGGCATTTTACCGAAACGTTCTTTTCCATTGTCATGTATCATTTTAAGCTTCCGCATACCTTGTTCACTATATCCTTTACACGGCTTGAACGCAGTCCCTCATATAATATCATTGTTTGGAAGATAATGACCCAAACTTTAAAATACAATTTGGTGCACATATAAGGTATAGATATATTACTATTGCAAATGCTATATATTTCATCCCGAGGCAATTTTGATTATATCATATTATCAACAGAAAGTAGATGCAACTAATGATCACCGGGTCAAAATTAGCTCACAATGTCTGCGTGAGAAAAGGTCTCGTATGATAGAATGCCCTTTCCGATCTAAGGAGTTTGATTGACGGAGTCTTTTGTGGTTTCGGGATGTGGAGAGTTAGGGTTCTGTTTGGGTTTGGGGGGGGGGGGCATTCACATCTCTTTATATTTAATTATCAGAATAACAGGTAACAGCTTGTGTCTGAATGACATGTGACAGTTTGTGTCTGAATAACGTGTGACAGTTTTTTTTTAAAAATAGTTCAAGTGGAACACGAGCCGAGACTTCATTAATCTCATGAGGTATTTAACTTGATCAAACCATTAAAAAAAATAAAAAATTAAAAGATAAAAACAATTTTAAAAAAGAAAATCCGGTTTCCTGTTGCTGAACAACATTATGGCCTTGGATAATAATAGCGTCAGTAGGTAATGGAAGTGATACACAGACAGACACACTGACAGACACACTGTCAGACACACTGACAGACACACTGACTGACAGACACACTGACTGACAGACACACTGACAGACAGACTGATATACACACTGACTGACAGACTGACAGACACACAGACTGACAGACACACTGACTGACACACTAACTGACAGACAGACTGACTGACAGACACACTGACTGACAGACACACAGACTGACAGACACACAGACTGACAGACACACTGACTGCCACACTGACAGACACACTAACTGACAGACACACTGACAGATAGACAGACTGACAGATAGACAGAATGACAGACAGACTGACAGAAACACTGACAGACTGACAGACAGACAGACTGACTTACAGACAGACTGACTGACTGACAGACACACTGACTGACAGACACACTGACTGACAGAAACACTGACTGACAGACAGACAGAAAGACAGACACACAGACCGACACACTGACTGACAGACAGACTGACAGACAGACACACTGACAGACAGACTGACAGACATACACACTGACTGACAGACAGACTGACTGACAGACAGACTGACAGACAGACACACTGTCTGACAGACACACTGACAGACGGACTGACAGATAGACACACTGACAGACAGACAGACTGACAGACAGACACACTGACAGACAGACAGACAGACTGACTGACAGACTGACAGACACACTGACAGACAGACAGACTGACTGACAGACAGACTGACATACATACACACTGACAGACAGACACACTGACAGACAGACACACTGACTGGCAGACACACTGACTGACAGACAGACTGACTGACAGACACACTGACTGACAGACACACTGACTGACATACAGACTGACTGACAGACACACTGACTGACAGACAGACTGACTGAAAGACAGAACCATATGTGGACCAGTAGACATATTGGAAGATAGACGGATTAAAGATAGATTGATTAAAGATAGATGGATTAAAGATAGAAGGATTAAAGGTAGATGGATTAAAGATAGACGGATAAGGTGGATGGATATAAGTAATCCCTACTCCTAAAAACTAATTTTAAATTATTTCACATCATATTTTTGTTTTTATATTTGATTGTTTATTTTTTAAAAACAAGAAACACTGCTTCCTTTTTACACTTTAGTGCTTGGATCTAAATAATAGAGATACTTTTTACACTTTAGTGCTTGGATCTAAATAATAGAGATACTTTTTACACTTTAGTGCTTGGATCTAAATAATAGAGATACTTTTTACACTTTAGTTCTTGGATCTAAATAATAGAGATACTTTTTACACTTTAGTGCTTGGATCTAAATAATAGAGATACTTTTTAATAGGTTTACACTTTTGTATGTAAAGTTAACTTTTCTGTTTCTGTCGAAGCCGAAAGTACGCCGTAAATGATCTTATGGCTACTTTCGGCATAGAATCGAAAGTGCAATTTGGTCGGCCTCAAGTTAAATTCCTTTTTATCCCAGTGTTTTCGTTGGTACTCAGTTGACATACTTTGTTGAAAGCGTTTGATATGCTTTCAACCAGAAGTAAGCGATGTTTGAATTGCTATATATATATATCATTTATTATGTATAAGTACTAGTAAAATATTTTTTTTTCTGAATTTCCCGTCTGTTTGTTTGTAAAATTAATAAACTCAAGGCTACGCAATGTATCTTTGTGTCTGGACACCATTCCTCATCGGTGGAACCTTTATTGGTGTCCAGACACCTTTCCTCATCTACGGAATCTTTATTGGTGTCCGGACAACTTTCCTCGTGTACGGACACCGATTCTTCTTATCTCGTCCCTGGCACGTTCTTGAGGTGTTCTTGAAGTGTTCTTGAGGTGTTCTTGGGGTGTTCGGTTCGCACGCCAGGGCTGAGAAGCCGTTCCAATTTTAGAGAGTTTTTTTGTTTTTTTTAATTCGTCCTGTCAACTGTTTCCGTACGTCTGAACATCTCAGATAACCCAGTGCTCTCCAGGTAGGGGTGTGGGTGTAACAATGGCACCCGCGGGGTGCCTCCAATGCAACAATCACCTTCAGATTACTATTTCATCGTGTTTATTAGGTCCAAAAGTCTCAGTTTTTGCGCTCATCGCTAGAAGCGGAAGAGAGGAAAAAAAGGAGAAAAAAAGGGGGGGGGTGTGAAAGTGATAAAGGGGGGTAGGAAAAAATTCTCCTGTCCATCTTTGGGCCCAGAGACAAATGCTACAGCTTGTTTCAAACAAATGCTCGTCTTTCCCAAACAGACGTACAAACACCGAGGTTGACGTTTAGGTGTTGGGAGCACAAAGCCAGGGGCCCTCGAGGATAATAAAGCAGGACCAGCCCCAGACCCTGATGAGGTCCTCGGCCCGACAAAAGCTTTCAGGCTTCACGGGAGGGGATGTCACTGACGTGTCTGACAGGGTCACTCCTGGTCAGTCCCACTCCACTGACCAGACGGTATTGTGAAAACGCGCTCGATAGCCATTATATGTTAATAACATTTAGAAGCCATTCGGTTGAAAGACACTCCCGTGTTCATGCACAATTTTCACTGCATTTTATGCCCCCATTTGCGCCTACATTTCATGTCCCCGTTTGCGCCTACATTTCATGCCCCCGTTTGCGCCTACATTTCATGCCCCCGTTTGCGCCTATTACAATCGATTTAGCTAAACTTTGTTACATAAATTGGGATTGTTTTATCTGCAATATGATCTTCATAAGGTCACCTGTTCTTTCTTTGCAGTTCAAAAGTATATACAGACGATAGGGATAGTGGCGAATGTCGAACAAAATGAACGAAACAACTATGTTCCCAATTGGCTGAGACTGTAGGCTAAAGTAGGTGAGATTGTTGGCTAAAGTGGGTGAGACTATATGTTCAGGAGGCTGAGACTGTTGGCTGAAGTGGGTGAGACTATATGTTCAGCAGGCTGAGACTGTTGGCTGAAGTGGGTGAGACTATATGTTCAGAAGGCTGAGACTGTTGGCTGAAGTGGGTGAGACTATATGTTCAGAAGGCTGAGACTGTTGGCTGAAGTGGGTGAGACTATATGTTCAGGAGGCTGAGACTTTTGGCTAAAAGTGGGTGAGACTATATGTTCAGGAGGCTGAGACTGTTGGCTGAAGTGGGTGAGACTATATGTTCAGAAAGCTGAGACTGTTGGCTGAAGTGGGTGAGAATATATGTTCAGGAGGCTGAGACTGTTGGCTGAATGGGTGAGACGGTTGGATCAAGTGGGTAAGAATGTTGGCTCAAGTGGGTGAGACTGTTGGCTCAAGTGGGTGAGACTTTTGGCTCAAGTGGGTGAGACTGTCGGCTCAAGTGGGTGAGACTTTTGGCTCAAGTGGGTTAGTCTGTATGCTCAAGTTGATGAGACTATAGTCTCAAGTGGGTGAGACTGTAGGCTCAAGTGGGTGAGACTGTCGGCTCAAGTGGGTGAGACTGTAGGCTCAAGTGGGTGAGACTGTAGGCTCATGTGGTTGAGACTGTAGACCAAGGGTGGGCAAAAATTTTGTGCGGAGGGCCACATTAACTAATGTAAAGCTATTGAGGGCCGCATGTATATTATGTCCGATTTGTACATGTCGCTAAACATTTCTCTATATTAAAATAGGTAAATTCGCATTTTAGCATTACAAGATAAAAGCCAAGGACTGTTTTAAAAATAGAAAATTAAAAGAACTTTGATCAAAAATGTTAAAAAAATCATAACTGTACAACATAGCGGTACAACATAATGATACAACATAACGGTACGTGAAATTCTTTAAAATTCAACAAAGTAATTTTTAAAAAAGTTATTTTTTTAAATTTCTAAATGCTTTCGATGGCCGCATAATATCAGTTTTCGGGCCGCATGCGGCCCGCGGGCCGTAGTTTGCCCACCCCTGCTGTAGACTCAAGTTGGTGAGACTGTAGGCTCAAGTGGGTGAGACTGTAATATTACGGACCGTTATAGATGGAGAATTTAATCTCTGTTGTTTTGTCTAGGGCTCGTTCTAAAAACAGTCCATAATAAAGGACGATACCAAAGGTTAAAACTAATTACAAATAAAACGACAATTAAGGCCAGAGCTAATTACAATTAATAACTTTTTAATTTGTGAACTTCAATTAAATAATAACAGCTAGTGAAATATGATTAAAATTATAAACTAACAGATTTGCTGGTACCGGTACTGTATATAAAAATACAATGAGCACAAAATTGTACGAAGAAATAAAAATCTCTACACACAACAAAGTATAATGACACATAGCATGCCTCGTAATCAAGGAAAGGAAAATCTCTCCCGTCATTTATTCTTATCCCTTTTGTACTCGGTTTCAGGAAAAAGGAATACGCAGTCTTACTGCTTCTCGCATTCTCTAGATCGTTCGATCCTGTTCCACAGAAACGGACGATAGTAAACAAAAGTATCAACAAAGGGATATTTTTGTCTAGCCGCCCCAACACAGGACCGACTTGAAAGAGGTCATGCACGTGGAAGGCGGGCAAAGCGTCTCAAAATACGTCATCCCTTATAACAGTAGGCTCATGTGGTTGAGACTGTAGGCTCAAGTGGGTGAGACTGTAGGCTCAAATGGGCGAGACTGTAGGTTGAGACTTTAGGCTCAAGTGGGTGAGACTGTAGGCTCAAGTGGGTGAGACTGTAAGCTCAAGTTGGTGAGACTATGACTCAAGTTGGTGAGACTATGGCTCAAGTTGGTGAGACTGTTGGCTCAAGGGGGTGAGACTCTAGGCTTAAGTGACTGTTGGCTCAAGTTGGTGAGGCTGTAAGCTCAAGTAGGTGAGACGGTTGGCTCAAGTGGGTGAAAATTTAGGCCCAAATGTGGGTGAGACTGTAGGCTCAAGGGGGTGAGACTGTATGGTCAAGTTGGTGAGACTGTAGGCTCAAGTGTGTGATAATTTAGGCTCAAGTGGGTGAGATTGTAGGCTCAAGTGGGTGAGACTGTAGGCTCAAGTGGGTGAGACTGTAGGCTCAAGTGGGTGAGTCTGTAGGCTCAAGTGAGTGAGACTTTGGCTCAAGTGGGTGAGAATGTAGACTCAAGTTGGTGAGACTGTTGGCTCAATTAGGTGAGAATGTAGACTCAAGTGGGTGAGACTGTAGGCTTAAGTGGGTGAGACTGTAGGCTCAAGTGGTTGTGACTGTAGACTCCAGTGGGTGAGACTGGATGCTCAAGTCGGTGAGACTGTAGGCTCAAGTGGGTGGTTTCCTTAGATGAAGTGAATTGTTTCCTTAGATGACGTCATTTGTTCCCAAGATGACGTTATTATCTTCCTTAGATGACATTATTTGTTCCCTAGATGACGTTATTTGCTTTCCTAGATGACGTTATTTGTTCCCTTGATGAAATTATTTGCTTCCCTAGATGACGTTATTTGTTCAAGAGATGACGTTATTTGTTCCCTAGATGACATTATTTGTATCACTAGATGACGTTATTTGTATCACTAGATGACGTTATTTGTTTCCCGAGATTGCATTATTTGTGCCAGTAGATCAGAAACATCGTTGATATTTATAGATGACACCTTTGGTGTTATTTAAAAAAATATATGTTTTGTGTTAGTAGAAGACGGACATCATTTACTTTAATAATGACGTCGTAATTTGTGTCACGAGCTGACGACAGCCTTGATAAGAGCACCAGAAAATAGATCCTCGTTTCACAGGTGACTGGGGATGTGAACCGTACAATAAATCGGCCCACAAAAGACACTAAGATCCTGATTTGGTCGCTAAAGGGCTAGCACGCTTTTAAAATGGTCCGGGCCGTAAATTCAACTGACCGCCCGTTGAAGAGCTATAGCCCCGAAGACGTCGAAATCCGGCCATAAAGCTAATGACGCCAGACCTTCCTTTGTGACGCCAGGATCTCTCCAGACAAAAGACCTTCATCTTCGAGCTCGGAACTTCCGGGGCGGGGGGGGGGGTGGACCGGGGGGATCGGTGGGGGGGGGCGAGGACCGGGGGGATCGGGGGGGGGGGTTGATTTCAGCAATAAAAAAAAATTTTGGTGCGTTTACCAGCTCATAGTGGTCGAAATTTTTGTTGCTACCGCAGTGCAAGAAGTAATGAGGCGACGCATATCTTTAATCGGCTGCAAATGGGGACTAAATGACGGTGGGCCGAAGTGGTGCGCTACTGTACTCCTAGGCCGAGTCGAATGCGTTCGGCTGACTTTAATGGCGGCGCTGAGGTCTTCAAGATAAAGAGACGCATTTTCATTTCTCAATGGCCCCCACACCAAAACATCTTTAATCCCATAATTCATAAAATGAGTCTTTTAACTTCTGTCGGCCAATCGTGTAAAACCGCCTCTGTGTGTAGTGAGGGGGGACAACCCGTGGAGGTAATATACTAGCGAGGTCTTTTTGTAATGGGGGTCCGACTTCATCGCCACAGCGTCGAGCGTTCTATTGTCAATCACTGCGCGCCATGGGTGCACACCACGGTGCGATATTGTAAGCGTTAAGCGATCACGATTCGGTTGACATGCAAAAGAACTTCACGGCAAAAGGCACATATTAAACAGTGAACTAACGACAAAAGCCGTCACCCGTGGGGGCGTGAGGGAGGGAGGCGCAATGACATCACCGGACGATGAATTCAAGCACTGGTGGCCATTATTGTAACGTCTAAATCCACGTCGACGATTCGACACTCTGATGGGGCCCTACGGTAGATCGAGTAAATACCCGCGAGTGTTGGGGGTACAATGGTGGGTGGACGAGTGATTGAAGAAAACTGTAGAGGTGTGGGCCCCCCTGCTATTCCGGTCTCGTTCTGACATCACGAGTACCTACAAACGTTTAATGACGGCTTAACATCAAGATCCCCCTTGACTCGGTAGGGGCAATTATTGGCAGATGGTTGGTGGCGCTCTGGTGCTTCAGAGACATCTTCAGAGACATCTTCAGAGACATCTTCAGAGACATCTTCAGAGACATCTTCAGAGACGTCTTCAGAGACATCTTCAGAGACATCTTCAGAGACATCTTCAGAGACATCTTCAGAGACATCTTCAGAGACATCTTCAGAGACATCTTCAGAGACGTTTCAGTTGGAATAATCTTCTTTTTTTTTTTTTGGATCGTCAGATTTCGACTAAGCAAGAGTCTGATGTGTCAGTGAGATGAGCCAGAGCCTGATGTGTCAGTGAGATGAGCCAGAGCCTGATGTGTCAGTGAGATGAGCCAGAGTCTGATGTGTCAGTGAGATGAGCCAGAGCCTGATGTGTCAGTGAGATGAGCCAGAGCCTGATGTGTCAGTGAGATGAGCCAGAGTCTGATGTGTCAGTGAGATGAGCCAGAGTCTGATGTGTCAGTAAGATGATCCAGAGTCTGATGTGTCAGTGAGATGAGCCAGAGTCTGATGTGTCAGTGAGATGAGCCAGAGCCTGATGTGTCAGTGAGATGAGCCAGAGTCTGATGTGTCAGTGAGATGAGCCAGAGCATGATGTGTCAGTGAGATGAGCCAGAGCCTGATGTGTCAGTGAGATGAGCCAGAGTCTGATGTGTCAGTGAGATGAGCCAGAGTCTGATGTATCAGTGAGATGAGCCAGAGCATGATGTGTCAGTGAGATGAGCCAGAGTCTGATGTGTCAGTGAGATGAGCCAGAGTCTGATGTGTCAGTGAGATGAGCCAGAGTCTGATGTGTCAGTGAGATGAGCCACAGTCTGATGTGTCAGTGAGATGAGCCAGAGTCTGATGTGTCAGTGAGATGAGCCAGAGCCTGATGTGTCAGTGAGATGAGCCAGAGTCTGATGTGTCAGTGAGATGAGCCAGAGTCTGATGTGTCAGTGAGATGAGCCAGAGCCTGATGTGTCAGTGAGATGAGCCAGAGTCTGATGTGTCAGTGAGATGAGCCAGAGCCTGATGTGTCAGTGAGATGAGCCAGAGTCTAATGTGTCAAAGAGATGAGCCAGAGTCTGATGTGTCAGTGAGATGATTTAGAGTCTGATGTGTCAGTGAGATTAGCCAGAGCCTGATGTGTCAGTGAGATGAGCCAGAGCCTCATGTGTCAGTGAGATGAGCCAGAGTCTGATGTGTCAGTGAGATGAGCCAGAGCCTGATGTGTCAGTGAGATGAAGCCAGAGTCTGATGTGTCAGTGAGATGAGCTGAGGCTAAGTATCAATGGGATGAGCTCATGGAGTTTCCCTTTCAAGAATCAAAGGGTAAGCTCCCTGATTGCCATTAAATATTTTATCTCTTCCCCTACAAGTTGCACCCCCCCCCCACCCTCCATGCCCAAACAGAAATCTCAATTTCTCCTTTCACATACCCTCTCACATACCCTTTGACATACCCTCATACAAATCTTTTTTACAGACACGATTTATCGTTATCACACTTAAACTTCAACATCATCACATTAATAACGCACGATAATCAAGAAGATATTTGGCACCGTGGCAAGTCTAGCGACTGTGGCTTACCTCTAGAGCTCAATGTGTACTATCATTTTTGTCCTATCTCGTCTTTTCTTGCCAATTCCGCCCCAACCTTCTCCACCATTTCCCCCGTTCTTTTCCCTGTTATTTCTACCACTATTTCCCTTGTCATTTCTCCATATGTTCCCCTAATCACCTCCCCTCCATATTTTCCGTCATTCAGACTTTCTCCCCTATCATCCTTACACACATACTTAAGCTACTTTTACACAAAAAAATCCTTTATATTAACTTCACTTTTGTTCGTCGATGGCTGGCAATATCTTCAGACGGCTAATTGGCCAACTTTCCGTCAACCTATCGAGCTGAAACTTTGGACATAGACTCGTTGCCGATGACAATAGATTCTGCAAATTTTCAGCCCCGACCCCCAATACCAGTCCCCAATAACCAGAGAAGATAAAATGAAATTCCCGATAACTGCGCTATATGTGATTCTTTAAAAAAAAATATCGCAAGTGACTTTGGTGCGCAAAATTTTCTTTAATTTTTTTAACTTGTTGGTGAAATAAGTCTGCTGTGTAAAAGCGGGTGGTACATTAAATATTATTATGTTCAGAAAAAAAAAAATGCTGTTGTGAGCCTTGGTAAAAAAAAAAGTGGGGGAGGGGGGGGGGTGCACTAATGGGATTCTTATAAAGTTCGTTACTTGTAGCCATGTTTAGTCAATTTGTTAGTACCACCCCCATTGGTCGATATTATATTTTATATTATATTTTTTAAATGATTTATACGAAAAACTTTGTCTTTAGGTGTTACTAATTAAAAATCTTCTATATAAACTTAGCTTCTGTGGTGGCTGGCTGAGTGGCAAAATTTCGGACGGTTATTGACCCACGTTCAGTCAACTTATCGAGCTGAAACTTGGTACATGGAACCTTAGCTGAAGACAACGCAATATATCAAATTTTCCGCTCCACTTCCCAACCCCACATCCCAAAAAAAATTTTTTTTCCTGTTTTTAAAGGAGAAGATGAAGAAAGTATGATTTCACGAAATAAAATTCCCGATAATTGCGCAAAATAAGATTTTTGAAAACAAATATTACAAGGGTGCGTTATATTTTTTTAGCTAATTCTTAAATACTTTGTGATAGCGTACCATATGCACTGATCCCATACCGAACCATGGGCACTGATCCCATACCGTACCATAGGCACTGATCCCATACCGTACCATGGGCACTGATCCCATACCGTACCATGGGCACTGATCCCATACCGTACCATGGGCACCGATCCCACACCGTCCCATGGACAGTGATCCCATACCGCCACCTAGGGCGTCAAGGAGCACTTAACTTGGCGTCTTGACATAAAAGTATTCTCTACGTTTGCGTCACTAAAGCTTATTGGCGTCGCGTGGTAACCCGCCCTTAGACCTCCGCTGGAGTCAATGATGGAGCCATTAAAACATCATCATTATTAACAAAACAGCTCACCACTCGGCCTTCCCCTGCCACCTGGTGGACCGTCACGTGACATAGTTTCAAGGGAGGGGGCGGGACGCCGATGACGGTCGTCCGTTAATCAACAATCAGGATTTTCCACATTGATTCAGTGTAGTTCCCTTTAGTTCCCTATAGTTCCCCTTCTTAGCCATCTGGTAGGTCGACCATGGAACAATGCAATTTCCGCCTCGCGAAACCCAATTTGTGAACTAACCGAGGTACAGAGAGGGGTTAGTAAAGGATGGCCGAGTATCACGGAGCTTTTTTGTGTGAGTGTGTGCGCGCGAGAAAACTTAATTGCGGAGTCTCCAATAGCCTCCGGTTTTGTAGTTGAAATAAAATTTAAAAGTGGGTACAAAGGAGCTGGGGGGGGGGGGGGAAGAGGCCCGATAAGATGGCGTTTGGCGTCGGACAGAATGGGAAATTCCCACAAATTTGGTCAGTAAACAGGGGATTAGAGGGTGTTGAGAACGAACGTTATGGAAAGGCCTGGCAAATCTATGATTAGCCATCTTTACAACAGGGGGACAGAGCCCTCTGGCTTGAACTTGTGTACGCACTTTGTCTCCATAAGGATGGTGTCTTATTGCGGGGCCGGCGGAAGCCAGCCCTTATGACGGATGGATGTGCGAGAAGCTACTTTAGGTGCTTAAATAATTTTTTCTCTCTTCATTTTACTATTTTCTATGGTCGTTCTGACTTACGGATAAAAATTATTGTTACAAATGTTTTGAATTTTAACAATTCTTTTTTTTTTTCTTTCTTCTTCGATTTGAGATTTTCCAGAGATTTTTATATGGCCACTTCTGGACCCACTTGACCACACTTCACACTTGGTGGTCAGTTAACGATCGTGTGAGTGTCAAGGGACGATACAAGTCGAGACAGCTTGCGGAAAGAGTGGATAACTGTGACAGACTTTCGATATTTGGGAGTATTGCCGAGGGACCCAGGGCGCTAAAGGAGGCGAGTGACCCAGGGCGCTAAAGGTGACGAGAGACCCAGGGCGCTAAAGTGGGCGAGTGACCCGGGGCGCTAAAGGTGACGAGTGACACGGGGCGGTAAAGGTGACGAGTGACCCTATAAGTTCCGCCCACTAGTTTTCTCAAGGTTTGAACATCAACTTCTAAAGTGGCGTGAGCTTTAGAAATCCAAGGGTTTTTGCACGGTTGGGTTTTAGGATAAACCCGATACTCTCCTTATATCAGTGATACTATTATTTTTTACAGATGTTCTAATAGCCTTAGAATATCTACAAAGTTAATTTTTAATGTGGGAAAAACACCAATGACAGTTTTTTATAATTTCCTATATTTCAGTTGTTTTCAACCTTCTTAATGCCACGAACGTTTAATAAAGTTCCTCCTGTAGGGGGGACCCCCAACCATGGAATTATTTTCGCTGCTACTTCATAAATATGTGTTTTGTTAAGGCGACCCTTCTGTAAAGGACGTTGAACCCCTAAAGGGGTCGCGACACACAGTTTGAGAACCGCTGCTCCATTTAAACATTAGCCTTATATATGATAGTTCACAAATTCTTTTACGATATTGCTCTTCCTCTTCTATGAATTTACCGGACTCGTCGTCTTCTATGACCTTCTTACTCTATGACATTTCTCTCAAACACTCTACACCAGTGTTTTTTGTGCCATGCCCCACCTAAGCCTTTCTAAAATACTTATGCCCCCCCCCCCCCAATGTATCATAAACATAATTTTTAATATTAAAAAATAAGGTTGTGCACTGAAGAAACTTAAATGATAGGTTTTAGGAAGAAATCGCTAAGAAATTGGTGAGGAAACATAGTAAGTAAATTTTCAAAATATTTAATAGAGAACTGAAATTCAAGTACGAAATAATTTTAATGAAAGATTTTTCTATATTATTTTAATTATTAGTATTTATTTATTATTTAAATTTATTGAGATGTTTGTGCTTGATGAATACTGCAAAGATATTTTATGTTAGGTTCCAATTCAGTTAGCTTCAGTCTCAAGTCTCCCTGTTCAAAGTTATATCCAGCCGATTTCTTTCTTATTTTTCAGCAAATCATTTCTGGCACTAAATCCACATTCAGCTAAATATGAAGATGGAAACGGTAACAATAGCTTTCTCGCACATTTGGTCCAATTTGGATATTTGATTTCTGTTTCCTCACAAAAACATGCTATCGCTCCTTTTATATTAAGTACAGTTTTAACTGACATATCACTTTGCATTTCTGAGAGTTCTTCTTGATACTGCATATTTGAAATATCAGACGAATCCACTACCATTGGCTGCATCATCCAAGTGGGGAAAATCAATATGTTTCTAATCAGAAAATCTTTCTTTTAAACAGGCCGATTGAATTTTCAGATGATCGACAATAACAAATATAGTGGTATAAGTGACTTCACATTTTTGGAGCCAATGAAACTTTTCAAAGTTTTTGTTTTAAATTTTTTTCTGACAAAATTCAATAAAGATAATGACACCACATTTCTTCGCTTTTGCATCGACAATAGTTTTGTTTGTTCCTTAAGTTGGTTATTTATTATATTTAGTTTCCCCAAGATATCGGCTAAATAACTAACAAATGCTTTACCATCGACCGTTAACACATACTTCATATTAGGTTTGTCAATCTCAAGAGTATCGAATAGTTCCATAAATCTTTTCAAGTAATTCCCTTTCCAAAGCCATCTTACTTCAGTGTGAGGTAACAGTCTCAGTCTGCATTTTGTTCTTCACAAAATAACTTGAAGAGGCGTTCACATTTGGCAATAGCTTTAATAGCATTGATACACTTTAGAACTGAATTAAGTTCTTTAGAACACGCGAAATGTTTTGAGCTACTAAGTTTTCCCAATGAATAACACAATGTGCAAGTAGCATTTCTGGATTTTCATCTTTAATCAAATTTAAGCATCAATTTTTCTTGCCCATCATATTAGGAACACCATCTGCAGCACAAAATGTTATATTTTTTATTGGTATTTTATTGACATCTAAGTAATTTTTTAGCTTTTTAAATATATCTTTGGCGGCAGTGGTGCTTTCTAATAATTTACAGACCAACATTTCTTCAGGAAAATACCATTTATCGATGCATCTCACGTAAATTATCAATACAGCCTCACAGTCTCTCAAAGTTGATTTATTCATTTGCACTGAGAGTTTTCTTGTTTTCAGCAAGTTGTATTTCAATATCTTCACTCATTTTGCCTATTCTTCTGCTAACAGTATTATTACTGAGTGGCATAGCTTGATTTTTACCAGATTCAGAGATGAGTAAGGACATTTCATAACTAGCCTTAAGAGTACGATTGACAGTTGCAGTCTAACAGTAAAAGATACTATAATGTTGCCCTTTTAAAACAAAATACAAATTAAATCATAGTAGACGGTTAGTTTTCAAATTTTAGACAGCTCATTTTCCTATTACCCCCCTAAACAATCAAATTGCTCCCCTGAGGGGCGTGGGCTCCACGTTAGGAAAAACCGCTCTAAATCAATTTGTTGTCAAGAACTCAGTGGAAAGTATAAACTTTACACATATACAATTCACAAATCCTCTCACAAACATACCATGATGTCCTTGTACCTACACACCACGATGACCTCCCATCAAAATATCATGATGAAGTCACACGAGCACATCATGGAGACCTCACCACATCAATACATCATGGCGTCATCTCACCAACAACGCCATGATCAATTTCATACCAAGACAAAACTTCTTTTTTTTCTCTTTTTTCTTCCATTTACACACTACAAAAACATGTACAATTATTTGTGGACTTTGATGAACTTTCCCCTGTAACCAGTCAGATGAAGTGCTGTCTCTTAGCGTGTGTATAAATACCGTCTGATAACATGTTCCGGTGCGATTGCATGCCGGGACGCCGCTCGCCCGGGAGCGATTGTCGTCGACATGGTGGAGGGACAATGGCCGGGCCGAGAGCACTTCTAGCCGGATTCCGCGAGGCAGGTTTTGAGGGCGTGGTCGGTGGGGGCCGAGCTGTGGGTAATGAAGGAACAACTCCTGCCAGTGGAGGGGTGAAAGAAATGACACCCCTCAAGTTTGTTTTTAACCCCTGATTTCAAAAGACGTTTACCACCAAAGTTGTTTTGAATCAACTTTTCCCCCACCCCCGACCTGTGCGCCCCCCCCCCCCCAATCAGGTTTGGACCATTTTTGACCAGGGTGTGGGGGAGAATGAACTGCTTGAGTCTTGATGATTAGTTTGGCCCAACATTTGACAAGTTCGTGAATGTTGTCAATTTCTTTCGAGAATCACGTTTCACTTCCGTTTCTGTCATCGTCTGCTCCGTAACGCTAACCGCCATTGTGCTACGCTTTTCGTTGTGTTTTAAAATATCATAAATATTTATATTGTAATCTTCTGTAATTTTTTATATATAAGCATTAATCAATAAACGAGCAGACATAAATATTTATGAATTGCGTGATGACTGTAAAGAGTTCCACCAATTTTGACTAGAATTAAAACAACACTTGAACATAATTGTTGCCCAATAAGGCGAGTGTCATCAACTTTTTTTGATTACGTTAGACCGCTTTCACAATAGACAGGTCGTTTAAGTCTATAGGTGGGGGGCACCGTATTATTCTGCGGGAAATAAGTTGTATGTGGGCCCTGTGTTGTATGCGGACATCATGTTGTCTTTTGGACCTAAGTTGTATGTTGGCATCTTGTTGTTTTTTGGCACTAGTTGCATGTGGGCATCATGTGATCTTTTGGCATTATGTTGTATGTGGGCATCTTTTTGTCTGCTGGCACTAAGTTGTATGTGGGCATCTTGTTGTCTATTGTCACTAAGTTATATGTGGGCATTCTGTATTAGGTGGGCATCTTGTTTTCTGTTGGCACTAAGTTGTATATGGGCATCTTATTGTCTGTTGGCACTAAGT
Organism: Omphiscola glabra; assembly: GCA_964017045.1. NCBI lineage: Eukaryota > Metazoa > Mollusca > Gastropoda > Lymnaeidae > Omphiscola > Omphiscola glabra. Next base: position 25,970,941 of record OZ024798.1, on the reverse strand, counting down.
TGTATGTGGGCATTGTGTATTATGTGGGCATCATGTTGTTTGTTGGTACTAATTTGTGTGTGAGCATCTTGTTATCTGTAAGAATTTTATTTTGTCTGCTGGCACATACTCGGGGATCATCTCCACAATGGGGAAAGTGTGATGGTCTCTTAAACTAATATATTATTTAAGAAAAGATTCTTAATATCCAAAGACTCTTATTATCCAAAGATTCTAAAAATATTCTTATTATCCAAAGATTCTTATTACCCACATATTCCTTTTATATAAAGATCCTTATTATCCAGAGATCCTTATTATCCAGAGATCCTAATAATCCAGAGATCCTTATTATCCAGAGATCCTTATTATCCAGAGATCCTTATTATTCAAAGGTAGTTTTTATACAAAGATTTTTATGATCCAAAGATTCTTATTATCCAAATATTCTTATTATCCAAAGAGCTTTATTATCCAAAGATCCTTATTATCCGAAGGTTCTTGTTCATAAAATTAATCCGGTAATAGGTGCAATGCTCCAACTCTTTGAATTGTTATAAATGCGAATAGTTGCTAAGTGTGAGATTTTTCTGACCATATATTGGGTGTGAAGAGCGAGCTAATCAGTTTAAAACCTAATCAGAGTCGCGTCTTAGCCAGCATTTCTGTGAGTGCATCGAGGGGAACGCCAGGATACGGGAATGCACAAGTCATTATCGCTACTCATGGGACTGTAACCGACGCGATGTATCGGAAATGAGATTCTATAGCTGCAAGGGCCAACCGATAAATAGGTGTCTCGGGTAATGTCGACGTCAAGAACCTATGTGCACGCCCTGGTCATTGTTTCTTCCCCCCCCCCCCAAACCAACCTCACAACTCCAACACTCCAGCAGTCACGTGACGTAAGTGCTACGTACTCTTAATGCTTTACAACAAATCGCCTGGGGTTGGAATCCGCCATTAAAACCCGTGAAAGATGCCGGAAGTGGACTCCACTCTGTGGTTTAATGTTGTGGAGTAGGACTGAACGGAATTTGTTAGGCGACTCTTCTTGGGCCAGATTCCCCCCCCCCCCCCATCGAAGTGATTCCACGGCATTATTGCCAGGTATAGACGATATCTCTTGACCCCCTTATGATTTCTGACGTCAGCCATGTGTGAAAATGCTCAACTGAAAATTAATCTGCTACTAAATAGGGTTTTAATCTTACGACGAATGTTCTCTCTCTGTGTCTCTGTGTGTGTGTGTACGCGTGTGTCTGTCCCTCTTACGCTTTCTCTCTTTTTCTCTCTCTCTGCATACCTGTTCATGTGAGACTGCTTTTGTGCGAATTTGTTATAAGACCATTTAGATTCATAGAATCTCTCTAACTACACGACCCTCTCAATCAAGTTCACTTACGTAACAGTACTTGAATTTCACGAAAATCACACGAAAAGAGTAGCACAGATGAGGGCAGGACCAAGTGTGTCACGTGACACCGCTATCAAGTGGATGTTCAACTCTGAGAAAACTGAGGGATATGATCAAACGATTTTATTGTTGAATTTACAGAGTTGCATCTGAAAAGTGGGATAACAATGCTTGACAATATACACAATGAAATGTGTGATTACATTTTCAACTTCTCCTAATGTTAAATTCCGGGGAGGGAGAGGGGGGGGGGGCGTTTACAATCAACGTCTAAAATGTCTAACAGTAACTGTGAGACCCAACTGTGTCTTGGATGCTGGTAACCATTATCAGTGGTATTTTCTAGTTACAAAAATGTTAGAACCTTTTACTCAGTGAACCGTATTCAGGTAATGCATATAAAATAATAAAAACAAGCAAACGAACATGTATGATGAGAATATCATTGGTTGATTCTGTGCTGACCTTTCATTGGTTGATTCTGTGCTAACCTTTCATTGGTTGATTCTGTGCTAACCTTTCATGGGTTGATTCTGTGCTGACCTTTCATTGGTTGATTCTGTGCTGACCTTTCATTGGTCGATTCTGTACTGACCTTTCATTGGTTGATTCTGTGCTGACCTTTCATTGGTTGATTCTGTGCTAACCTTTTATTGGTTGATTCTGTGCTGACCTTTCATTGGTTGATTCTGTGCTGACCTTTCTTCATTGGTTGATTCTGTGCTGACCTTTCATTGGTTGATTCTGTGCTGACCTTTCATTGGTTCATTCTGTGCTGACCTTTCATTGGTTGATTCTGTGCTGACCTGTCATTGGTTGATTCTGTGCTGACCTGTCATTGGCTGATTCTGTGCTGACCTGTCATTGGTTGATTCTGTGCTGACCTGTCATTGGTTGATTCTGTGCTGAACTTTATGAATATCATTGGTTGATTCTGTGCTGACCTTTATGAATGCATGTGGTTGATTCTGTGCTGACCTTTATGAATGTCAGTGGTTGATTCTGTGCTGACCTTTATGAATGCCAGTGGTTGATTCTGTGCTGACCTTTATGAATGCCAGTGGTTGATTCTGTGCTGACCTTTATGAATGCCAGTGGTTGATTCTGTATTGACCTTTATGAATGCCAGTGGTTGATTCTGTGCTGACCTTTATGAATGTCAGTGGTTGATTCTGTGCTGACCTTTATGAATGCCAGTGGTTGATTCTGTGCTGACCTTTAAGAATATCAGTGGTTGAGTCTGTATTGACCTGTCAGTGGTTAAATCTGTATTGACCTGTATAAGCATGTCAGTGGTTGATTCTGTACTGACCTGTATGAGGGTATCAGTGGTTGATTCTGTACTGACCTGTATAAGTGTATCAGTGGTTGATTCTATACTGGCCTGTATGAGTGTATCAGTGGTTGATTCTATACTGGCCTGTATGAGTGTATCAGTGGTTGATTCTGTACTGACCTGTATGAGGGTATCAGTGGTTGATTATGTTGCCAAGCTAACATATCCGGCATTTCTCACGTTAACTGGCGTTGAGTCTCTACCTTCTTAAATGTTTGAGATCTCTCAGACTTAGAGGTCTACTTAGTCTATTTTGATACCTGGCCCTATATGTATGGTATGTACGACCCTGTGTGTATGGCATGTACGACCCTGTGTGTAGGGCATGTACGACCCTGTGTGTATGGCATGTACGACCTGTGTGGTATGTGCGACCCTGTGTGTATGGTATGTGCGACCCTGTGTGTATGGCATGTACGACCCTGTGTATATGGCATGTACGACCGTGTGTGTATGGCATGTACGACCCTGTCTGTATGCCATGTACGACCCTGTGTGTATGGCATGTACGCCCCTGGGTGTATGACATGTACGACCCTGTGTGTATGGTGTGAACGACACTATGTGTATGGCATGTGCGACCCTGTGTGTATGGTATGTACGACTCTGTGTGTATGGTATGTACGACCCTGTGTGTACGATATGTATGACCCTCTGTGTATGGCATGTGCGACCCTGTGCGTATGGCATGTGTACGACACTTTGTGTATGGTATGTCCGGATTAATCAGTTTTAAAAAAAAACTGCTTAAATTAAAAGTTTTCAGTCTTGTTGAGCCACTCGTGCCACTCATGCCACTGATGCCACTGGTGCCACTCATGCCACTCATGCCACTCATGCCACTCATGTCACTCACGCCACTCTTGCCCCTCATGCCACTTCTGCCACTCACGCCACTCATGCCACTCATGTCATTCATGCCACTCATGCCACTGTTGACACTCATGCCACTCATGCTTTCAACTACATATGATTAATTACACACACTTATTATGTCGTAATTTATGACATAGCGATCCAATCTAATTCAGGAAAATTTACGCCATAATTTTTTTTTACGGGTAGATTCAAAATAATATTTTGGCGTGGATTTAACAATTTTGTTGGAACTTACTCTGTGCCCATTTTTCAGACACACACACACTCTCAATATATATATATATATATATATATATATATATATATTATTTATATATATATATTACTAGCGAGTACCCGGCATGCGTTGCAATGCCACTCATCGAAATAAAGTGTCTGTGTTTTAATAATTTTTTTGTAAGTTTTTCTAATAACCACCTTTTTTTAATCGTCTGGTGCGTATTCGAATTAATTAGAAGGTTTTAAGAAGTTTCAGCAGACCACACGCAGCTGTCCGTGTGGGAAGCATGGATTTTCCAAATTTAGTCCCAAAACATATAGCGATTGATCCCCCCATGCAATAGCTATGTTTGAAATTATATTTATATGGCTCATTTATTACATATAAACAAATTTAGGGCCCCAGGCCCCAAAAGTAATATTGTGAAATATTTGTACTAAATCAGAAACCTATTTATTAAGTCACATATACAAAATGAAATGTCACAGTTTATATTTAATGTAATTCCACCCACTTATGCAATAGCTCTGCTTGACGTTATATTTACATAGCTCATATAAGAAAAAAAAAGAATTTAAGGCCCCCGGCCCAAAGCGGAATATTGTAAAATATTTGCACTTCTTTAGAAACCTAATGCGGGCCTGCACACAACAACTCACTGAAAGTTTATCGCATTCAGATGAATAGTATAGGAACTCATACGGAAATTATATTTAAATAGCTCATATTAGAAAGAAAAACTACTATAGGGCCCCGGTCCAAAACTGGTAATTCTTTGTAAAATGAATGGGTTTTGATATTCATGGATATACTTTTGTAAATGTATTTAAGTTGTGTTAACGTCATTGATTTTCTTAATTTGTAAAATGAGGTGAAAAATAGATGCTATATTCTCAGTAATATCATTGGATTTAAAGATATAAAATTGTACACACCCTATTTCCTAACCCTCATATATATGTACCTAAGAAGGCAAATTATTTGTCAAATTCATTTTGAGACGTATAGTGTGCTGCCATGTGCAAATTAAACTATTGAATTACACCTTCCCCCTCCCCCAAACAGAGTTTTAAAGAAATTAATAAAATCATCCACGGGATTGTAATCCACTTACTTACGCAAAAACAATTTTTTTGCATTTCAAATGCTTTGTTCTTATTTAAATGAGTGATAAGTGCATTAGTGGATGCTATTTGGATATGTAGTTTCGCTGCACTGATTGCATTAAACGGCATTTTCGTATTAAAAGTATATTTAAAGGTTAGCGGTTTTTTTTAATTTTTTTTTTACTTATTTATAAATTTCATAAATGTATATTTTTGGAAAGAATAAAAGTAAAAATTTATTAAACGTTAAAAATAAAAAGCAAAAATTGTATTTCATTTTTTAAATTATAGCAATTTAAAAAGCAATCTATTATATTTATTAATTTTACTTTTAGGAAGGGGGAAATACATTATCAATTTTATTAGGCGCGGTTATTAAATCAGATAAATTTTTGCATTGAATAAATAGACAATTTGAGTTCTGACGTCATTTGCGTTATTATTTAGAACAAATTAGTTTTACTTTTATTACGCAATATTTGGAAAGTATTTCAAAAATGCACTAAAATCAACATATGTTTTGGTTTCCCCGATAAATGTGATTACAGTGTAATTCTTTGATTATAATTTGTTTTACTAATTTCATAACTTTCAACCACATATAAAATGTTTAAAATAGTTCCTTAGTTGTTACTCCAGATTTATTTGTAATTTATATTATTAATACTTAAAATTTTATTAAAATTAAAGCGAATATACAATATATTTTTCGCATTACCATTGATTCGAGTTCCTTAAAATAATAGAAGAAAACGATGATTGTTTTAAAAAATGGGAATGCATTTAAATCGTATCGGTTCTTTGTGAGTTACGGTCAGCATAGATCATTCTTATATAATAGATGTATTACTACATCATTGCTATTCAAAATCACAACACATTTACAAAGCTATATCCGATTCTAAAATACGTCACAAAATTCAAGCTTATTTATAAAAACAACAAAAATACTCTCTACACTAAACATGCAAAAACGTGTTTTCTCTGCTCTTGCTACAAATTGATGTCTGTTGGCATTTGTTCAAGGGCGGTTGAGTTGATAGCTCTGTTTGAAATTATTTTGATAAAGTTTGTTAAAGAAAACAAAACGAATTTAAGGACATCGGCCCATGCGAAATATTGTAAAATGTTGTTCTAATTTAGAAACATTTGCGGGAGCGCACATATCAATTCACCAAAGTTTTTATCGCAATCGGATGAATGGTACAGGAATGCATACGATAATTATATAGATAATAATTGGTGGAAAACGAATTAAGGCCCCCGGCCACAAACGGAATATTGTAGAATTGATGTATTACTTCAGAAACCTACTTATTATATCACAAAATTAAAAAAAGAGAAACATATTACTGAAGTTGTATCGTATTCAGATAAATGGTATAGGAGTGCATACGGATATTATTTTTTACAAAGCTCATATCAGAAAAATAACGATTTTGGGGCCAACGGCCAAAAACGGATTATTTTAAATGTGTTGTAACTACTTCAGAAACCTAATTATTATGTGACACACACAATTTAATGTCGCTATTTGTATTTGATTAAAAATCTATCCATCCACACATTAGCTCTGTTTGAAATTGTATTTGTATAGCTCATATAGGAAAAATAGAACACAGGGCCCCTGGCTCAAAACAGAATATTTTAAACGGTTGTAATAATTTGAAAAGCTTTGCGGACGTGGGTAAAACATTTTACTAAAGTTTTATCGCATTCAGATAAATGATATAGGAGCGCATACAGAAATTATTTTGTACACAGCTCATATAAGAAAAAAAAAGAATTTGGGACCAACGGCTGAAAACGGAATATTTTAAAAGTATTGTAATTACTCATTAACATGCGCGACTTTATGGAAAACCTTTCAAAAAAGTTTTGTTGCAATCACATGAATGGTGTAGGAGCACATACGGTTTGAAATTATATTTATATAGCTCCTATAAGAAAAAAACGAACATGGTGCCCCTGGCTCAAAACGGAATATTTTAAAACGGTTGTAAAAATTTAGAAACCTTTGTGGGCATGCTCGCAACATGTCGTCAAAGTTTTAGCGTATTCGAATAAATGGTGTATGAGCGCAGACGAAACCTATTGTTTACAAAGCTCATATAAGAAAAAAAAAACGATTTTGGGCCAACGGCCAAAACGAAATATTTTAAAAGTGTTCTAATGACCCAGTAAAATGCGCGAGCTTATGGAATACAACTCTCCAATGTTTTGTCGCAATCGCATGAATGGTGTAGGAGCGCATACGGTTTGAAACTATATTTATATAGCTCATATGAGAAAAAACGAACACGGGGCCCCTGGCTCAAAACGGAATATTTTAAAACGGTTATAATTATTTTCAAACCTTTGTGGGCGTGCTTGCAGCATTTTACCAAAGATTTAGCGCATTCAGACGAATGGTGTAGGAGCGCAGACGGAAATATTTTTTACAAAGCTCGTATAAGAAAAAAAAACGAATGAAGGGCCAACGGCCGAAAACGAAATAATTGAAAAGTTTTTTAATGACACAGTTAAATGCCCAGGTAGGTGGCCAACAACTCACCAAGGGTTTGTTGCAATCTCATGAATGGTGTGGGAGCGCATACGAGACAAACAGACATACATACATACATACATACAGACATACATTCATTTTTATATATATAGATTCTTGATTGGTTTAAAAATTATTTTGGTTCTTTCTGTCCACAATTTTCTTACAACTTCTCCCTTCCCATTACATTACATTACATTACAGTAGTCTTACATAGCGCGGTAGCGAGGCCTAGGGCTAAAGCTTACGCAGTTGAGTTGTATGTGCATTTCGTATCGCACAATGTATTCAGTCATACAACTATGTCCTAAGTATTGTTACAAGTTTCCTTACAATACCACAATCAATTTCCTCACAATCTACAGTCTGGTCTCTCGACGTCCAACAATCCCACAATCAATTTCCTCACAATCTACAGCCTTGTGTCTCGACGTCCAACAATCCCATAATCAATCCATTATTACCATTTCAAGCAGACCCCATTATTCGCCAATCATTCCTAACCATTTCCGCATCATACCAATTTGATTTCTCACATCAACCCCCACGAGCATTCGTTACAACCTTACAATCATTCACTCCCACCCCACCCCACTCCACAACGATTTCTCCCTTCACCCCCCTCCCCCCCCACAAGCATGCACTACAATCTTACAATCATTGCCCCCCTACCCTACTCCCCCCGTCCAAGCACCACAATGATTTGTCTCACCGCCGCACAACCAGACCTCACCCATTGTCTTGTCCCGCTCCCCCCCCTCCCCTCGGCCATTAGGTCGCCCAGCGGGACCCGACCTTCTCGCCCGTCTCTCTTGGCGCTACTTTGAAAAACATGGCCACGTCCAGGAAATGAGAGGACGGCAGAGAAACTAGCTCTACTCCTCAACTCGAGAGCTCTACAAGTCAAGGGAGACAGTCACAAGATGCTATTGTTCCACAGGAGAAAGAAACTTGAAGTTTTAAGTGTTTCTATTTATTATTATTATTTTTTTTTTATATTCCCTCCCTTTACTATTATTTTTGTTTTTACATTCTCTCCCTTTAATTTTTTTTCTTTTTTTCCATCTTATTTTGACTCGTTCGTTTCAAATACAGATTTCAACAAGAAGGGAAAAAGATTTTCTTGGGCTTAGATTCGGCTTTCGTTTTTTTAATGTACAGTAGATGGCCTCGAGTCTACGCTCGGCGGGGGTGACAGCGGTTCATTTTGTTGTGTGCGAGTGGTGCCATTCAATGAAACGTCACTGAGATGGACCGGTCTTTCTGTGCACCCTACCCGCGGCGTCTCCTCTGAGTGCTCTCACAATCCAACACAAAAACGACCAGATTAAACGGAACAGACAGGGCAAAGCTGGCCCCGCGCCATGGGCGTTAACATTGGAGTGTCAGGAATTAAAGCTGTTGCGTGTATGATACGCAAAGAAAAAAAAATGAGCCCTGCTTTGTCTCTGTGTTGAGCTGGGGGGGGGGGGGGCAAAGTGTGGTCGAGAGGGGGGGGTTGAAACAATGCCCACGGGGCTTACATATGCCCCCCCTCAAAGCTTTATCTAGAGGTCCACAAAGTTTTTTAGTTGGGTTAAATGTTGAAAAACGGGACGACACCACATGGCCTAAGTAGGTGGGTTGCGACCCACATGGTCTAAGTAGGTGGGTTGCGACCCACACGCCAAGGATCTATCCTCGTGCGCCCCCTTGGGGAGCCAAAGTCTACAAGTTTGAGAGTAGGGCCAGCCATCTGACAAGCAGGATTGGGTTTTAATGGAGAAAAAAAAATTGGACTTTTTGTGGTCAGTTTGGTGGGATACTTTTACAGACGTTCATTTTTAAAAAGAATTTTAGGTGTTATTACATTTATTATTAATACTTTTTAGGGGAACGGGGGGGGGGGGGGCACGATTTTTAATGTTTTGTTTTAAAACTCAGTAACTTACCACCCTTGCTGTCTTTATGACCCCTCACCTCCTCGGTGCACGAGGAAGCGACCATTTAACAGGGTGAGGCATCAGCGAACTCGATAACCCCCCCCCCCCCCCCAACTCCAGATTTGTAACGCACCCGAAATAGGTGCGAAAACGAGACGGATGAATGCCATAAAAGTAATGCCCCGGATGTGGAAACTGATCGTCTGCGCCACCCAAGGGGACAGAACTCACACCTCGGGTTTCAAGATGCGGTATACATCACAAACTCAATGAGCTGTCTACAGTGGGTGTAGTGTGCACATTTGATACTTATCATGGCATATGGTCTAATTTGATATCGGGGCGGGACAAAATGTGGGGGGTGGGGTGGGCGGCATCGGTGGTAGGGGCCGGGCGTCCTGGTGAAGTGAAACCGAACATGGGCAGTAAATATATCGAAGTTTGACATGTTTATCAGCAGACATTAACCCCCCTGGCTTCCAGCGGAAAATGAATAAATATAGACACGAAACGAAACGTGAAAATTAAGAAGCAACTAAAAAGAAACGACACAAAAGCATGTTTATGGTTTACAGGTGATCAGTTTCTTGAAACAAAAACTTATTAATTTGTGTAAAAATTATTTTTTTATTCCATTTTATTTATGTATTTATTATTTATTTATTTATTGATCATTACATATAAGTATATATATATATATATATTTAAATTTATTTTTTTGGGGGGGAAGGGGGGGGGGGTTCTAGATGGTCACACGATCGCCTGGGGGCGACTGGGCATTCCCTGGATTTATTCTGTACCTGCAGTGCAGATATGATCTTACAACCTCACCACATTACCTTCCAGGTCAGAGGTTAATGTAAACATTCAACGATTGGTTCAATAGAACCACGTGACGAGTGACGAAAATAAGACAGGTTGTTGTTTTTTTCTCTCGCTCTTTTTAAAGTATTATTTTCACATCAAGGAACCTTAAGACACAATCAATTGGTCTTGGAGTGTTTGGGTAGCCTTCTATTTGTTTAGCTATTACCCTCAAAATAAAGATGACAATCATAATTTACATTCCAAGTTCCAAGTGTTTTTTTTTTAAAAAGCTATTACAACAGATAATAAAGTTGTAAATATAAATTAAAATATATATACATATACCCCGGGTATTTAAACGTATAAGCTAAGTGCAATCAAAATCAAAATAAACCAATAGAATCCTTATGTAGCAAAATGTTTCTCTGCATAATTTTTAACCTAAGCTTTTGTTGTTATGTTCTTGTGTTATGTTCTTGTGTTATGTTCTTGTGTTATGTTGTTTGATCATTAAACAATAAGAACAATAACATCCACACACAAAATTTGGGAGGTTAAAAAAAAGTTGTAGTTTCGTTGGAGGGCTGGGGGGGGGGGTATGTTAGGGCAATTTGGATACTGTTTTCAGTGTTCAGTAGATTTCTCTACTGTTTGTTTACGCTCCCTAAAATGGAGACTGAAGGAAAGTGAGTTGTTGGAGAGTGCATTAATTGTTTTTTAAACTGCCTCCTCTTATGCAGTTTTGAAAGTCTTCTGAGACTTTTGAGCATTTGACAAAACATAATTTTGGCTATAATGATATATACTGCACAAAGAAAAAGATAGACATGCATGCCGTGCAAGCTACAGAGCCACCGCTAAACATTGTATGCAAGCTACAGAGCCACTGCTAAACATTGTATGCAAGCTACAGAGCTACCACTAACCATTGTATGCGAGCTACAGAGCCACGCTAAACATTGTGTGCAAGCAACAGAGCTCCCACTAACAATTGTATGCAAGCTACAGAGCTACCACTAACCATTGTGTGCAAGCAACAGAGCTCCCACTAACAATTGTATGCAAGCTACAGAGCCACTGCTAAACATTGTGTGCAAGCAACAGAGCTCCCACTAACAATTGTATGCAAGCTAAAGAGCTACCACTAACCATTGTGTGCAAGCAACAGAGCTCCCACTAACAATTGTATGCAAGCTACAGAGCTACCACTAAGCATTGTGTGCGTTTTATATTACACTGGACAGTTACAGACAGCATTGCCAGAACAAAAAATTATGCGCCGCATAAAAGACGGCAAGACGGCAAGAAGGAATTTTGTATTTCCTTTTATTTATATAAGTAATAACCAGCTAAACAATGGCGGCGGCAATGCGTGAACTTCCCCATCTCCTAAACAATGGCGGCGGCAATGCGTGAACTTCCCCATCTCCTAAACAATGGCGGCAGCAAAGGGTGAACTTCCTCATCTCCTAAACAATGGCGGCAGCAATGCGTGAAATTCCCCATCTCCTAAACAATGGCGGCAGCAATGCGTGAACTTCCCCATCTCCTAAACAATGGCGGCAGCAATGCGTGAACTTCCCCATCTCATAAACAATTGCGGCAGCAATGCGTGAACTTCCCCCACCTCCTAAACAATGGCGGCGGAAATGCGTGAAATTCCGCCACCTCCTAAACAATGGCGGTGGCAATGCGTGAACTTCCCAATCTCCTAAACAATGGCGGCGGCAATGTGTTAACTTCCCCATCTCCTAAACAATTGCGGCGGAAATGCGTGAACTTCCCCCACCTCCTAAACAATGGCGGCAGCAATGCGTGAACTTCCGCCACCTCCTAAACAATGGCGGCGGCAATGCGTGAACTTCCGCCACCTTCTAAACAATGGCGGCGGCAATGCGTGAACTTCCGCCACCTCCTAAACAATGGCGGCGGCAATGCATGAACTTCCGCCACCTCCTAAACAATGTCGGCGGCAATGCGTGAACTTCCGCCACCTCCTAAACAATCGCGGCGGAAATGCGTGAACTTCCCCATCTCCTAAACAATGGCGGCGGCAATGTGTGAACTTCCCCCACCTCCTAAACAATGGCGGCGGCAATGCGTGAACTTCCCCATCTCCTAAACAATGGCGGCTGCAATGCGTGAACTTCCCCATCTCCTAAACAATGGCGGCGGCAATGGGTGAAATTCCCCGTCTCCTAAACAATGGCGGCGGCAATGCGTGAACTTCCTCCACCTCCTAAACAATGGCGGCGGAAATGCGTGAACTTCCCCCATCTCCTAAACAATGGCGGCGGCAATGCGTGAACTTCCCCATCTCCTAAACAATGGCGGCAGCAATGCGTGAACTTCCCCATCTCCTAAACATTGGCGGCGGCAATGCGTGAACTTCCCCATCTCCTAAACAATGGCGGCAGCAATGCGTGAACTTCCCCCATCTCCTAAACAATGGCGGCAGAAATGCGTGAACTTCCCCCATCTCCTAAACAATGGTGGCGGCAATGCGTGAACTTCCCCCACCTCCTAAACAATGGCGGCGGCAATGCGTGAACTTCCCCCACGTCCTAAACAATGGCGGCGGCAATGTGTGAACTTCCCCCATCTCCTAAACAATGGCGGCAGCAATTCGTGAACTTCCCAATCTCCTAAACAATGGCGGCAGCAATGCGTGAACTTCCCCATCTCCTAAACATGGCGGCAGCAATTCGTGAACTTCCCCATCTCCTAAACAATGGCGGCAGCAATGCGTGAACTTCCCCATCTCCTAAACATGGCGGCAGCAATTCGTGAACTTCCCCATCTCCTAAACAATGGCGGCAGCAATGCGCGAACTTCCCCATCTCCTAAACAATGGCGGCGGCAATGCGTGAACTTCCCCATCTCCTAAACAATGGCGGCGGCAATGCGTGAATTTCCCCCATCTCCTAAACAATGGCGGCAGCAATTCGTGAACCTCCCCATCTCCTAAACAATGGCGGCAGCAATGCGTGAACTTCCCCATCTCCTAAACAATGGCGGCGGCAATTCGTGAACTTCCCCATCTCCTAAACAATGGCGACAGCAATGCGTGAACTTCCCCAACTCCTAAACAATGGCGGCAGCAATGCGTGAACTTCCCCAACTCCTACCCAAGATGTTCATTTTTACCCATCTTGGGGTAAAATACCCCGGTTCGTCGACCCCTAGCTTTTTTTACCGTCCATTCACACACGTCTTCTCCCCTTATCCTACCTTCTTTCCCCCTCTATCCTTCATTCTTTGCCCCCACTATCCTTCATTTTTTGCCCCACTATCCTACATTCTTTGTCCGATTATCCTTCATTCTTTCTACATTATTTGCCTCACTATCCTTCATTCTTTGCCCCACTATGCTACATTCTTTGCCCCTCTATCCTACATTCTTTGCTTCACTCTACTATATTCTCTGCATCACTATCCTACATTCTTTTTCCTACTCTACTACATTCTTTGCCCTACTATCCTGCATTCTTTGGTTCACTCTACTACATTCTTTTCCCCACTATCCTTTAATTTTGCTTCACTCTACTACATTCTTTGCCCCACTATCCTACATTCTTTGTCTCACTCTACTACATTCTTTGACCCATTATCCTACATTCTTTACCCCACTATCACAGATTCTTTGCCCCCACTATCCTACATTCTTTGCCCCACTATCTTACATTCTTTGTCCGACTATCTTTCATTCTTTGTCCCACTATCCTACATTCTTTGCCTCACTATCCTTCATTCTTTGCCCCACTATGCTAAATTCTTTGCCCCTCTATCCTACATTCTTTGCTTCACTCTACTGCATTCTTTTCATCACTATCCTACATTCTTTTTCCTACTCTACTACATTGTTTGCCCCACTATCCTACATTATTTGATTCACTCTACTACATTTTTTACCCACTATCCTACATTTTTTGCTTCACTCTACTACATTATTTGCCTCACTATCCTAAATTCTTTTTCCTACTCTGCTACATTCTTTGCCCCACTATTCTACATTATTTTCATTACACTGCTACATTCTTTGCCCCACTATCCTACATTCTTTGTCTCACTCTACTACATTCTTTGCCCCACTATCCTACATTTTTTACCCCACTATCCTACATTCTTTGCCTAACTATCCTACATTCTTTGCCCCCACTATCGTACCTTCTTTGTCTCACTCTACTACATTCTATGCCTCACTATCCTACGTTCCTCCCTGATTGTAGGGAAAAAAATCACAAAATATGTTTCATATAAACTCCTAATTTTCAGTGTTGATTATATAAATCATATATCAAATCATATATAAAAGTGAATGTTAGTGGGTTTGTGTATTTGTGGGTGGCTCTGTTCCACAAAGGCTTTTAAATGGGGTCGGGATCCCAATGGTGTCGGGATCCCAATGGGGTCGGGATCCCAATGGCGTCGAGATTCCAATGGGGTTGTGATCCCAAATGAGATCCTTTTTGGAGAGGGATACGAATCGGGATTTGGACCCAATTGGGGTTGGGATCCCACTGGGGTCGAAATCTGAATGGGTTCAGGATCCCAATTGGATCCTTTTAGAGAAAGAGATCCCAATCAGGATCGGTATCCCAATGTGGTCGGGATTCCAATGGGGTCGGGGTCTCCATTTGGAAACGGGATCCCAATCGGGATCGGGATCCAAATGGGATCCCAATCGGGATCGGTATCTCAATAGGGTTGGGATTCCAATGGGATCGGAATCCAAATGTGATCCCAAATCCCAATGGGGTCGGGATCCGATATGGAAACGGGATCCCGATTAGGTTCCCAATCGGGATCTGTAACCCAATGGGGTCTGGATCCCATTTGGGGTCGGAATTACAATGGGATACCAGTGGGGTCGGGATCCCAAAGGGGTATGGGATCCACTTTGGGAACGGGATCCCACCACTCTTTTCAGAATTTGTTTATGATATCTGATGGCTGAATGCTTCTGGGAATTTATTTCCTGTGACTTTTTTTCATTAGCGAAATGTGCCTTTTTTTTCTGTGACTTTTTTCCTGTGACTTTTTTCCGCTCACCGGCGCACCTCCTCCCTGCCTGCCTCCCACCCTGTTCCTTACCCTATAAACTAGTTGTGTTCCCCCCTCCCCCCACACACACACCTGACAATAACCATGTCGTTGTTTGACCATTGAGGTAATCTTGACGAGCTAGTTTTCCCCGAAGGAGCCGAGGCTAACACCGAGGGTAATATCAACTGTGATCTGCGTCACGCGAGATCTCGTTATTTTGTTTCCATTACAAGGTTGACAAGTTAATGCCCCGGTGTTTGACGATCTAAATCTAGGGGCAGAAACAAAAACACGGTGACGTACAGTAGCAGCGAGCAACCTCTACGGCAACCCAACAGAAACACTTCACACACACCCTCCCCTTGAAACCCTTCCAAATCATTTTTTAAAAATATATTTAGCGTCTAATCCCATTAAATTGGAACCATATTTTTAAAACATCGAGACGACGTGGAAACTCGTATTCGATTCCATTTAGTATTTAATCTACACTTCGATACGCTTTTATGATATAAAACGGCAGACATTAAATTCGTGAACTTTATAGTAGCATAATTTTGTTAAAATTTGGTTTGTGTTCAACTGATTATTAGGATATATATATTTTTTTTTTAATGCAAAAAGTTTATTAAAATCTCAAATATACAGTATTTTCCGGCGTATAAGACGACTGGGTATACGAGACGACCCCTTTCTTTCCCTTTTAAAAATATAGGCTTTAGAATATACTCGCCTTTGCAAGACTACCCCATTTCCAACGCACTCCAAATGAAAATAATTAAACATCCAATTTAATTTCAACATGGTCATTTTAATTCAATTGCCATGCAGGTATTTGGCAGGAAAACTGTCACTTATAAACATAGGGCTGTTTGTCATCAAACGTGTAAACACAAAACAATGCAAGTGGATTAAACTAATTTCCTAATTCACTTTAAAGCTGAAAGGAATGATAAGACATTAAACGCGTATATACCGTATACCAGCTTATAAGAAGACCCCCGGCGTATAAGACGGGCCCCCGGCGTATAAGGCGACCCCCGGTGTATAAAATGACCCCCGGCGTATAAGACGACCCCCGGCTTATAAGACGACCCCCGGCGTATAAGACGACCCCCCCGGCTTATAAGACGAACCCGGCGTATAAGACGACCCCCGGCGTATAAGACGCCCTCCGGCGTATAAGACGCCCCCCGACGTATAAGACGACCCCGGCGTATAAGACGCCCCCGGCGTATAAGACGATCCCCCCGGTTTATAAGACGACCCTCAGCTTATAAGACGACCCCTGACTTTTGAAAAGGTTTTCATGGGTTATAAAGTCGCCGGACGGTACTTCAACAAGAGCAATCTACTTTCCAAACCGTGGCGGGAATCTCTGATCAATTATAAAACCTGTCGGAAGCATTTCATTAAAAAAAATAGTCCTTTTTATTAAGTTCATTTTTGTTCGTGGGTGGCGGAATGGCTGCCTGGTAAAAATCTTCGGACGGCTGATTGACCCACTTCCCGTCAACCTAATGAGTTGGAACTCGGCACATACGGTCGCTGCCGATGACAACCCATTCTATCAAGTTTTCAGCCCCTCCCCCCCTCACGCAAACCTCAAACCCCCTAAAAATCAGTTTTTTCCTGTTGGGGGTGTGGGGGGGGACTAATGTAATAGTATGATTGAATTGTGCAACCAGTGCTGTGTGCCACTAATTAAGTGTGCCACCAGTGCAGGGTACCACCAGATCAGTGGGCCACCAGTGCAGGGTACCACATGACTAGGAACAGGCAGACTAGGAGGAGGATCATTTGGTAGTGGGGGGGGGGGGAAATAAAACCAACACCGGTGATGCCAATGGTTTATCTCTTAGTTTCATTTCCATTAATATTCCTCTCCATCTATTTCCCTGCCTCGGTCGTTTTTCTCTATTATTCCCTATCTCTAACTCTCTATCTCTAACTCTCTATCTCTCTCTATATATATATTATATATATGCTTCATTCTCTAGGGCTGAGATTTACTCTCTTAGAGCCCTGCCAATCACTTTGGCGGCTTGCCCCATCTGCTGGGCGTCGCCGTATATCAGTTCTTCAAGTGGGCCACTGTCGTCCTGGCCACAAAACCTACAGTTGGGTTCCCTCCTGTCATCGAGCCTATGGAGGTAACTGCGTGTCCTGTCCTCATTTGGGTGATGAGGCTCTGTTCTCCTCTCTTGAGTTTCCACCAGGGGTCGCTTTTGCTCGGTCTTGGCATTTTCCGGTACAGCTGTCGTCCGGTTTCTCCTGCGGCCCAACCGTGTAGCCACTTCTCCCGGAAGTGGTCTTTGATCCAAGCGTTGGCCCCCAGCTGGGTCATTGGCTTGTTGGGTTGCGGCTGGGCTGCGCCTTCTTTGGTTAGGAAGTCCACCCTGTCGTTCTGCGTCACCTCAACGTGGTCTTCACAGATTCACGCTCCGCTTTAGAGCACGTGGAAAGGGGCTCTATGGAGACCACAATGGTTGACACCATCAGCGCAAAAGGCGGAAAAGTAATATTATATATATAGTTCAGCTCAACTATATAAGCGTATCTTCAAGTCACCTTAGAGACGCGAATGCAATTCTTTTTCACTTAAGAAAGGGCCAATATTGCAGTCACATTTATTTTGCTCTCATGATACATTTCTTAAAACGGTATTACTGCATCGACTACATCAGTGTATCGAATTTTTGCCGACGTATCGAAACATTTCGTGTATCGAATACACCGTCGCATCTACGAATGATGCATTCAGGATCCCATCACAAACGCGTCCGATTTCAAGAGGCGAACAGACGCGAAGATTGTGCGTGTAGACATTAAATCCTCTCAGCGGCGGACAAAAGGTTAAATGTGCCGGCTAATTTCAAGAGCTGCCGTTCACGGATTGCGTTGAGGCGAAATGGCGGACATTTACATAACACCAGACTTGCGCGACGAGGGCTCATCTTGGCGCCAGGGTGAAGACATTTTATCTACGGGACGACCGTCTCGAATACGTACCGCGAAAAGATGTTGGCCGTGGGAGAATTGGATACAAATCTACCCGCTGTGACGTAGCGCGGCCGGAGTCTGCTCGGATTACATGGAAACGTCTGCGTAAATATAGGTGTGAGGGTGTGTTGGGGGGGGGGGGCAATGGGGTATGGTTGTCTTCAGCCCTCTAGTGGAATTTTTCCCCAGTTTCCCGTGAACAGTTAAGGCACATAATCATGGTATATAATCCTACATCTTCTATTCTTAACCCCATCCCAGCCAAGATTGTTTTGGACTGTCTGGAAGTCTTGCTTCCTGTACAGATTAACATCGTGAATAGTAGCCTTCAGTCTGCCACAGTGCCACGTCTCTTTAAGGCGGCGGTCGTTAAGCATCTGCTTTAAAAAAGTGGCCTGGACCCAAATGAATGCAAGGATTTTCGCCCGATCTCCAACCTGCCCTTTGTATCTAAGATTCCTGAGAGAGTTGTGTCACAGCAGCTTGCGCAGCATCTTAACACTTATGACTTGCTTGATAAGTTTCAATCTGCTTAGCGACCTGGACACAGCTGTGAGACAGCAATGCTCCGTGTCATGAATGATGTTCTTTGTGGTGCTGACCGTGGCGATGTGACAGTATTGGTACTGTTGGACCTCATTGCTGCTTTTGATGTGATCGACCATGAGCTTCTTCTGTCAAGACTTCAGAATGAGGCAGACATCTCTGGAACTGCACCTCGCTGGTCTCCTTCTTATCTGATTGACAGGACTCAGTGTATTGTAGTGAAGCAGGCATCTTCCTTGGGCACTTCCGTTACCTGCGATGTGCGACAGGGGTCAGTTTTAGAACCCATTCTGTTCTCCATGTACACTAGCCAGCTCGGCAGAATTATTGAAAGTCATGGTATTTCCTGCAAATTGTTTGCGCATGACACAGAACTGTACACGTGTTTCCGCCCTGATTCTTTTATAGTGTGCTGCAGCTTTTCAGGCTGTCAAGAACTGCTGTCTTGTTGTGAAAGAATGGATGTCATCAAACAGACTAAAATTAAATGACGATAAGACCATGGCAATTATTTGTGGTCTGAGCGCCAATCTTTTGTTTGAAATAAACAATCTTTTGTAATAATCAAAAGTTGGTGCTTCTGAGATCTCGTTGTTCTCCCCTGTCAGAGGCCTTGGCTTTTATATTGACATTAAACTTAGAAAGATTGCCCATATCAGTTCTGTGGTCAGGGCCTGCTTTTGTCATCTGCGCGCCCTAGGTCAGCTGCATCCTCAACTCAATAAGAGAACAGCCAATGCTGTAGCAGTAACTCTAATCCAGTCAAGATGAGATGACTGTAACACTTGTTTGTGGGGTTTACCTCAGAACCAAATTTCAGAGACTCCAGAAGGTACAAAGTACTGCAGCACGCATTTTATCGCGGATAAAGAAATCTGACCACATCACCACAGTTCTTAGAGATCTACATTGGGTTCCTGTGAGGGAGTGCATTGACCACAAAATTCTGTCCCTGGCGTACAACTGCATAGAAGGCTCTGCACCGGAATATATTAAAGAATTGAATTATAAACACATATCCTTAAAGAACCTGCGGTCTTCAACAAGTCCTTACTGAGAGTTCCAAGTGTGGATGGATAAAGAAAAAAGTCATACGGAGTGCGCTCTTTTGAAGCCATAGCGCCAAAGTTATGGTAAGGAAATTGAAAATGATTTAAAAAAATCATTTAAGAAATATTTAAAGACTTTTTTCTTTAAATAGATTTAAGTACATCAGAGCGCAGTCTGCATGCTAAAGTAGCATGGATAAAAGCGCTATAGAAATATTCAATCAATCAAAGAAAATGGATAGAATCGACCTGGGAACGTAGGAATATGTAAAAGATATACACATTTTATGTTCTAGCCATGTTTAAACAACGACAAGGACATGTATAAAACATGACATCAACAGACAGAGTGAGCTGTCTATACCCTGAACAAGGTCAAGGCACAAAACATGAGAATAACGTCACATAGTTATCATAGGATACGTCAATTAAAGCTGTGAATGAATATTTAAAACAAGGGAACATGGCAATTTTAAACAGGGAACTTAGATAAGAAATTACAATACAACAAGGAACCCTTGGTCAATCCACAGTACATAGTATATATCCAATTTAACAAATAATAGTAAAAATGAAGTACAATTCAAATAATAGCAAGAGTTTAGTCCACGATGACCATAAGATGCAAACGATGGCTCCACGATGACCATACAATGTAAAAGATTCGTACTCATTCAGAATTGTATCGCGGAGTATAAAGTGTAAAATTATGTACACAAAAATGTGTGTGTGTGTGTGTGTGTGTGTTTAACACTAGAAAATATTATTCCAGGCTTCAGTAGCTGTTATATTATTTTGCAAGCAGAAGACAAGACTACTTTTGAGGTCAAAGCTCGTGCCAGAAGTAAGAAGAGCAGCTATTTCCCTCTTTTGGGACGCCTCTGTGTCTTCGAGACGCCCCTGTGTGTTTGAGACGCCCCTGTGTGTTTGAGGCACCCCTGTGTGTTTGAGACTCCCCTGTGTTTTTGAGACGCCCCTATGTGTTTACAGCCCCCAATCAAAGACAAAGGAGTTAGAAGTAGATATTCTGACACGAAACAAACATCGACCATTGTTTCAAATCAGATGGGACGTCGACAAACGTAAATAAAAACAAACATAAATATTAATAAATAATTATATTTTTAAAAAAACAAAACAAATTTGTTTACTTCTTCTTTGATTTGACGACGTGCTCAACAAAACAAATTACAAGAGATATTAAAGAGCAATTAACGTTCATGTGTTTAAAAGGAAAGCAATTGGGAGATGTAAGATGGTGTATGAACAGATATTAAAGAGAAAATGACGATATTTTGTTTCAAATGTAATTCTAAAACCCAACACGTACAACACCCCCCAAACACCCCCCCCCCCCCAAACCCAACCCACCACATTAAAAATAAAATTTAAAAATGACACTTGCTCCCAACCCACCCAAAATGGTTTTTTGTTATGCTGAAGACGGTCACCAAAGGGACACAACTAACAGCCATATGGAAAACTGGCCGTCCGTTACCCCGCTTGGCGCCAGGCGTCAGCGGAGCGGAAAGGAAGGTCACTCTGGTCACATTGTCACTGCGGTCACTTCCCCCCTCATGATGACGTATTGTCCCCCGCTGTCCACCCGGCTCACCTCCGTAGCCGACCTCGGGCATTAAACAAAGCTCGCGAAACGCAAGACTGGACAACGGCCCTTTGACCACTGTCCAGATTTATTTCCGCTCAGAGATTAAACGCTTAGCACCGTCAAACTATTTCTTTCGAGCCTTCGTCCCTCCCCAGTGTGACCTCAGGCGTCTTGGACGCTTCTGGCAGAGTCGTTGTTATTTAATACCGTTTTAATTTTTAGCGGCTGCCTGTAGTAACAGTGCAAATCTGGCGCAACTGAGCATCACTCAGAGGCATGGACTATCTAGAAACATTCATCAACAGAATTTTACAAGACTGCAATGAAAACGCGTGTGACTTCTGGCTAATGCATGCAGTAATAACTTGTGTGACTGCTTTTGGCTACTCTAACAGTCACTTTTGTGACTACTTTTGGCTACTGCAATAATAACTTTTACTTTTGGGTACACATTTTATTTTCCATAAGGCCTAGACACATAGAAATGTGCTCTCAAGGTAACGGGGGACATGTAGTTACTGCTGTAGGTTCACGTGGACCTTGCAAACACATGAAGTTTTGCGTCACATGTGTTGGAACTCATACTAAAGATTAAGTTCTTTCATTTAAAAAAATTTGAAAAGTTATCTGACTATTGACAATAAGACTTGTCACGCCTGAGATGGCGAAGTTAATAAGGCCATAATAGCTCATAGGAGTAGGAGACTAAACAAGGCTCTTTCTTGTATGTTTGGTAATGACGTGACAGTGCTTTGATCTTGTTGTGGCAGTGGCACGGTTTACATCTCTGACAGTGACATGATGTAATATAGTCAGGGCCGGATTTACAGACGGGCTGACTAGGCCGTGGCCTAGGGGCCCCGCGAAATAAGGGGACCCAAAATTGGGAGAAGTATATAAAAAAATTATTTTTTTTTGAATTTAAAAAAACTTAGCAATATTTTTTACTTTTCAAAATGGGGCCTCAAATTTTTGTTGGCCTAGGGCCCCTAAAATTGTAAATCCGGCCCTGAATATAGTTATGACAGCGACAGGATCTTATAGTTAAGAGAGTGACAGGATCGTATTTTTGTGACGGTGACATGATGTTGTGGTAATGACAGTAACTTACAATTACTTTCACGGCAACAGGAAATACTTAGGGACCTGATCTGGCTGTGCTAGTTTAATGGTATGATTGTCACAGTAGTTAACTGGGTTAAGTTAAACGGATGGGTCAAGTTAAACGGATTGGTCAAGTTAAACGGATGGGTCAAGTTAAACGGATGGGTCAGGTTAAACGGCTTGGGTAAGTTAAACGGATGGGTCAAGTTAAACGGATGGGTCAAGTTAAACGGCTGGGTCAGGTTAAACGGCTTGGGTAAGTTAAACGGATGGGTCAAGTTAAACGGCTGGGTCGGGTTAAACGGCTGTTTTTAGTTTAACGGATGCGTCAGGTTAAACGGCTTGGGTAAGTTAAACGGATGGGTCAAGTTAAACGGCTGGGTCAGGTTAAACGGCTTGGGTAAGTTAAACGGATGGGTCAAGTTAAACGGTTGAGTCAAGTTAAACGGCTGGGTCGGGTTAAACGGCTTGGGTAAGTTAAAAGGATGGGTCAAGTTAAACGGCTGGGTCAAGTTAAACGGCTGGGGTAAGTTAAACGGCTGTTTTTAGTTAAACGGATGCGTCAGGTTAAACGGCTTGGGTAAGTTAAACGGATGGGTCAAGTTAAACGGATGGGTCAATTTAATCTCGATCTACACATCTCGGTGGATCAAAAACATTATGTGAATTTCCTTTATCATTTGAATGATGAGTGTAGTATAAGTCACGGTTGATTGGTGTTCATGAATTCTATCAAATATTGATTTCGTCAGACCCACCTATATATATAATTGTTCTAATGTACTGACGCCAATGCTTGGAGTGCGAGGGAAATAATATTGTATTATTTTTCCCAAGCATGTAAAAATGGACTAAATATTAAAAGTCTTGGGTCCACTTGTGGGGATGACAAAAGAAGACATTTTTTGAAAGACTTTTATTTCAACCAACTGGTAAACGAAGGAAACTACAAGCTCGTGGCGTTAACACAGCAGAAGTCTCCGCGTGATCCGTTCTCACTGGTCAGTTTTGTTGATGGAAATTCACTCGCACTGAAGAGACTTCGCGTTTATTTAAGTGTCCAGGCCCAAAGTGTCTCCGTGTGTCTTCAAGTTTCAATTTCAGCATAGATCGGACAGCGCGCCGGAAAACAGCGCCTGGAATAAACAACCAAGTGATAAGAAAACAGCCTTGGGCACTGACCGCTTGGATGGACTTTCCGACCGGACCTGTATCAGACTAGATCATTGCTTTCAGTTTTTTTCAGGCAAAGTGTGACCATGTCGCCCACCTTGTCTGCCATGTCGTCTGGTTCAAAAAGAAATCAGCGAGAGGCCATTTTAATTCTTAGACTGCGAGGGTTACAGTAATGACAGTGTGACAAGACATTTGAAAGGAAACAGGTAAATAAGTGTAGAATAAGGTATGAAATAGACCACGAACGCGGTATATAATAAGTCCATTTGTTCTATATGAACAACATCTGCACGATAAGATATAACGAAAGTGACCATGATAATGTACCAAAGAGACCATGCTGAAGTAAGATAGAGACCATGATAAGGTAAAAAAGAGACCATGATAAGGTAAGAAAGAGACAATGAAAAGGTAAGAAAGAGACCATGAAAAGGTACCAAAGATCACGATCAGGCACGAAAGTGACCACGACGAGGCAAGAAAGTGACCACGATGAGGCAAGAAAGTGACCACGATGAGGCAAGAAAGTGACCACGATGAGGCAAGAAAGTGACCACGATGAGGCAAGAAAGTGACCACGATGAGGCAAGAAAGTGACCACGATGAGGCAAGAAAGTGACCACGACGAGGCAAGAAAGTGACCACGATGAGGCAAGAAAGTGACCACGATGAGGCAAGAAAGTGACCACTACGAGGCAAGAAAGTGACCACGACGAGGCAAGAAAGTGACCACGACGAGGCAAGAAAGTGACCACGATGAGGCAAGAAAGTGACCACGACGAGGCAAGAAAGTGACCACGATGAGGCAAGAAAGTGACCACGACAATTTACGCTAGAGACCACAAACAGACCACGAAAAGCTGTAGAATGTAAGCATTACAACACAGTTTAACACAAGCCAGGTATGTAGATTGCTTGCTAAGTCGGAGTCTCTGATTTATCATTGCTCTGATGCCGGAAACAACGTAAACGAACCTGTATTGAAAAATAATGAATATTGTGTGATCGGCTGTCTATTGTAAAGTCATAGAGGTATATTTTATGTAGTTGAAGATTGAAGACGTTAATTAAACACAAAGGGTGGAATGACAGCCGTAACAGAAGATGTCACTAAAAACACAAAGAATGGAATGACAGCCGTAACAGAAGATGTCACTAAAAACACAAAGAATGGAATGACAGCCGTAACAGAAGATGTCACTAAAAACACAAAGAATGGAATGACAGCCGTAACTGAAGATGTCACTAAAAACACAAATGAAGGAATGACAGCCTTAACTGAAGATGTCACTAAAAACACAAAGAATGGAATGACAGCCGTAACTGAAGATGTCACTAAAAACACAAAGAATGGAATGACAGCCGTAACAGAAGATGTCACTAAAAACACAAAGAATGGAATGACAGCCGTAACAGAAGATGTCACTAAAAACACAAAGAATGGAATGACAACCGTAACAGAAGATGTCACTAAAAACACAAATGAAGGAATGACAGCCTTAACTGAAGATGTCACTAAAAACACAAAGAATGGAATGACAACCGTAACAGAAGATGTCACTAAAAACACAAAGAATGGAATGACAACCGTAACAGAAGATGTCACTAAAAACAGAAAGGATGGAATGACAGCCGCAATAGAAGACGTCACTAAAACACAAAGAATTGAATGACGCAGTCGTAGATTGAAAACATCCCCAAACCTAAAGGATGAAGTGATGATGTCGTAGATTGAAAACATCCCCAAACCTAAAGGATGAAGCGATGCTGTCGTATAGATTATAGACCAGTCTACGCAATTTCATTAATTTTTTTTAGAACTAAATTTTACGACTTGCTATAAAACATAAATTAATTTCAGAGTTTTCGTACGACGTTATTCTTTGGAGACGATTTGAGTTTCAGATAGTTTCCCTTTGTTTCCCTTCTCGTGAGAGATGGGTGGTTTGAGGGGGGGGGGGGGGGGGTTAGGTGGTCTTGTATGCCAAACTGCCATTTATTTGGGGGATTCTACGAGCGTTAGTACAAGACGACACCCTGCAATTACAGTGTGTCTGTTGTGAGAGATTTTACGCCTAGGAGATGGCTGTTGACACCCTCGTAATTCAGACCAGGTCTTTGGTTCTGTTCCAGATAAGTGCCGGGACATTCGAGCGGCGGGATACAGTTTCTCGTGTGGGATAAGTAGTGCAGCAACGGAGGACACGATTGGAGATATCTTGATACTCGAATCCCCCGGGGCTCATACAACGGCGCGCCGCCCCCCTGGAGGGCCCGAAACAGTGGACGGGAGATCCGAGGGGACACAGGGCCTCGTCAGAATGGATGGATGATCCAGTATCCGTGCCCGAGCAGGGCACGGCGGGTGGCGTAAACTCTGTGCTCGTGTACCGGGGGTAGATACAACACAAACCATCTTGGCCGACATAAGTTTGAGGTCTGTTCTCCTGCACCTTCGCCTCGTGTTTTTTCTCTTTTGTTTGTCAAAGTCTACACCCCAGCGACTCCAATAGCCCTCGAACGATATCCGCTCGGAGCAGGAGACCCCAACCGTCGTCACCCGATCCCACGAGAAAATATTCGCTTATCACGTCATTATTATTGTAAACTTTTTGTATGTGTTTCAACAGAAAGCGGGTGTTGTAAGGCTGTCAATATGTGATTCAGGAAGCCATCGTTGACGTGTTATAATAAACCCTGCTCGTATCACATATCATTGGCTTCTTGCACCGTAGTCAACAATGCAGACGCCGGGGCTGTTATCTGCTGCAACATTATTTTTGCCGACTGGGGGGTAGAGCTAAGCATAAGAGTGGCTAAACAAATTTAGTAAAGCGTGAAAAAAAAGTGATTCGCGTGATTCACAGAAAATATGGTCCGCGAAGATCCACCCCCTGGGTCTGAAAGAAATCACCGCGGAGGAATTCATAGAATATTTGCAAAGGAGGTAATACTCGTGTACGCTTTATTTAAAACACGGGGATTAAACAAAAGGTGTGTGTGTGTAAGGGGGTTGGGGGTGTTCAGCCCTCGTCGAAAAGGAACAGAGCTCGTGTCTCGTACAGTCAAAAAGCAAGTGGATCGGGAGTTTGAGCAGAGCAATGGGAGGAAATAGTGTAGTGTACTCGTGGACTCTCGTACATCTCCTCAAAACTCGAGCTTGGGGATGAGGGCTGGAGGGGTTTCTAAGCGTAGTCTTGACAATATGGGTCTTCAAATAGGGAAATGTCACATTTCTTATAAATACGTTCTTTAAATTTTAATTGCTAAGGAACACTAGAAATCATTGTGTGTTTCTCTCACGTCTCATTCATTCTTATCATAACACAATTGACACAATGAATGTGTGTACTTTTGTATCTGTCACTTAGCATGTTTAATTGTAATACAATTGACACGATGAATGTGTGTACCTTTGTATCTGTCACTTCACATTTTTAATTGTAATGCAATTGACACAATGCACGTGGGTGTTTCGGGAATATTAATACCAGAAACATATTAATTAAAAGTGTTGGTTTTTTTTAACTTCTAATTTTTATTTTTGAAAATCTAAAACATTTTTTTTAAAAATAACAAGCGAATCCATCGACATTGTACCTATAGCAAAGCTATAAGCCAGACTTATGCCGGACGAAAGAGAAGCGCACTACAACAGTGAGGGGGGTAAGCCTTTAAAAATCATGAACATAAAGACATTGGTAAATGTCTGACAAACGTATCACAAGGGCGGGTTGGCAATAATAAGTTAGTAAGATTTTGGGGCGTGAATTCGAATGTCGTGGTTGTGATTGAAAGATTTTTGAACAAGAGAAGCCCAGGGCGTCATTTCGGGGTTGTTGTTTTTTCAGGGGTTGTGGGGGGTGGGTGGGGGTGTGGCGCAAAACCAAAACTTGGTCGGTTAGTTGAGTTGTTTAATACTTGGGGCGCCACAGCAAATAACAATTTTAGTAAAACCTGAGGATTCAGGGTGGGAGGTGGGGAAAATGCCCGAACCTGCCCTACCCAAACGACGTCACTGGAGAAGCACCAAAACATAACTGCTATTTTGTAAGATAAATAGAAAAAAAAGGAATAGTTAAATAATACATAATTCTAAGTTTAATAAGTACATATTTCTAAGATAAATAAATACATAATTCTAAGATAAATCAATACATAATTCTAAGATAAATAAATACATAATTCTAAGATAAATAAATAAATAATTCTAAGATAAATAAATACATAATTGTAAGATAAATAAATACATAATTCTAATATAAATAATACACAATTCTAAGATAATAATACACAATTCTAAGTTAATTAATACATTATTCTAAGATAAATAATACATAATTCTAAGTTAAATAATACATAATTCAAAGTTAAATAATACACAATTCTAAGATAAATAAGTATATAAATCTAAGATAAATAATACATGATTCTAAGTTAAATAATACATAATTCTAAGTTAAATAAGAGATAATTCTAAGTTAAATAATACATAATTCTAAGTTAAATAAATAGCATACATAATTCTAAGATAAATCATACATAATTCTAAGATAAATAAATACATAATTTTCTAAGATAAATAAATACATAATTCTAAGTTAAATAATAAATAATTCTAAGATAAATGATACATTATTCTAATTTAAATAGTACATAATTCAAAGATAATTAAGTACATAATTCTAAGACAAAAATCATTGCAGGTGACGTATACCAAGTTTGTTTAATTTTTTTTTTCACTGACTTTTTATTTTTCAGTGGAAGCATAGGGTGACTCTGTGGTGCACTGCGGTTAGCGTGCGCACCTTTGACAGCGGGGGGGGGGGGGGGGGCTGGCAGAGATGGAGAAAAATAAGGATCCAGATTAATAATTATATTGATCGTGGGTCCTCAAAATATAGAAGAAGGAGAAGAGATCGGGCGGGTGAACTGGAAAATCAGATCCACAGACAAGCACACAGGGAAAATTGACCGAATGTATAAAGATGTTTTGTTTTTTTTAGGTCACGATACATGATCACCTTGAGGGAACTCATTTTATAGGCCCCCCACCTCTAGGATGGCCAAACAAGTTCACTTGGCCATCTGATGGGGCCAATCAAACGCATCAAAATAAGTTGTGTTTGGTCAGTCAACACAGACCCTGGTGATCAAGTTTGGAAAACCTCCGACTGTGCCTTTCATAGGTGGACCGTGACCAGTGGTCATCGGTGGAAGTGTTCTGTGGGCAAGGGAGCTATTAATACACTTGATGGGGCTAATTAAGATATCAGGTCTTGTCTTGAAACTTTCCGACAGGGGTGTGGGGTGATGGGTGGTTGCAGTACGACCACATAACAGTGGGGTTCCGGGGAACTGAACGACCGAGGGGTCAGTGCGATCAATGCGCCATTTTGGTTACACCCAACTTCAAAGACGAGGGGCGGGCGACAGCAGACGAGAGGAAGGATGGGATTCGATCCCTGGAGAGGACTAAATTGGTACGATGGTCACCGCACTCGCTCTAAGCACCGCCGCACTTGAAAGGAAACATAGGCGGGCGTCTACGGGAGAAACAGGGGGCGCTCACGGAATTCCGACTTTATTCATTTCGAAAGGGGGGAAAGGGGCGTATCCCATTTTGGGTAACTTAATGTCTCTGTGAGTTACGCCAGGATGAAAGAAGGGAAGCCGTACTACCACCGTGTAGTACCCTTCTGTGACAGACCAATTTTTAACGCAGAAATATTCCAAGATCAATCATAATTTAATGAACATTTTTATTATTAACTATATTATCACAAATAATTATTCTATAGGTGTATATATATGGTTGTAACGTTGTGTTCAAAAGGCGCGCAAAATAAATGTCCCCAGAAGTTAGCATTAATGGCGATTCATTAGTTTGTCAAGTAACTTTATTAGATGGGAAGCTCACTCATTGGCGCCGCAATTATTTGGCGGGTTATTTCTAGTTATCTCTTATATATTATATATTGCTTCTGTTGTGGCTGCTTCCATTTCACAACCGCCCCTCCTTCTACTCAACAATTTTAATATCAATAGCACGGGGGGGGGGGGGGGAGAAAGCTATCAAGCAGTAAGCGTTATGCATTACCGTTGAACTCAACAAAAAAATTTGCATTTCAAGGGGACACGAAGAATTTACACAATTAATTAAACCATACGGGACAACGTAATAGTACACTTTATAAACATTATTTTATTTATATCCAAATATCCATAAATTCATGACTCATAATCTTAAAAGAAAGGGTAACGAGGGGGGAGACTGCAATCAGTTTAGCACAATAGGAAATTTCCCCTTAAAAGAAAACGGGAAAATTAGACAAAAGTATGCAGAACTAACAATACAATATGACATTGTGGTATCATCTTCCATACCAGACATGAGACCACTGGTTCCAATATTCTCTCATACGGCACCGTACGGTAGCGTAAGACATTTTTCTCCCACTCAAACAACTGCGACATCAGATCTGCATGCGGGGACTTTGTAATTTGTCTTGCGCCCAACACCCTAAAATTGTCCCTTTTCTTTCACCCCTTGACAGAATGCAGTCAATGTAGCAAGTCACATCAAACGTGATAAGAAGTGTGTGGGTGTGCGCGGTTTGGGGGGGGGGTCTTGAGTGTGTCGTCTCATATGTGAATGAGACCGTTTTCACATTTCATTACAGACCAGCATTCGATATCAAAGATCTGTAGTGTTTGAGGACAGAATGGAAAAACATGGCGGGCGCCAGAAAAGTCGCCCTAGGCAAGACGGGAGAGAGTTTCCGACTTACATGGTGATATCCGGTGATGGCAGGGTCACGTGGGGTCATAGCTCGCGAACTCAGAAATCTGACTTTGCGCTGTTAGAAACCTGGTTGAAAAAAAAAAAGATAATATTGTCATTCGCCGTATTATCGTCACCCTCATCTATCCCCAACTTTGTGATCTGACAAAGATAAGATTTCGACCAGCTGCAGCAGGCCCCCCTACCACGATTTCCCCTCAAATCAAATCGGCTTTCCGTCGGCCGGGTCCTGTCGACAAAACGAGTTTCGAGTCGACCCCCCCCCACCCCCTTTTTTTAGTTTCTATTCAAGATGAGACAGCGTCGGCTTTTCTCGCCAATTTGCAACGTGAGCATGGAGGTAAAGATCGTGGCTTGCGGACAACAAAAACCAAAGCGACTCTGGGATTTGTCCGACACCCGTAATTTCCTAGGGACGACCCTTAGGGCCCCCCCTCCCATCACCACGAGAGTGATAGATGGCCCCCTGAATACACATGACGGAAGCGAAAGCCTGGTCCCCGTAGCTCACACGTAGGGTAACACGCAAGAGGTTGTCGTCGCCCCCCCCCCCCCACCACCCCCACTTCCACTCTTCAA
Source organism: Omphiscola glabra (assembly GCA_964017045.1). Taxonomy (NCBI): domain Eukaryota; kingdom Metazoa; phylum Mollusca; class Gastropoda; family Lymnaeidae; genus Omphiscola; species Omphiscola glabra. Next base: position 25,939,813 of record OZ024798.1, on the reverse strand, counting down.
CACCCACATGTTTCCAGTTACCCTCTCCCCCACCTTAAAAACTAACACCCCCCTGAGTCTTAATGCAAGGGGCAGAGAATAGAAAAGTGAGAAGTCGACAAGCGCTACAACGGGTGATTAGCTCCGCTGTTTTCGCAGGTTGATGAAGGGCGCCGGCCATGTTGCAATTTTCACATCTTTTCCAAAGCTGTCATCAATCAAAGGAAAAACTGGATCTACCCCAGCACCCCCACTTTATTTGTCTTGTTCGAACGTTTCTCGCTGCGAGGATATTGCACTGCTGTCCTGCTGTGAGGGTGTAGCATGGTGAGGGTGTAGAATGGTGAAGGTGTCGCATGGCTGTCTCACTCTCACAAAACCCAACCCAAATATTAAAATCTGGATCCGATTGCGGTTGAGGGGTTAATTTTTCTGTATTAAGTTGAAATGGCCTTGAGGCGCGAAAAGAATTTTTTTTTTAAGGATAATTTTAGAAAGTCGAAATACAAACAGTTTTCTGTCGTAATTAGAGGGTATTACAAGATATGGCGCCCCATGGGGTGATGAGGATGCACGCTGGTGGTTGGGGGGCGCGGGGTTAAATCTACTTCCACCTGCCCTTCACTTGGACCGTCGTATTGCAATGGACGAAATGAGCTAAGCTGTCAGTAACTTCCACCATTAACTGAAAAGCAAGTCGAGCTTCTTCAATATTACGAGTCTTTGTCCCTAGTGAGGGTATATTTCAATATTACGAGTCTTTGTCCCTAGTGACGGTATATTTCAATATTACGAGTCTTTGTCCCTAGTGAGGGTATATTTCAATATTACGAGTCTTTGTTCCTAGTGACGGTATATTTTAATATTACGAGTCTTTGTCCCTAGTGAGGGTAAATTTCAATATCAAGTAAATCATCAAAAAGTTGATCTTTAACGACTTAATTTATTTAATCTGTAAAATAAAAATAAAATCACAATATGAATTTTTTATTTTTTTTAAATTGTTTTATTTTTTTTTTACAATTTTGCTTTGATCCCAGGAACAGAAATGGATCACCTAAGACGTGACTTCACTTTAAACAAAGAGTTGGGGCGTGGAGAACGAAGGGAATTTTAATCTTTATGCCGCCATAATTTATAGGAAATATGTTTATATTTATCAATGTTTAGATAGTTGTATGACAATGTTCATGGGGTTTATCATCAATGATTACACTTGTCATACTTGCCCCCGACCCTGAGAAAAGATTCGCAGTCAACAATAAAAAAAAAAAAAATAATTTAAAAGAGCGTTTTTCTATATGTACTACGCGTGCAGTCGTCAACTATAATAATTACATCTCAATGTATGGCTGCCATGTTGTGTTCAGTAGGCGTACACAAGAAAATTGTCTGAATTTGGGTCTAATTGTTGCCTTTTTACAAAGTGTGTTACTTGAACAAATGTGTTGGGTTTTTTTGTGTGTCTTTTTCTCCCCCAGTAACTTTAGTAGATGGGAAGTTTTGAATTTGCCGCCGCCATTTCTGGCGGGTAATTTGTAGCATAATATTTTTGTGAGTTTTGACATTTAAAAAAACAGTTTTGGGGAAATGGGGTGGGGGTTGCGTGGTATGGGTGGTGTGTGTGTGTGGGGGGGGGGGGGCTAACCACACGTTATATATATTTTAAATAAATTGCTTTAAAAAAAAATTTGCCACCGAAGTCGGAAGATTGCACCCAATTGTCTAGTAATTCTACGGTGGATTCTTCCCTTTTGATTCTAGGACAAAGTGCATTCTTCACATTTGATCGCAGCACAAAGTGCATTCTTCGCATTTGAAAGCCGGGCAAAGTGCATTCTTCCCTTTTGATAGCAGGACAAAGTGCATTCTTCTCATTTGATAGCAGGGCAAAGTGCATTATTCGCATTTGATAGCAGGGCAAAGTGCATTCTTCACATTTGATAGCAGGGCAAAGTGCATTCTTCTCATTTGATAGCAGGGCAAAGTGCATTATTCGCATTTGATAGCAGGACAAAGTGCATTCTTCACATTTGATAGCAGGGCAAAGTGCATTATTCGCATTTGATCGCAGGACAAAGTGCATTCTTCGCATTTGATCGCAGGACAAAGTGCACTCTTCGCATCTGATAGCAGGACAAAATGCATTCTTCGCATTTGATAGCAGGACAAAGTGCCTTATTCGCATTTGATAGCAGGACAATGTGCCTATCATACAGTTTCTGGACATTGCCAAAATGTTGAGCTTGTAAGTAAGAGACGCCTTCGTCGTCGGCCAGGTCATGTCAAGAGAATAGAGGAGAGGCGTATTCCAGAGGACCAGTTAGTTGTACGGAGAGCGACAGGACGCATTGGTCGACCGCAGGTGCGTTATAAAAACTTGCTTCAGTTAGACACCAAGGCAGCCGACATCGCATTAAGCGAGGGGGGAAATATAGCAGATGACCGACCGGTAAACAGCAGCGTTGAAAATAGCTCAACATGAGGGGGGGGGAAATAAAAAAGCAATACGGATGGAAAAAGTAAACAAGCTGTCAGTGGTCTCCTGCGAAAAGTGAAGCTGAGACTGTCACTCCAGGATCACCCGAGACTGTCACTCCATGATCAAACGAGAATGTCGCTCTAGCTAGGATCAGCCTAGACTATTACTCAAGGATCAGCTGAGACTGTCACTCCATGATCAGCCGAGACTGTCACTTCGGGGTCAACCGATACAGTCGCTCAAGGATCAGCCGAACCTGTCACTCCAGGGTCAACCAAGACATTCAATCCAGGATCAGCCGAGACTGTCACTGTAAGATCAGCCAAGACTGTCACTCCATTATCAGCCGACACCGTCGCTCAAGGATCAGAATCAGTCAGACTGTCACTCCGGGATCAGCAAAGATTGTCACTCCAGGATCAGCCGAGACTGTCATTCAAGGATCAGGATAAGCCAGGACTGTCAATCCAGGACGAGACGCACCATCTCCCTTGTCTCCTCTCGAGACGCACAATCTCCTTAGGTCTCTGGTCGAGACACAAAATCTCCCTTGGTCTCTGTTTGAGACGTACCATCTCCCTTTGGTCTCCGGTCGAGACGCACCATCTCCCTTGGTCTCTGGTCGAGACGCACCATCTCCCTTTAGTCTCTGATCGAGACGCACCATCTCCCTTGGTCTCCGGTCGGGACGCACCATCTCCCTTGGTCTCTGATTTAGACGCACCATCTCCCTTGGTCTCTGGTCGAGGCGCACCATCTCCCTTGGTCTCTGGTCGAGGCGCACCATCTCCCTTGGTCTCTGGTGGAGACACAGCGGCTAGCGTTGATTCTTAAAAGTTTGTTTCTTTTGTTTCGACTTGGTGGCTTCAGCTGATGGAGTATTTGAAAAGCTGAGAAAACACTTCCATGACCACGTGGTTGCGTTTGCCCAATCAAAACAAAACAAAATGAGGGAAGCGCGCGAGAGAGGGAGAGGGGAAAAGGCAAGGAGAAAGTCCCGACACGCGATCGCCGGCCATCATCATTTTATGGCGTGATCTGCTGGTCACGTGACGAGGCCACGCGGATCGACAAGTACCGTACACTCGCGTTATGTCACGCGAGATGCAGGCCGTTTAATTATCCACCACATCCGGGGTATGGAGTGGCCGATGGCGTGGTGGATTTGAACTGGTGAGCACTCACTTGGGTCCTGCGGGGTTGAGGTTACAAGATGGCCACCGCAACTTTTGTCTCGGCTGTTCATAATTTAAACGGTCGACCCACAGCCAAGTGGGGCTTGAACATGTGCAGGGGCGGTGCCATGGGCGAGGTTGTCAGGGAATCATTCACTTCTTGGTTACTCCATCTAGCTGTTCCTTTAAAAAACGATACACGCTTTTTTTTTGAGTGGGGTAAGGGGGGGGGGGGGGGATTTCTTTTTCATTATTACAGTTACAGAACGCAAAAATGGAAAACATTTCGTGTCACTCTAACCACGAGACTTGTTTCACTGCCCACAAACTCTCTAACCACGAGACTTGTTTCACTGCCCACAAACTCTCTAACCACGAGACTTGTTTCACTGCCCACAAACTCTCTAACCACGAGACTTGTTTCACTGCCCACAAACTCTCTAACCACGAGACTTGTTTCACTGCCCACAAACTCTCTAACCACGAGATTTGTTTCACTGCCCACAAACTCTCTCACCACGAGACTTGTTTCACTGCCCACAAACTCTCTAACCGTATGAAATTTCTGCCCCAAAACCTTTCTTACCATGGGACTTGATTCAATGCTCATTACAAATCATGTGCCAAAGAAATAAGAAAGACGAAATATTTCATCCATGCATTGTCATTGTTGTGTGCTTCGTACGAGTAGAAAGTAAAACCAGTTCGAAAGATGCAAAATTAATCTCGCACAACAAAACCATCTCGTGAGACATAGATTAAATAACAATTTCTGATTAAAATGGTGCACCATAAGTTTATAAAGGGAATTTAGATTTAGCATACGTGAGAAAAATGCACCAAAAGTGGAATTAACGAAACCACGCGTCAACCAGTAGATTGCCTCAAAAACTCGAGTTCTAAAAAGACTAAATAACTCTCGTACCCAAACTACCTGATGGTTGACGACGTCATGGCACGTGTAAGGTTTGATTGGCTCACGCTGAATAAATCAATGCTTGGCTGCATGGGGTACGTAAAGAACCCGCAGTGACAACACATTGGATATGATTAGTACCGGCTTTGATTTTTCTTCTGGTTAAAACAGCGTATGCTTTGAGGATATTAAACACACTGAGGAGTCATATTTGGGGATGGACACACTGAGCAGTCATATTTGGGGATGGACACACTGAGAAGTCATATTTGGGGATGGACACACTGAGCAGTCATATTTGGGGATGGATACACTGAGCAGTCATATTTGGGGATGGACACACTGAGCAGTCATATTTGGGGATGGATACACTGAGCAGTCATATTTGGGGATGGATACACTGAGCAGTCATGTTTGGGGATAGACACACTGAGCAGTCATATTTGGGGATGGACACACTGAGCAGTCATATTTGGGGATAGACACACTGAGCAGTCATATTTGGGGATGGACACACCGAGCAGTCATATTTGGGGATGGACACACTGAGCAGTCATATTTGGTGATGGACACACTGAGCAGTCATATTTGGGGATAGACACACTGAGCAGTCATCTCTGGAGTTCGAAAAAAAATCTTTGTTCCACAAGATTTTAATGTCCTTTTTGCCTCTTTAGTTTTTGTCATAAGTCAATTTAGCACCACAATTAAGTTTAGCAAGCCGAAAGTCAATGTATTCGGTAAAGAGTCAATGTAGTAACCAAAGTCGATTTAAGACCAAAAAGTCAGTCTGGTACCAAAAGTCAAATAGTAACAAAATTCAATTTAGTAACAAAAGTCAATTTAGTAACAAAAGTCAATTTAGTAACAAAAGTAAATTTAGTATCAAAAGCAAATTTAGTAAATAAAGTCGATTTAAGACCAAAAGTCAGTTTTGTATCAAAAGTCAATTTAGTAAAAAAAAGTCAATTTAGTAACAAAAGTAAATTTAGTAAAAAAAAGTCAATTTAGTAAAAAAAAGTGTCAATTTAGTACATAAAGTCGATTTAAGACCAAAAATCAGTTTTGTACCAGAAGTAAATTTAGTAACAAAAGTAAATTTAGTAACAAAAGTTAATTTAGTAACAAAAGTTAATTTAGTACATAAAGTCGATTTAAGACCAAAAATCAGTTTTGTACCAGAAGTAAATTTAGTAACAAAAGTAAATTTAGTAACAAAAGTTAATTTAGTACATAAAGTCGATTTAAGACCAAAAGTCAGTTTGGTACCAAAAATCAGTATCGTTTTAATAGTCAATGTGTACAAAAAATAGCGGTAATACACTAGTTCAAGTACGTATTTTCGTACATCTTCCAGTAAATTTATTAAATAGGTTTTTCCGGATCAAATATTTTCCTTGCCAGCTCAGGCGGGACTACGTCATCCTTGACGGTCCTGGTCAGGTCAGGCGGGACTACGTCACCATTGACGGTCCTGATTAAGTCAGGCGGGACTACGACACGTCACCAATGACGGTCCTGGTCAGTTCAGGCGGGACTACATCTACGTCACCATTGACAGTCCCGAGAATAAAGAAGATCACCATGTTTTTGAATAACACGTGTGTAATTGATTAATGTCAAGCTGCATTTGTAAACATGTGCAACTAGGCAGACTATAATATAGTATCATGGTTTTGTTTTTCATGAACCATAATACATTTTAGAATATATTATTATCGGAAACAAAATATGGTATTTAGTCATTAGGTTTATTTATAGTGGAGGGCAAAAAAAATTTGTCCAAATATATTTTATACATTTTTTTAAATACGACTTATAAGGGGGGCGTCCATGAGATATGTCAACAAAATAGGGGCTAATGGGGCCAGCGCACGCATGGCCGCTATTCGGACCCGGGTCCCTTTAGACTAAATGTTATTCGGATGTCATTTGTGGTAGTTTATTTTATTTAAACCGAAGAAGTAAGCTTACAAACATATAGTCCATTCAATTATATTTCATTTTATACCAAATTTTGTCTTACTTACAAACCCAACAATAATATTTTTTAATACTACCTCTCACTTCTGATACCGGGTCCAAATAGCCGCAGCCAATGTGTAATGTTTAATACAACTAATTTGTCAGAGAATATCAATGATAATATTTGAAGGCGTGAATTCAATGCATTCTATTATTAGAAGTATATTTAAAACACCATACTAATAAATTCAAAGGTATTGTTGTTTTTTAAGTAGTGTTAATTTTCATTTCAAATAAAAAATGCAACTTGAAAATATAAGAGAGCAACATAATATCTTTAATATATTTATTCACTCGTCGTAGTCGTACACATATTATTGATGATGTCACTCTGATACGATTGCACGAGTATGCGATCTTTATCTGTATTTTATATGCTAAGAAACTCATTAAATGAACCGGCTAATAATGCGTGAAACGAGATAATTGTCATAGCTGGCCGGACAAGACGGAAACGAGGCTTGGTTGACACCACGTGATGGCCCGTTTCTGTCAATCTGACGGTTGGGGACAGGCGACACGCCGCCCGCTGAAATCACACCCTTTCTCAAAGGTCCCCCTGGTCTCATAAGTCTTCAAACACTCACCGAAGCCACTCCCCCATTGCCTTAAATGGCCAAGAAAGGGGCGGAGGGACAGTGGGGTAGAGGGTAGAAGGCGTAGAAATTATTTCTGAAAAGACTTGAAAATTGATATTTGTGTGCAGATGACATGAGACGGGACGGTGACTGGGAAAGTCAGAGGGGGGACTACTTCAGCCAAAAGTGACGGAGGACAGAGTTCAGTTCCTGCTGGAGCAGAAGTTAAACGCACACCAAGACACGAAGGCTTGACACAGCAGGACCAGACGATTTCATCCACTTTATTTTTCTCTTTCGAATTGACAAGTAAATAAAAAAAAAAAAAGAGGATTCTATTTTCGGATTAAGAGCCCAAATACGGACATTTACGTGTGCTGATTCCTGTGCCAACGGTGGCTTTTTGGTGGAGGACACGGAGATATTAGCAGCCACCAACTGGTGGATAGTTTCTTGGACAAAGCGTTGCAAAACAAAGACGAAATATCAAGGTAAAGTTTTTGACGCTTGTTTACCTTTTCGACATGTTAACTTAAGTTGTTTTTTTAAATTTAAAGAATGTATGTTTCAACATTTTTAAAAAAAAACATGCAATGAATGAAAGAATTCAAAGATGGATTTTAAAAAAAAATTAAATTCAATACTTAAAACTATGAAGATTTTGTTAAAACATCAAATTGTTAATCAAATTTGTGTGCTTTGGTTCAAGGTAGACTATCTGTGAAGTAACACGAAATACAAAACGAATATCACATACTATCTATGATTCGGGGATGTCGGTGGGGGAGGGGAGTCGGGGGAGCAGACCATTTGATAGCGTGATCAAAGGCCGAGGAGCTCTCATCTGTTCAGTTTGGTCAGAAATCGTTTTGGACGTTGCCAAATGGTTGACATGCGAAATGTAAAGACGTCGTCCGTGCAGTCTTGCTGGTGTCATTGTTGGACATCTTAGTTCGTCCAGTCGTGCCGGTGTCATTGTTGGACATCTTAGTTCGTGCAGGCGTGCCGGTGTCATTGTTGGACATCTTAGTTCGTGCAGGCGTGCCGGTGTCATTGTTGGACATCTTAGTTCGTGCAGGCGTGCCGGTGTCATTGCTGGACATCTTAGTTCGTGCAGTCGTGCTGGTGTCATTGTTGGACATCTTAGTTCGTCCAGTCGTGCCGGTGTCATTGTTGGACATCTTAGTTCGTGCAGGCGTGCTGGTGTCATTGTTGGGCAACTCGAAGTCCCGCAGTTAAACTACGACGACCTCAACGCGTTTCTAGAGAAGTGCACGTCACGCTAAATTATGGACTCTTGCAGAATGTGGAAGCCATAAGGTTGACATGACTGGACTCTTACAGAATGTGGAAGCCATAAGGTTGACATGACTGGACTCTTACAGAATGTGGAAGCCATAAGGTTGACATGACTGGACTCTAGCAGAATGTGGAGGTCATGACCGCCTTCCTATGTCCGCCTTCACCATTCTGGCCATAGCATACAATTTTCCACAAAATTTGCAGTTCTGATTAGATTATTTCTGGTGGTACCGTTTGAGTGATCTGCGCCATCCTACTGTTGAATACTATGAGCTGTTGTATAGAGATGTCGAGAGATTATGCATATATATCGGACGGATTATACATAGTCATAGTCACTGGCCGATCCTTACAGTTGAAAACTAGAAATTTTAGTTAAGGCCTGTAAGTCATTGGGCTATTTAACCTTGAGGGCCCATTGAACTTTGAGGGCTCTGGGGATAGTCCACCTCTGTTGATACTACTATATATAGTAGAAAAGTCCCCTTTGTCGGCAATGCGGAGGCAAGAATGCTGGTGGTAGGACATCTTCTCGTGATAAGTTTTCTTAACGTCTTGTATGATTTAAGCCAACGCCTGTCGTAGTAACGGACTGCCGTGTACGCCACTCACCACTGTGAATGTAATACTTGGCCTGTGACCAAGAAGTCTAGACTATAGACTTCTTGTCACGGTCACTGACCATACAAGGGAAAGGTTGCCAACATTTTACCATCACAACGAGCAGAAATATTTAGTTGTTGTTTTTTCGCTTGACAATAGTCTTTAAAACAACAACAAAACAATTGATCTGTTCAATGTTCTGAAATGTACGTTCTATTCATCACATAGACTATAAGACCCAACACTTCTTTTAAAAGCGGGGCCTTATTGTTGATGCCAATCAAGGTCGGCCTTAACCTTACTCGCCACCCTCGGGCAAACAGATACTTTTCACATTCTTGGCGCCCTCGGCCCTTGGCTGTTTTAAAAACTCCCCAACCTCAGCGCCCAACTCACTGAGTACCAATAAGCGGCGCCTGTCCTCGCGACCCCCCCCCCCCTCTTAACCTTTCCTCTGAACGTGGACATTTCCATCACAAAAGTACCCTTTTATTTAAACGTGGTAATCACCATATTCCTCTTGCATTATCTTAGCAGTTACAAAACTGACCCATCAATTTCGTAAGCAATAAGTCGACAGCATCCTTGCATTACACTTTGATGCGCACGACCGTCTTATCAGTTCGAATTGACCCAAATAATCACATTTATTTTAAATCCATTGAACTACCTCCTAAAAGTAATGCTGCAATTTAACAAAATTAGAATTTAAGACATGAGCGATCAAACCTGTTTAAAGCATCCACCACACGTTCAAACTGCTATGTAAAATGTTCCATAAATCTATTTAACTTCCAATTTCGCACCCACCACACGTTCAAACTGCTATGTAAAATGTTCCATAAATCTATTCAACTTCCAATTTCGCACCCACCACACGTTCAAACTGCTATGTAAAATGTTCCATAAATCTATTCAACTTCCAATTTCGCACCCAACACACGTTCAAACTGCTATGTAAAATGTTCCATAAATCTATTCAACTTCCCATTTCGCACCCACCACACGTTCAAACTTCTATGAAAAATGTTCCATAAATCTATTTAACTTCCAATTTCGCACCCACCACACGTTCAAACTGCTATGTAAAATGTTCCATAAATCTATTTAACTTCCAATTTCGCACCCACCACACGTTCAAACTGCTATGTAAAATGTTCCATAAATCTATTCAACTTCCAATTTCGCACCCACCACACGTTCAAACTGCTATGTAAAATGTTCCATAAATCTATTCAACTTCCAATTTCGCACCCACCACACGTTCAAACTGCTATGTAAAATGTTCCATAAATCTATTTAACTTCCAATTTCGCACCCACCACACGTTCAAACTGCTATGTAAAATGTTCCATAAATCTATTCAACTTCCAATTTCGCACCCACCACACGTTCAAACTTCTATGAAAAATGTTCCATAAATCTATTCAACTTCCAATTTCGCACCCACCACACGTTCAAACTTCTAAGAAAAATGTTCCATAAATCTATTCAACTTCCAATTTCGCACCCACCACACGTTCAAACTGCTATGTAAAACGTTCCATAAATCTACTCAACTTCCAATTTCGCACCCACCACACGTTCAAACTGCTATGTAAAATGTTCCATAAATCTATTTAACTTCCAATTTCGCACCCACCACACGTTCAAACTGCTATGTAAAATGTTCCATAAATCTATTTAACTTCCCATTTCGAACCCACCACACGTTCAAACTGCTATGTAAAATCTTCCATAAATCTCTTTACTTTCCAATTATTTTAATATTTGTTATAAAGAAATGATGATGGAAATGAAAACATACTATGAAGAACGGAATGTTCAGAACTGATAACGTTATTTGAATGCGTTATTTAAACCCATGCCACCAGCAACGTTTTGGTGATATAGTGACGATAACATGCGCAGAGACCGTGTTTGATTGTACCAAAATTTGCTTGTTCCTCATCTGCGTGCGACGGTGTTATTAAAGTTAAACTATTCCTGGATACTAATCTGTGAGTTTTAAAAAGAATAACAAAAAAAAAAAATTAATAATAAATCCAATTCTAAAAGTTGTACAATTGTTCATGGGCAGCTCTATTGATTTAGGGAAGCCATTTTACGTCAGTTCACATCATTTAGATCGACTATTGATTCGGACAGCTCCAACCGAAAATCAGTTCAAGATGAGCAATTTTCTCGGACAATTTTGACATGCATTTTAACCCCCCAATAGTTCTATAGTTTATCTTATAAAGCTAACCGACAGATTCATAGTTTTTCTTCAAAAAAATGTGCTCAGCCCATTGATATGTAGCTTCAAGAATTACGTTTAAAGTGATACTGTTACCCACATGATAAATAATGGTAGCACTATATCAATAACTGCACTGGTGACAGACTGACTTGCTATCCCAACCACGCCAAATCCTATCCCTGTATTATGACGGGACCGGAACTTCGTGCGGGACAAAATCTCTTTTTTATCACACCTTTAAAAAAAAACATCACACAAAATAAATAAACCTGTTGATCTCGCCTGTTAGTCTTGCCTGTTAGTCCCGCCTGTTAATCTCGCCTGTTAATCTCGCATGTTAGTCTCGCCTGTTAATCTCGCCTGTTAGTCTTGCCTGTTAGTCCCGCCTGTTAATCTCGCCTGTTAATCTCGCCTGTTAGTCTCGCCTGTTAGTCCCGCCTGTTAATCTCGCCTGGTAATCTCGCCTGTTAATCTCGCCTGCTAGTCTCGCCTGTTAATCTCGCCTATTAGTCTCGCCTGTTAGTCTCGCCTGTTAGTCTCGCATATAATTTAAAATCGAAGAGACTCATACAAAATTAGTTCGTAAGACGTCACATTCGCCCCCACCCTTATTCTTGATTTCTCACCCCCCCCCCCCAAACCTTCCACCCAAAAGGCCCATTTTATCTTAAACATGTCTGACATTTTGATACTTGAATGGCCATTCTTTTAAAACCGTTTAATTGAATTCAATTTCCTTATAATACATCAATTTGTCTGTGAACACAGTCTCATTTGTGTTATTATTATATTATATTATTACTTTCTCAATGATTAGTTTGACGATCCGATTGTGCCCCCCACCCCACCCCCCAAAAATATTTAAAAATCCATGAATTTTGTTTGTTTAAAATTTAAAAAATAGGCCTCGGTTGTGCCATGGCTTGTGAGAAGAGTCATGATCTCTCTAGCCCAGGGGTCACCAAACTACGGCCCGCGGGCTGGATACGGCCTGCGGGCCGGATCCAGCCCGCGAGGCCAGTTCATCCGGCTCGCCGACCATACTTGAGCTGGCTTGCAAGTATTGTACAGAATGATTATCCGGCCCGCGCTCTTAATTTGTTTCCGTTGTCCGGCCAGTTTATCTGGCCCGCCGTGAAAAAAAGTTTGGTGACCACTGCTCTACCTATACTCAGCTACGCTTTTAATTTCAACTTTTATTTTATAGTTGCAAAATTTGAATATTCGATTTCACTTTTTGTTGTTTCAGATCTGGTCGGAAGTTCTCACAAGTAACGGCCTACTTGTTAATACTCGATCAAGAGTCGCTCTTGGACGTTTTCATCACTTCGACCTCCAGGGGAATTATTTTTTAAAAGAATTTGTTACCCACATCTTGTACCCAGACGACGCTCCTGTTTCGTCATGACCAGCGAGGCAGACACCAGCGTCTGCGACCCCAACGTCTTCTACAACATTCGAAACTCTCACCAACACCACTACGACACCCAGCAGCACCACATGTCTCACCACGGCCACATCAGCAGCAGCAGCTACCAGTCGGGCCATGACCACCATCAGTTTCAGTCCAACGACGCCCGACGCAACACGGACGACGACGACGAAGACAACGACGACAACGACAAGCTTATTTCGGTTGATGATTTCGACGACAGCGACAACGAAGACATCCGCAGCTGCAGCACCCTGAGCCCCACACCTTCCGACAACGCGGTGAACAGCAGCTCCTCCAGGTCCTACGGCACGGGTCGCTCAGGCAGCGGCTGCGGGAAGCTCCGAAAGAAAAGCGGCTTGGTGTCAAAGGTCATGGACGAACAAGAGCTGCAGAACCTGAGGCTTAAGATCAACAGCCGGGAGAGAAAGCGCATGCACGATCTCAACTCTGCACTTGACGGCTTAAGAGAGGTGATGCCGTACGCCCATGGTCCGTCCGTTCGAAAACTCAGCAAAATCGCAACGCTGCTGTTGGCAAAGAACTATATACTCATGCTGAATTCGTCGCTGGATGAGATGAAGAAGCTGGTGAGTGAAATCTACCACAACCACGGTGCACCTCGACCTGGCGGACTACCACCAGTTGCCCCGTCTCTCCCTCCCGCGCCCCAGCAAGCACCGGCTGCGGCTGTGGTCAGTTCCGCGGCCAGCTCCATGAGCTCAAGCTCACCAAACGACAGCTTGTCCAGAGGTCTTTCGTCCAGATCTCAAACTCCGACCAGCAAGACCGGCGACAGTCACGCCAGTGTTCCTCGCCAACACCATCACCCAAGCCTCTCCTTTGGCCAAGCTCTCACTAACCCGATGCTGTCGCTCCCCATACCCGCCCTCAGGCTCCCCGTACCTGGTCTGACGCCCCACGAAATAAACGCAATCGCAACAGCGTACAGCATATCTAAAGCAGAAGGCGCCGGCGGCGCGCACCTCCCCACCTCGTATTCTTCACACGATCGTGCGCATCCTTATCAAAGATGGTCGGTGCCATGTGCATGTGCACAGTGTCTAACCGGAACAGGGCATTTGTCATTGGGACTTCACCTGAGCAGATTTTCTCATCCACTTCTCTCGTCTGCTCCATCTTTACCTCGCAAAAACTGAGAAGTCTCCAAAGAATTTGACAGAAACGCTTTGTTCTACACGACACAGCCACATTACGTTAAAGCTGGTTATTTCCAGATACACCTATGACTGTTATAATTGCTTGCCACAAACTATTTTTTAACATTTTATTTTACCGTCCATCTCGGTAGTTCGCCAAAAGAATTAACTGTTGAGCACGACCCGTATACCTGGCAGCCTATTCTATTCACGATTATTGCATGCGTAAGAAATCTTTCAAAACTTTCTGACCTGGCCATGATATTGTTGGCCATTGTAATTAGGCCGTCGAATGATGTAATCCGTATCCTCCTAAAGATAGGTAGCAAATTATTAAATAGTAGTGTTGTCTAACGCTTCCAGTCATAATGGTAAATTAATAAGATACACAGAGGGTAATTCGCTGTGTATAAACCGATTTTAATTTTTTTTAATATTTTAACTTAAGTGACATATAATTTGCCAGGTTTAAATTAAGTGGAAATGTTGGTAGTAATGGTAGCCTCCAATCTACGTGAATGGCGTAAATTGACGCCTGGTGCAAAATGTTTGTAAATAATTGCCTGTGATAGAAACGACCTAACATTCCCCAAGCGCTTAGATTGTTTTTACTGCTTTATTGAATAGCCTGTAATGTGTAGTGTTTGTGTGACTGGTGTGTAGTGTTTGTGTGACTGGTGTGTAGTGTGTGTGTGACTGGTGTGTAGTGTTTGTGTGACTGGTGTGTAGTGTGTGTGTGACTGGTGTGTAGTGTTTGTGTGACTGGTGTGTAGTGTTTGTGTGACTGGTGTGTAGTGTTTGTGTGACTGGTGTGTAGTGTTTGTGTGACTGGTGTGTAGTGTTTGTGTGACTGGTGTGTAGTGTTTGTGTGACTGGTGTGTAGTGTTTGTGTGACTGGTGTGTAGTGTTTGTGTGACTGGTGTGTAGTGTGTGTGTGACTGGTGTGTAGTGTTTGTGTGACTGGTGTGTAGTGTTTGTGTGACTGGTGTGTAGTGTTTGTGTGACTGGTGTGTAGTGTTTGTGTGACTGGTGTGTAGTGTTTGTGTGACTGGTGTGTAGTGTGTGTGTGACTGATGTGTAGTGTGTGTGTGACTGATGTGTAGTGTGTGTGTGACTGATGTGTAGTGTGTGGCTTGTGTGTGACTGATGTGTGGTGTGTGGCTTGTGTGTGACTGATGTATGGTGTGTGGCTTGTGTGTGACTGATGCGTGGTGCGTGACTAAAGTATATAATATAGAGAATCTGATATGTATTTTAGCAACCATGTTTTAGCATGATCCTATACGTTACTGCTGTAATATGCATCACTGATGAACCATTTATATGTTACTAATTTGTAATGTGTTTATTATGGCTTCAGTGTGTTTTAAATGCTGCATACTTTTTTTATGAATGCCTTGTTCCGTGGACTGCTTGTGTGGCTTATGTTTTCTCTTGTCAATATAGGACTAGGCATTAACAGCGCCAAATTATTATGATTATCATTTTGTGGTAATTAAACAATATTTGTTTTAGACAACATTTCCTTCTCTTCTTCTAACTTCTAACCACTTTAAATAATTTTAAATTTGTTATATATTTTATTTTTAAATATATATATTCTTTCGTTCCTCTCTTTTGTTTATCCCCCCCCCCCCCTTTTTTTTTTAATGTAGACCTACTGCGCGGAAGTTTAAATTTAATTGAGAGAGTAACTAACTTAGCCGGATATGTTTAAATTCAATATATTTAAAACACACGAGAGAGGCTCTTTAATCATATGCCTCTTCTGTTACAACATAACTCTTTTATCAAATTTCTTCATATTTGCGCACTAAAAACTATGTTTAAAAAAAAAAAAATTTTTAAAAGAAGAATAAAGGAACACTTCTTTTAAATGTTCTTAAACAAATATTATAATTTTTTTTTTTTCAATCTCATTTTTTATATTTTTTGTATCTGATTTACACCGAGTTTCACGAACCCTAGACTTGCAGAAATTATCTTTATTAATTTTATTACTACTTACGGAACTCTACAAATTTGTCTCAACAGTTTTTTTTTGGTCACTAAGTTATTGTTATCGCTATTTCCCATTGTTATTTATATGCATTCCATCTGTAATATAAACCTATGCACTGAACATTGATAAATAAAATAAACCTTTTACCTTTTTACGAACACACACCTCGTCTGTGCTTGTCTCAATGTCTGTGTTGTGTTCGCAGTGATGTGTTGTGACATCGCTAAAATGTGGGGAAATGCCGTTCTGGTTAGAGAAGAATATTCATGCACCATGTCGTTACTGCAGGTATAGGACAATACATTGAGCGTGTACGTCATCACCAAGAAACTATGGTGCAAAGTTCAAACAAAAGCAAAGACCCCATCTAATGTTCTTATATAGAAACAAAAAAACAAAAGCAAAGACCCCATCTAATGTTCTTATATAGAAACAAAAGGTGTCGACCAATGTTCCCTCTAAGGTTTGCTGGCTCGTGTGCAAAATCATAAAGTTGTGTGCAAAGTTTTACTTTGCAGAGTGCAGCGTATCTGTTCGAATGTATTTTTATAAAAATTTGCTGCTCGGATGCTCAAAAATGCTGCGCGGCATCTGTGAGGTAGCTGCGCGGCCGCGCAGCTTAAAGGGAACATTGGTGTCGACCTATTGTGAACCAAGGGGGGTGCGAAGGGGGCGACCGCCCCAGGCACAACTTTTTGAGTTTATATATTTAATATTAAAGAAATGATAAGTGCATGTTTGTTAATATTAAAGGGTTCACTTTTGAGAGTTCGCCCCAGGGGGCATCTAACTTTAAGGTACGCCACTGGGGCCAATCATATTAAAGTCGCTTTAGAAAATGTTTGTCATCAAATAATAATAATTAGTAGGGTTTTTTTTAAATTTAAAAAAAAAAGAACATGAAACAAAAACATCGTCATTGTCATAAATTGTTGTGGTGGACCTCAGAAAACTTGGAGCTGTCAGCAGACAGAATATCTCCCTCCTCCCCATTTTTTTCCATTGACATAATAGATTCAACATGTAATTTAGACTAATGTCAAGGAACTGAAAGAAGTATGTCAAGGAACTGAAAGAAGCATGTCAAGGAACCGAAAGAAGTAGGCCTATGTCAAGGAACTGAAAGAATTATGTCATGCAGCTGAAAAGAGTAACATACAATCACTTTGTTAGTTATTATTGTTATATTAGTGTTGTATTTTTTAACTTGTCAGCAGTTGAATTAACGCTTTAAACAAAATTTTCTTTATACGTTTCAATAAAAAAAAATATTTTTATTTGGTCAAAGAATTGTCATTTGTCATCTTCGCTTACCATTATCATACAATTTGGGAATTTTGTAATATAATTCGATACTTTTTTTTATAAATATCTTCATTAAAATTAAAAACTCTCATAAATAAAAAAATTGATAGAAAGATGACGAACTTTATGTTCATATTATGCTGACAATTCTTTCTCCGTGTAATCTCAGGGCCACGAAGGTAAAATTCGTTCGACCGATTATAAATAATGTAACCAGCATACTTAGATAATTAGCAATCTGAGATCAACGAATGCACATCACCAAAAGTATGACTAAACCGTATATATATAAATTACGTGTTAGGGTGTGGGGGCTAAAAGAGGGGGAAACTACATTTCAAGAAATTATCTTTCCATAACATGTTTAGGAAACTTAACTGACCATGATATTGCTAGCCATATTATAAGTCACAATGAGAATACATTTTTGACCCACCCCTACCCTTGCCACGTTATATAGCACTTAAATTGATAACCCACTTTATAATATACAAAATGTATAGCAACTACTCCCCACCTCCGTAAATCAGTGGTACTACAAAATTTTGGTTAAAAAGGGGTTTATACAATTTTCTTTTTTTTCTTTTTAAATTTTGCATACCAATAAAATAGGAGGACTTGCCTTTTTAAAGTATTTTTTTTCCAATGAATGAGATTGGACGACTTGCACTCATGGGTGTAGGTCGTATTTACTACCCTAGTTTAATTTTCATATTTTATTAATTTCAATAAAACATTTTTGTAGATTGTTTAAAAAATTAAATGTTTTTCTACAGGATATTAATTTTGCAGTATTCAGATTTAAAATTATAACTTTTTTATCAATTATTATTAGATATCACCTCGCGTTTTCAAAAGTAAAAAAAAGTCCTAAAATTTAACAGAAATCAACAAATTTCAAGCAAGATGCCAGAAATTACAAAGATGAACTAATTATTGTAAGGAAAAATTATACTTTAGTTTTTTAACAATCTGAGTTAATTTCGTAAATTTGAAAAGCAGAAATTTTTGCAAAAGTAAGACTAAATTTTAAAAAAATAAAATGAATTGTTATATGACATTGTTCGGTACCCCCTTCACACTACATAGCACAATATAACAAAAATGATAAACCACCCCCACCCCATTCGCGTTAAATAATATGTGTAAAGTCCCAAAGGTGCACTTGATTTTGTTTTTTTTTACGTACCTTTATAAAGGATATATATGTTTTAACAGTTTGCACGTAGACGAAACAATACACAACAAAAGACTGGTCTGACAGTATGCAAAGAAAAACGGAACCAAGGCTAGTGATGCTAAAATTTAATTTAAAATATATAAATAAATTTCTATTCAGGTACAAATTTGAGTATACAAGTATACGTGTATCAACTTACAGCAAGTGGGGAAAAGGGTACAATCTTCAAAAGAGACAAATCAATTTATTCACACAATAATAATAATAATATAAACGTCTCGCTTGTCTACCTATAAGTCTCGTTTAGTCTATCTGCTCATAAACCTGGCGGGCATTATATGGGAATTAAATCCGAACGTTCTAGCACAAGAAATCTTGACATTGCGTCACCAATTGGCATTCTTGAGAGCAAATGGAACGCATTCGAATGTAAAGAAACTCTTCCCCCCCCCCCCCCCAAGGGGCCAGGACAGAGGCGGGTGGGGAAAAAGTGACAAAACATTCAATCGGTGACGTCAATTTAAAGGCCAACCTAACAAAACAAATCTAAAAGGAGCTGGCTAAAAATAAGTCTGTATTGAAATTTGAAAATAGCCAGGCCCAATGCTGTACTAGTGGGGTATAGAACAATATATTCCACTTTACTCTAAACATATTCTTCATTTGCAGACTGTATACTTCATTATTGACCTTTACATAATAAATTGTAAATATATTTTTCTCTTCGAAAAATGAAAAAATTGTTCGTTTGTTCGTTGTTTTTTTTTTTCTGCTGTGGAAAATTGGATAATGTAGATTATTTGTTCTAAAGGGGCTCCAGGAAATAAAACAAAAATTAAAAGAAACTTTTAAGACACAGACATGGCGCCCGTGGGAGTTTGTCCAGGGTCAACAAACTTCGGACATTCTTTTTCATAATATAAATATATAAATGAGATATAAAGAGCGCTGGTCCATATATTAATATTAGCACACTTTTGAAGTTAAATTTTGCCTGCAGACACAAAACAGTCATTTAAAAAAAAAAAAAATTATTAACATAAATTAGTAAGCTTATAACATAAACTATTCAACGATATTCTTTAATTTCAATCTCTGACAAGGAATTGAAACTGGCGTTTATCCTTTTCAAAAAAACTTTAATTTCTTTCTGCGTGAACTCTGCCTTGTTTCTGTTCACACTTAAACGATGTAGACTAACCTAACACAACCCTGAGTGGAAGTCATTCGTCAGCAATGGTCGAACGAAGCCAAGTTTTGACCGGTCTGAGGGTCCTAAAGGTAAGCTCTGCGTGGTGCAGGTTGTTGATAAAGTAAGTGCCATAAGAATTGCTTGGTGAATAGATAGGGAAAGGTCTGTTCTTGGCAGCCAGTGAATAAGCTGCAAGTCAATTTTCCTATCTTGTTATTTATGCCGCATCCTCCAAAAATCAAACCAGTTCATTGCTTCAAGCTCAAAATTCTCAATTGATTAAAAACTAGTAATGGTAGTCCACAGATACGAGGGCTTTCCACCTCAATGTTAGCTAAGGCTGCAAGAGCCAGGTCCACAGATACGAGGGCTCTTCATCTCAATGTTAGCTAAAGCTGCAAGAGCCAAGTCCACAGATACGAGGGCTCTTCACCTCAATGTTAGCTAAAGCTGCAAGAGCCAGGTCCACAGATACGAGGGCTCTTCACCTCAATGTTAGCTAAAGCTGCAAGAGCCAGGTCCACAGATACGAGGGCTCTTCATCTCAATGTTAGCTAAAGCTGCAAGAGCCAAGTCCACAGATACGAGTGCTCTTCATCTCAATGTTAACTATAGCTGCAAGATACGAGGGCTCTTCATCTCAATGTTAACTATAGCTGCAAGAGCCAAGTCCACAGATACGAGGGCTCTTCATCTCAATGTTAACTATAGCTGCTAGAGCCAAGTCCACAAATACGAGGGCTCTTCATCTCAATGTTAACTATAACTGCAAGAGCCAAGTCCACAGCTACGAGGGCTCTTCGTCTCAATGTTAACTAAAGCTGCAAGAGCCAAGTCCACAGATACGAGGGCTCTTCGTCTCAATGTTAACTAAAGCTGCAAGAGCCAAGTCCACAGATACGAGGGCTCTTCGTCTCAGTGTTAATTATAGCTGCAAGAGGCAAGTCTTTTTCACAAATATTTTAATTTAAACTGAATTTCAACATTCTTACGATTCTGACTTTACAAATATGTTTATGTGCACTTAGCAAATCAAGCTGTATGGCGTGTAATGATTGAGTTACTGTTACCAGATCGCTGAATATGTAAAGATAATCATGCAAGACATCCGAGAAATGTAGGCAAAGAACATGAACACAATAGCTGGTGAGCATCTTGTCGCGTTTTACCCATGACATTTGTTGCCAGATTGTGCAATTGATTGCCTATCACTTCGAATTTCTTACTGAAAATCAGAATGCTTTTATATTTTGCGGACCTTCTAATTTCACAGACCAATGAAAATTTAGATGTTAACGACATTCGCATTATGCTTTCTCGAAAAAACTTGAAAGCTTTGATTGTACCAATGGCATTACGCACTTGAACAATTGAATTCAAATCATTAACCACCAGATTAAGTTGATGCGCCGAACAAGGATCAAAAGCTGCTTTTGGTAAAATCTTGTTGACCCCCCCCCCCCCTTTTCTGCCATGGAAGGAAGGCTGCCACTTTAGTCAGTGCCTATGCACCCACCATGACAAACACAGAAGAGTCCATAGATAAGTTTTATGAGGACCTGAACACTGCCATCTCCTCCACACCGACTGATGACAAACTCATAATTCTTGGAGATTTCAATGCACGTGTCGGCAGTGACTACACCTCCTGGGGAGGAGTGTTGGGGAAGTATGGTGTTGGAAAGTGCAACAGCAACGGCCTACTGCTACTACAGACCTGTGCTGAACACGGCCTTCTAATAACAAACACTACATTTAACATGCCTACGCGCAACAGGACCTCCTGGATGCACCCTAGAAACTGGCACCTAATAGATTAATTCATCGTCATAAACAGGGATTTGGAGACAAAAAAGACATGAAAAACTTCTACAGTGGCCTGAGAGAAATCTATGGAGTTACCACCTCAGGCTCTTCCCCTCTCCTTAGTGCAGACGGTTCTACACTCATTACAGACAAGGAGAAACTCTTGGAAAGATTGGCAGAACACTTTGATAGTGTGCTGAATACGCCTTCCATCATTAATGATGAGGCCATTGAAAGACTGCCCCAGGTCCCAACGAACAAGTCACTGGACGCTGTCCCAACTTCGGTCGAGATACAGACAGCAATCCGTCAAATGTCCAATGGTAAAGTACATGGTTCCGACATGATTCCTGCGGAAATCTACAAAGAGGTTGGACCAGCGTTGACGGATAAGCTATTGCGTCTATTCCAGATAATCTGGCAGCCGGAAACTGTACCACATGACATCAAAGATCCCTCAATTATCCACCTGTACAAACACAAAGGAAACCACCAGGCCTGCGACAATCCCCGCGGAATTTGACATGCGTAGTTGAGTCTGAACACCGCATTTCTTTCCTATCATTGTGGAACAGCCGGCCTGTCACATATAAACATTGTTAGTTTAGAGACAGTTACCTGCCAGACCCAATGGTACTTACTAGGATAATCTCATTTCCAAGGGTTTTCTCATCATGTGCTAAGAAAATATTCTTTTCCCAATCCCGGGATCACCAGGGAAATCCTGCGACAAAAGTGATTAAATTGAAAATATATTATAAACTGAATTAAACTATAAAAGAGTTCATTGACTATAAACTCTCTGTTCTCTGCCACGAATTCCTGCCCTACCTATCTAACCGAACTTCTCTCTGTCTATTCACCCCTTCGATAGCTTCGCTCCTCCGCAGACACGCGTAATCTTTCTGTCCCCAAGACTCGCACAAAAAAAGAGTTTATTATAAACTGAATTAAACCATAAAAGAGTTGATTATAAACTGAATTAAGCTATGAAAGAGTTTATTATAAACTGATTTAAACTATAACAGAGTTGATTATAGGCTGAATTAAACTTTAAAAGAGTTGATTTTATAGTTGTTTATTTGTTATTGCCTACTACTTTTTTTTTTAAAGTGTAGGTTTGTTGAGAAGATAGTCACTTGCTACTATCATGTGTTCCTTCATTTCCCACAGCTTAGCCATAGTAGACCTAATGGATAGCTAGCTAATACAATTATTGTTAAAAAAAAGTCAAATGTGACCCCCCTGTAGATATCAGCTCAATATTTTATGAGTTTAAAATTATTTACAGGTCACTAATTCTAAAATCCGTAACTAAATATTTTCAAGCAAATGTTTCTTACAACTTATAACAGTAACAACGGTTTCTTTTCCAATATTAAAAAAAAAAACAGATAATTATGCCTAGTTATGTTAATGCACGTATCTACACATGAATATGTAATTATCTTATATGTTGATTTTTTTAGAAAAATAACAACAAAAGCTACATATTATTTTAAAGGTATTTTTACACTTGAACATTTTGCGATAATCAAGTTACTAGAACACAGGCTCCCATCCTATGGGAGGTGACCTCAAATGAGGTTGCGAATGGATTAATGATTATATGTGGGGGTCACCGACTGAAACAATAGACGAAGAGGATAAGGCTATTGATTTTTTTAAAAGTTTCCCTTCATTTTTTTTTAAATTGATGACCTAAGGTTTGAAGTAAAATTTCAAACATGACATTTAATATCTCAACGATTAGCTTATATTTGAAAATTATGTTTTAAAATGTTTTCCTTTCCAAAAATGTAAACGCTTTTAATTTTAAAAAAAGTATTGAAAATTAAAAGCCCCTATGACATATTATGACATATTCATATTAATCATAATCAATTTAATCATATCGTGGTAAAAGAAGGCCACTTTAATTCCATTAATGTTTCAGTCTTTCTTTGCGTAATGCCTTTTAAGATATTATTTTAAACTATTTTCTACTTTTTATTGCGTTT
The DNA here is from genome assembly GCA_964017045.1 of Omphiscola glabra. Lineage (NCBI taxonomy): Eukaryota > Metazoa > Mollusca > Gastropoda > Lymnaeidae > Omphiscola > Omphiscola glabra. The sequence goes on along the minus strand of OZ024798.1, from coordinate 25,916,434 downwards.
TAACGGACTTGTCTTTGGCAAAAGTCTTCTTTATATGGTATTCTTATTTTTTTCTCTTCTTTTTAGGTTATCATTTTTAAATTTTCATTACTGCTTCATTTGCTTCATTTATACTTTTATAATTTGCAAAGTAAGTGAAATACTCGACGACAACACTTTGGACTACAATGAACGAAAGCTATACATTGAAACGACAAAGCTTTGATTTTGCGATAGCTATTTTTATTGGTATAATTTTTAGCATTGTCCAATCATTTTCAAGCTTTCAAGTCGTTTAGGTCAAGATAAAATGGCAGCCCCCACAAGTTAACACAGAGTTTGTTTTTACTTTATATGTATTTGATTTGCCCCTGAGATACATTTCATAATGCCGCGTAAATGTGGTGGATGTGATAAGAATGCAATATTAAAGCGTCCAAAAACGGTGAGTTATTATTTTCAATGACTAGACCATCGTAGTAATACAAATTAATAGCAGCAGTAGACTTAGTAGTAGTAGACTATTACTTGTAAATGAATGTAGTAGTAGTAGAGATTTAAAATCTGGCTCACTTTAGAGTTGAGAGTTACAGTTAATGAGTCTAAGGCCTAGGGTGAATCAGTAAATGAGATTCTCATCTAGATTATTAGGCTCATTATGATGATTATCATGATTAGACCTGTGGTGTAACTTAAACGTAGCACGACTTAGACTTAGTTACTTAGTTGTCAGTTAGTGCCTCCCCTTACCGTGTAAGTCTGGCCAAGTTAAGCCTATCCTATCAATGATATTATCAATCAATATTATTATGATTATTGAATGACAGTCTATGATAAATCTTTTAGTTTTAAGGGTAGCCCTAGGACTTAGACTTAGATGCCTAAAATAAATCAATGGCTAATTACTAATAATAATTAATGGGATTAATATTAATGGTCATTCGTTACATTTGAAAATTACTTATACGGCAATATGGACTATGGTACACTCAATAATACTAGTGTTTACCTTGCTATTATTATTATTATAAGAAGTTTTTCATAGCGTAGTACCCCAACCTAGGGCTGCGCTCACAACGCTGTACATACAATTTAATAAACATAATTATGGACTTAAAAATTAACATTCATTTACATTAATTAAATAAAACAAAATAAATGTGTATTCGCCTAACCATTCCATAACTTTTTAAATGTCAAGCCATGGACGGCACCCAGCAGTATCGTCTATCGGTCAGTGAGAGGGGGGAATTAGACAGGATAGTAGAGTTTAACCTATTATAGACGGATGATGGGTAGGCCGAGATTAGCCCTAAGCCTTAGCATAATAATAATATGCAATGGGTAGAAAGCAAAATGCATGTTTAATTTGCTTCCTCAAATTGACCTCACCCTAACGTAGGCCCTAAGTCAGAGCCTAAATAAGCATTTATTAGCTAGCGTTCGTTGTTTAGCAGTTAGGCCGGAGATATCTTCGATGGTATATTCATATATGTTCCCAAGGTCAACTCCCTGCTATAGTTAGGTATTCCAAAGATTTGAATTTTAGTTCTGTATTTATTTGATAAAACATATTTTTTTGGCTTCTTTATTTATGTATAGTTGTCTGGGGAGTGGGTGGGATTATTTTGTTTACAAATGTTGCGATGTTAGACTTTAATGGTATTTAGGTACTACGTTTTTTGGGATTGGGATTCTTTTAAAATGTGTTGCTTGTTTTGCATGTTTTGTCAAATTTTCACCCACTTCTCGCCCCATAGATCGATATTACATTTTTTAAAAAGATTTACATGAAAAAATTTGTTTCAATTTTGAGTTATATGTCAATCTTTTTCAATCATCACCAGTGGTCATATTGGGATATAAGCAAGGATGAGTTTCTTTTTTTATTTTATTTGAACCTTGTAAGATGAAGTTCAATAAAAACGAAAGGCAAATTTTATTTGAATATTTCATATCAACTGTATTGATATTTAGATTATTATGCAAATAATGCCCCGCAAAATACAGGAAAGTTATCACATACATCTTTTAGGTCCAGCTGTTGTTCTTGTCACCCTAAGTTGAGTGTTGGGATTTTCCTAAGCCTAAGGTGACATTACTGTGCTTAGGGTGAGATCACTCTTGGTAAAACCTATACTGCTAAACCAATCATTACCACTGTAATCTGAATACAATGGTCCAATGTCTGCAAAAGTGCAGATTTAGTGAGTGTAAATTTTTTTTCAAAATAACATAACATTGTGCCCTAGGATACCTATATTCTATATTATACAGGGCTCAACTTGCCTTACCCAGTCACTTCATTAATTATATTATGATGTTTGAGAGTTCGGTTCCATTTACTCACAGTCCTCCATTCCAAATATTCCAAATGTTCTGGACATTCTAGTGTAGAATCTAGATGCGACTTGTGTCAGTGGGCGAGTGTTCGATGGTTCTTTCTTAACTTGGGCCTAGCATAACTGTTCTTTATATTGCTTAGTCCTTGCTCTTGATTTCATAGCTGATAGGCCAATAAATAGTTATTATAAATATAATCAGCCTAGCCAGCTGGGCTTAGACTATAAATTATAGTATAATAGACATAAGAATATTGGTGATTTTACTTGACTTAGCTGAATTGCTAACTTACCATTGATATTAGTCTAGTAAGTTAACTTAGCCTTAGGCTGCTAAGCCTTTCTTTTTTTTTTATTAGTCTTATTATTTGAGCATTGTCAAATAGGGCTTATGTTTTTTAAATTTTTTTAAGTAAGAACAAACTAGGCCTTAGCTTTTGCCTAGGCCAAATATAACCAAGCTGGCTATTATAAAAGGGGGGATATGCCTAAGTTAAAAGTGAATTATTTGCCAGTAGGCTGCTATCTGTGGACTAATTTTAAAATTATTCTATTCTACCAGCTACTAATGTTAAAACTATAACCCAAAGGCTGTTAAAGGGCTGAAGACTATGCTTTTACGAACCCGATCTTACCAGGTTTGATAGCTTCATTGTCTAAGGCTACAATCATTAAACAGACCAATGATTCTTAGAATAAACTTCTCTTTATTAAATGTAAAAACCGGCCATTGTTTCACACCATAACAACCAAAAAACGAACACATCATTACCCCTTACCCAAATACGTCACAAAAATCTCAACATAATAGATACAGCTACACATATACTCTCTACACTAAACATCTTTTGCATACCAAACATTCACGCCCCTAAATCTAGTTCACAACATATGCCTTTATCTTTTAGGCCTATATGAACTCTTAAAGCAGGCCATAAATGCCTGATTACTAATATTATTTATGAAACAGGCTACAAGGAACAGAGAGATCTTAAGTCTTTATTTTGAGTATCCTGGCTGCTTGCTGATTACCTAACTAATCATCATCTAGAACTGAAAAATATATTATGCGTATAAAATAATGTTATGGTTTAATTACCCTAATATTTTTATATTGTTTATCTTCAGCCTTTTTATATTAACTTAGACTCATGACAGGTATAGTAGTATCCTTACTCAATACTACCTCAATCTATACTCAAATGGGATACTCCGAACATTTAAGAGTCTGTGCTAAATTTGTGAAAATGCTTCAAAAAATAATAGGCTTAAAATATTTTTTTTTAAACAGCTTTTGTATCGTTCTTGTGCCCACACATGACATCAACATTGACAAAAATAGTCAATCTTAAGGTTATTTAAGAACTGCAAAGTAAGATGAATATAAAGGCATCAGTTAGTTCTGTCCAAACAAAGCCAAAAATATTTTATGTTGAAACACTGGTTTAAATTTTATTTTTTCCAAAAAAAAAAGACATCAGTTTGGTATGTCCAAACATAAAGCACCCAATAGAAATCACTACAGTACTTCTAACCAGCCATTTAAAGTATCAAATTAAGAGCTCTCTGAATGACAAATGTGCACTCAATATTGCTATCTGTGCCAGGATCATCTCTAGACTTCTTGGATGTCTAGAGAGGTCGTTGTCCGACACATCATTATTTTAATGTATTTAAATATTCTAAACTTTTCATTCATATTCCCCTCCACATTTCTAAATGCATTTTATATATATATCATATAAACATTCATAATTTTTACAGCCATTCAGAAAGAAGTACAATAAGTGTTGAGTGAATTTTTGTAACTTTAAATGTCAGGCTCCTAAGCCTTATGTTTTTTCTCTTATTGACCTTACAGAGGATCCCAGTGGTTCACATTTTTATGTCTGTAAAGTAAATGTACCAGGGCATTGTTTAACATGGTGAGTTTGTTCACATACCGCAAAAAAGTTATGTCTGTAAAGTAAATGTACCAGGGCATTGTTTAACATGGTGAGTTTGTTCACATACCACAAAAAGTTATGTTTGTTCACATGCCGACCACAATAATTAAATTCTTTTCTTTCTTTTTTTTTAAAAAAAAGATTGCAGCAGAATTCTTGTCACATTATGAATAAGGTATACAACAACAACATGCAGACCTTCACATGAATAGGTCATCGTGACATTACAGTTGAACTTGAATATGTGGTTGAATTTTACATTTTGTACTACAAAGTTGTGTTCATTAAGTCTTTCTATTTCAGTTGTCTCCTGGGCCGGCGCTAGGAGGGTGCGGGGCCTTAGGCAAATTGAATCTTTCGGGGGGCCGTTGACGTTATATATTCCGCCGATAGGATATTAAGACACGTTATAGTCGTACTGGGGCATTGCTGGTCATAATGGGACGTGTCATACTGGGGCCTTGCTGGTCATAATGGGACGTGTCGTACTGGGGCCTTGTTGGTCATAATGGAACGTGTCATAACGGATGTTTGTTCACTCCCTTAGTTTCCGAAATTTCTATTTTTTTTTTCAAAAGCAGATAATTGCCCTGGTCCAAATTACTCATCGCGGCTCCATTGTTACCAATATCAAAGTTGTGAAAAACAAATAACGAAATCACGAAGCTGAATGAGCCATTGTAATCTGCATCTTCAGACCATTTGCCTTTCTAATAACTCCGTTGACCGGATTAGGAACTATCAGTGGGCTTAGTTATATTATAAGTATACCACGTCAAAGTGCGCCCACCCCCCCCAAACGCCGGGCATTGGGCGGTCGCCCACTTCGCCATCCCCTAGCGCCGGCCCTGGTTGTATCACTAATTAATCAACTTTAACTAAATGTCTTTCAAAGTGTTCAAAATATTGCAAACATCTTTGTGTCATTTAATGCTACTGGGTGAGTGAAGCAGAAAAGTTGTCTCTTCATTTCAAGGCATTGCCACATAAAATACAATTGGCCTTAACACAAAAACAACAAAAAGAAATATTCACAACTTCTCCCCCTTGAAGGGCATTTGTAAGAGAATTGTTTGTATACGTTATAAGAGGTCAATGGCTGAGCGCTTTTATGCCCAACAGTTGGTACATATCTAGTAAGCATTTTGAGACACTTCATAGGTAAATGCCAACATGTCATTGGAATGGATTTTAAATTTCCCATGTTCTTGTGGTCGGGCCTTAGGGTGCCAATAAGTCCATATTTTATATTTAAACCGGCTGCATTTAAAAAAAAAAAAAGATTTTGTTGCGTTTGTTCGGAACATATATTTTTAGTGTTGTCTCCTTGGATAGTGATGTACTGTTTTTCCAGATGGATTTAGATCTTTGACATTTAAACTGCCTTTTCTATTTGTTTGATTTTGGGTTGTTTTGTGTAGCTTTAAGATTCACGTGTTTCATTTGTCAGACCGGATTTCCTGCATCTAACACAATACATGTCTCTAATGGTAGTTGTTGTCTCCGATCGAAATATCAAAATATCCGGAGTTTGTGTGTGGGCAATTGTGGTTCGTTGCCTGTTTGACATCGCTGAGTTTCTGTGGTCCACTGCCACTTGTCACCTGATACCTGCGTAATAATCGAAGGCGAGGCAATACAGCCCAGTGTTCACCCACGGAATGAAGTTGGTGAGGGGGGGGGGTACTCAGAAGTGGAATAACATACCGTGTTTGTGGACACATCTTATTGGTCAGCGCGCCGATTGCGATGGTCACGTTATCACAACATTGTTAATGTCCAAGACTGTTTGTCGGGGATATGGGATAGCGTTGTCCACCACAATGGTTGTTTCGTGGTGAACATTGACTTTTTCACTCCACTCATCCGCCCGGGCTAACGGCGTGTACTCGATGCGGCCGTCTGTTCTGTCTAAACATTGCCGTCGGCGGAGATTTTCTAATTGAGAAATTCACATGGATGGCTGATCAGACAATGAATGCAGTCTTGCTGAGACGCTTGTATTCTGCAAGGACTCAATCCATTTTTTGTACAGCTTTAAAAAAAAAAACCTTTGAAATCAAATGCCAGAAAGCTATGAAAACGACGAAAACACTCAGAGATTGGCTCGCAACTAAATCAATGTTTATTTGCGTCTTTATAAAAATACTAACCAAAACACCCGGCTTTGCTCGTGTTTGTATTCGGGAAAAAACAAAAAAACTTCAAAGGCGTTATTTAAAGATAAATCTACTGTTTAAAGATGTCTTGTTTAAAAAAAAAAAAAAAAGTATTCACCACTGCCAAAGCTATGGTCCTGGAACAATTAAAATAATTGTACTTATCCCTCTACATAGGGCATATTATAAAAAGCTTTCAGATAAAATTCAAGTTATTTTTTTCAAATGTTTCCTATTAAAAAAAATCTGAAGAAATCTACAAATGTGTCGCCTTTTAAATACTTACTCTTGGGGCCTCTGGCGCCATAAGAACTTAACCTTTCATAATTTAACGCGAAAGATAAATCAGTCACCCCCCCCCCCCCCCCCCAACCACTCCTTGCACAGAAATATGTGGATATTATTAGTTTGAAATCGACCGATATTTGGAAAAGGATTATGAAAGGTATGTTTACCAAGCTTCACATAGATGCAACAATTGACATAGAAGCTTGCTTTGGAACATAAAGCCTTCGTGCATAGACTCGACTATTATAAGGCGTGTGCACTGTACAACCTCCTACACTCATTTTGGAATTTTCTAGAAATGTCAAAACTATCTTTAACTCTGAATTCACAAAATTTGAGGTAAATCATAGAGAATTATTAGAAACAGAAAGAGGACATAAAAGGACATATATAGTCATAAAACCCTTATTAAAAAATCAAATGTTCTAGACTAAGATAAAAATTTCAAGAAACATTTAAAAAGATAAATTTATTTATGCCGAGGAAATTCCCAGGAAATCATAAAAATCTATAATTTAAAAAAAATCAAAACAAATTCCATAAACTTGTAGATCCCACTGAGATTTCCCTAATCTTTATATCTACGCGACCCACAGGTTGAGAACCGCTGCATTAAAATAAGGTGAGGACCCGTTCTATAAGGTGACGTTTTAATTATTATTAAGATATGACCCCTAAAGAATCCATCAGAAAATAGTCAAGTTAAAATTGTAAAGTTTTTCCATAAAAATCGGCTGGAAAATGTCTGAGATGTAGCGTATATCAGGAAACTGAAATGAGTGTCCCTGGCCCCGACAGTGGTGAATAGTATGAGTTCAAAACTCCTCCAGTTTTTAATTATAGATTTTTTTAAAGTGCATTTCTACCAAGATCTGTCCATTTATCTATTTATTTCTTAAATAGCTCTTGTAGGAAAAAAAAAATATTTATCGTATTGTCCTCCTTCGGGTCTTACTTTGCCACGTGTATACTTCTTATTACATCACCCTGAACGCACCCACCCACCCCCCTTACTCCTATAAGAAAAAACGAAATTTGGGCCCCCAACCCTGAACTGGATTTTTTATATTTTTAATACATTTCAAATCCCTTCAGCATTGCCTTCTGGGTAATGAAGTTTAATAACTATCATCCCACGTTTGCTCAAGATCCATTAATCCTTGTAGATTCTTATGCGGTACAAGTACAAGCATATTTTCTCATGGGCATTGTAGATAAATATTATTATACCAGAAATATACATGGATGAACATTTGAAATCTTTTTTTAGTGGTTTTAACAAATATTTTTTGTTATGACATACAAGTACGGTAATTAAAATCACCATTGACATATTCATGAATACCGGTATGACGTTGTTATGTTTGTTGTTTTCATTGTTGGGTGTCTCACACCGCTTTTAACCGTAACACCCCCCCCCCCCAAATAGCATTTAGGGATGCCTGTAAAATCTAGACAGAAACGTATGGTGTGTGTCATTTTAGAAGCTTTCAATAAATGTACAACGTGTAAATAATATAAATTAAAAAGTGAAATCTAATATGGACTGTAAGCGTTCTGTGTGTATCGAATGATGCTTTTAGACAATGCATCCACACATTCAGGGGCGTAGTTTTACTTAATGTTGTTTGGAGCTACTTTGAGACGATGCATCAAGCCATTCAGGGGCGTAGTTTTACTTAATGTTGTTTGGAGCTACTTTGAGACAATGCATCCACCCATTCAGGGGCGTAGTTTTACTTAATGTTGTTTGGAGCTACTTTGAGACGATGCATCCAGCCATTCAGGGGCGTAGTTTTACTTAATGTTGTTTGGAGCTACTTTGAGACAATGCATCCAGCCATTCAGGGGCGTAGTTTTACTTAATGTTGTTTGGAGCTACTTTGAGACAATACATACAGCCATTCAGGGGCGTAGTTTTACTTAATGTTGTTTGGAGCTACTTTGAGACGATGCATCCACCCATTCAGGGGCGTAGTTTTACTTAATGTTGTTTGGAGCTACTTTGAGACAATGCATCCACCCATTCAGAGGCGTAGTTTTACTTAATATTGCTTGGAGCTACTTTGAGACAGTGCATCCAGCCATTCAGAGGCGTAGTTTTACTTAATGTTTTTTGGAGCTACTTTGAGACAGTGCATCCAGCCATTCAGGGGCGTAGTTTAACTTAATGTTGTTTGGAGCTACTTTGAGACAATGCATCCACCCATTCAGAGGCGTAGTTTTACTTAATGTTGTTTGGAGCTACTTTGAGACAGTGCATCCAGCCATTCAGGGGCGTAGTTTTACTTAATGTTGTTTGGAGCTACTTTGAGACAATACATACAGCCATTCAGGGGCGTAGTTTTACTTAATGTTGTTTGGAGCTACTTTGAGACGATGCATCCACCCATTCAGGGGCGTGGTTTTACTTAATGTTGTTTGGAGCTACTTTGAGACAATGCATATCAGCCATTCAGAGGCGTAGTTTTACTTAATGTTGTTTGGAGCTACTTTGAGACAATGCATCCACCCATTCAGAGGCGTAGTTTTACTTAATATTGTTTGGAGCTACTTTTAGACAATGCATATCAGCCATTCAGAGGCGTAGCTTTACTTAATGTTGTTTGGAGCTACTTTGAGACAATGCATATCAGCCATTCAGAGGCGTAGCTTTACTTAATGTTGTTTGGAGCTACTTTGAGACAATACATCCAGCCATTTAGGGGCGTAGTTTTACTTAATGTTGTTTGGAGCTACTTTGAGACGATGCATCCACCCATTCAGGGGCGTAGTTTTACTTAATGTTGTTTGGAGCTACTTTGAGACAATGCATCCACCCATTCAGAGGCGTAGTTTTACTTAATGTTGTTTGGAGCTACTTTGAGACGATACATCCACCCATTCAGTGGCGTAGTTTTACTTAATGTTGTTTGGAGCTACTTTGAGACAGTGCATCCAGCCATTCAGAGGCGTAGTTTTACTTAATGTTGTTTGGAGCTACTTTGAGACAATGCATATCAGCCATTCAGAGGCGTAGCTTTACTTAATGTTGTTTGGAGCTACTTTGAGACAATGCATATCAGCCATTCAGAGGCGTAGCTTTACTTAATGTTGTTTGGATCTACTTTGAGATGATGCATCCAGCCATTCAGGGGCGTAGTTTTACTTAATGTTGTTTGGAGCTACTTTGAGACAATGCATATCAGCCATTCAGAGGCGTAGCTTTACTTAATGTTGTTTGGAGCTACTTTGAGACAATGCATATCAGCCATTCAGAGGCGTAGCTTTACTTAATGTTGTTTGGAGCTACTTTAAGACAGTGCATCCACCCATTCAGGGGCGTAGTTTTACTTAATGTTGTTTGGAGCTACTTTGAGACAATACATCCACCCATTCAGGGGCGTAGTTTTACTTAATGTTGTTTAGAGCTACTTTGAGACGATACATCCACCCATTCAGAGGCGTAGTTTTACTTAATGTTGTTTGGAGCTACTTTGAGACAGTGCATCCAGCCATTCAGAGGCGTAGTTTTACTTAATGTTGTTTGGAGCTACTTTGAGACAATGCATATCAGCCATTCAGAGGCGTAGCTTTACTTAATGTTGTTTGGAGCTACTTTGAGACAATGCATATCAGCCATTCAGAGGCGTAGCTTTACTAAATGTTGTTTGGATCTACTTTGAGATGATGCATCCAGCCATTCAGGGGCGTAGTTTTACTTAATGTTGTTTGGAGCTACTTTGAGACAATGCATATCAGCCATTCAGAGGCGTAGCTTTACTTAATGTTGTTTGGAGCTACTTTGAGACAATGCATATCAGCCATTCAGAGGCGTAGCTTTACTTAATGTTGTTTGGAGCTACTTTGAGACAATGCATCCACCCATTCAGGGGCGTAGTTTTACTTAATGTTGTTTGGAGCTACTTTGAGACAATACATCCACCCATTCAGGGGCGTAGTTTTACTTAATGTTGTTTAGAGCTACTTTGAGACGATACATCCACCCATTCAGAGGCGTAGTTTTACTTAATGTTGTTTGGAGCTACTTTGAGATGATGCATCCATCCATTCAGGGGCGTAGTTTTACTTAATATTGCTTGGAGCTACTTTGAGACGATGCATCCACCCATTCAGGGGCGTAGTTTTACTTAATGTTATTTGGAGCTACTTTGAGACGATGCATCCACCCATTCAGAGGCGTAGTTTTACTTAATGTTGTTTGGAGCTACTTTGAGACAATGCATATCAGCCATTCAGGGGCGTAGTTTTACTTAATGTTGTTTGGAGCTACTTTCAGACAATGCATATCAGCCATTCAGGGGCGTAGTTTTACTTAATGTTGTTTGGCGCTACTTTGAGACAATGCATATCAGCCATTCAGTGGCGTAGTTTTACTTAATGTTGTGTGGAGCTAAATCATGAACGCGCGATTCTCCCGTCCACACGCATATCAACTCTATAAATTTTATATACCAATTGTCATACCCACATCACTCAGCACCACATAACCCAGTGTCATAGACGTAGAACTCTGCGCCAAATCAATCCATTGTCATAGACATAACATTCTGTGCCATATCAATCCATTGTCATAGCATTCTGCGCCACATCAATCCACTGTCATAGCACTCTGTGCCACATCAATCCATAGGCATATACCCTGCGCCACATCAATCCATATACATATCACTCTGCGCCACATCAATCCATAGACATATCACCCTGCGCCACATCAATTCATTGTCATAGCATTCTGCGCCACATCAATCCACTGTCATATCAACCTGCGCCACATCAATCCATAGACATATCACCCTGCGCCACATCAATCCATAGACATATCACTCTGCGCCACATTAATCCATGTCACGACCATGTCAAGAGTATGGCATATCACATCAAGTCGAGGCCGAACAACACCATGAGACATGACGCTCGCTGCTTATGCCATGGATGCCCTGGTCACTTGGTCAGTCATATACGCGAAGAAATCAATATAAAGCTGTTGGGCTACATATATGTGGTGCTGCAGCCAAGCTGTACACGCTCGTGTTGTGACACTTTGCGACGCAATCTATACTGACGTCTAGCCCGCGACCCCATTCCACTAAAAAAAAAATGTTTAAATCTATGCAAAACGTCAGTTAAATAGTTTAAGCAGCGCGATGTTAAAAAAGATGGATGGACGAGAGTCCTTGGTGTTTGAGGTCCCAGTCAATGACGCAGATGAAATTTCCATCCTTGCAGACGCCGGGATGCGACCGGTGACGATAATTTATTACCGGGTACACCCGGTGCTCTGACACAACCGCCCGTACACATCCAGACGGTGCTCCTCTTGGAAACGCTACACCTGAAAAGCATCCCGATCCTCTATCTGTAATAATGAAATGCCAATTTCGTTTCTCTCGTCCGTACAAAGAGGGAGGGCTGAGTGCCAAGGAAATGGACGACCCCTCTGTGGTGGGACGTCTTGAGTGTCGGGATGGCTTCTGCTGTCTGACACTCCCTGTTCCGAGCAAATGGTCGAGACGCCCCTGTCTCTCGAGCGGCGACGCCGTGCTGGAGTCGGCAACGAGATCTACACGACTCCTAGTCATCGAATCCGATTCTAGTTTTAAGTAAAACCCAGAAATAGACACAGGCATCGAACGCAGACAAGTAAAACACGAGGGCTTTTAGTGAAATATCCCAACACCAGGTCTACTAGTGACAACATCGTGTCTCGTCTCCAGAATTCATATTCAAGCTGCATTTGTGAGCGTTCTTTAAACACCTGTTTGACGTTCTTGTCCGTTGCAGTTTTCTTTGCAATGGCCATAGCTGATGCAAACCTGGGACGTCATTTGGGTAGGGCAGGGTCGGGCATTTGCTCACCCCCCCCCCCCCCAATCCTAAATTTGCTCATTTTATTGAAATTCCTATGTAAATGTGGCGCCTCCAGTTATAAACAACGTAACAAGCCGACCAAGTTTTGCCCCCCCCCTCCCCCCGAAAAAACCTGAAATGACGCCCCTGATGCAAACCCTTCTTCCCTCTATATTTGGTGAAGAAACAGATCAGACCTTGAAGATGTGCAGTGGTGACATCAATTTGCTTAGCCGACGCCTATAAGATCTTGATGGAAGACAAACTGTACTTCTGAATAGCGTGTTGATTGGAAATGGCTGAATATGGCTATGAATAGGCACGGCCTCGCTATAGGAATACCGGGTAATATGCAATATTATAAGCGTTCCTCGCGGGGCTGCCACAGGTCTTGGGCGGTCGCGCCGGGCCTGCCCGTAAAACAGCCCGTCTTGTTTTCTCCGTTGTCCGGCGTATCTCCAGGCCATGTCGGTTGGTAAATATTGCCAACATTGAGACAGCCATGTTTACTGCCGGAGCTCGGCTTCACTTGGGCATATAATTATCTGTTGACAATTCGCGCCATTGTCGCTGGGGCTCTCGAGGGGGGATTACTCGGAAGTTGACGTTTAAGATGTCTGCAGTTACCGCGCCGTAAGCTCGGCAGTAAATGATGACACGGGAAACGATGGGCGGAGACGATCAATCTCACAACGAGGCAGGGCTGAAAACGTATGTGCCTGTGTGAAAGGTGACGGATCATGTTCGGAAAAAGTGGGAAGGAGGGGTACAATAATGTGGACTCCTTGCCAAAACCTTCGCTTCACCCCATCGAAATTTTTTGTCTTTGAAAGGGCTGCGTCACCTCGTGACAACCTTGTGTTGTTGTAACGCTAGGTAAATGAGTGATTTCATTGTCCTGTTATTATATTCTCAAATGTCATGACGGGGATCAAACACCTTTTTGTAATATGTCCAGGGGCTGCTCTTGTCTTTACAGTCACAGACACAACGCCAGGGATAAAAGGAACTTTCTGCGAATGAGACATTGTATACATAAATAAGTCTACGGAGCTCACGTCCATAGTCACTACTGACATGTTGATTGGCCAGCGAATTTTAAAAGACGTTACGGACAATCTCTCGGTCATTGTCTTTCAAACATCTATACAGTCAGGCTGGACATTTCTTCTAGTAGAGCAACACATTTTTTTGCTATAGTTTTTAGCACCGAGTGGGGTAACAATGGTCAAAGACATCACAATCACACGTTCATTTGTCGGACATTCTTTTGGAGCTGGTTATTTTGTTCAGCTGAGTTTGGTCGAAACGGCTCTCTGACATTTTGCGGGGCGGGGGATCCCTGGTATGGTAGCTCCTATCGGCCAGATGCTTCATCCGACCAGGGCCCAGGGTATAGAGTATTCGCAAACTATGACAAAGCAACGCTACCGACAAATTATTTTATTGTAATAGCTGGTCTGGGGTTTCCTAATCAGTCTAATTTAAAGAACTTGTTGAACCGATCAGTTTTATCAAAATAGCTTTGTAGTCAAAATGAACATATCAAAATAGCTTTATATTCAAAATGAACATATCAAAATAGCTTTATATTCAAAGGGAACATATCAAAATAGATTTATATATTGAAAATGAACATATCGAAATAGCTTTATATTCAAAATGAACATATCGAAAAAGCTCTATATTCAAAATGAACATATCAAAATAGCTTTATATTCAAAATGAACATATTGAAATAGCTTCATAATCAAAATGAACATATCGAAATAGCTTTATATTCAAAATGAGCATTTCGAAATAGCTTTATATTCAAAATGAACATCAAAATAGCGTTATATTCAAATTGAACATAGTCAGTCATAGGGTTATAAGAGAGAGGCTATATAAGTGCACACGTATATGTTCCATTAACTAGAACTCTATATTCAGAAAGTAAGTTAAAACGTATACTGCTCTTCCTTGGGCGCCATTGAAGTGGTACACTAATACTCTATGTGCCTTGATTGTAATGATATGTGTACAATTTGACTATAGTAATAAAATGCCCATTATGGCCATTTAAATGATAGATACTAAAAAATGTGTACAGTTTAGCAATGACTAAGCCCCTTTTTCCGAGCACAACCTACACGTTAACCTGCCTTCATGTCCGCGACTTATGTCTTAGTCTTTCTCTCGGGCCCGTACTGGCCGACGTTTGAAAATGCTAGCCTTCGAGTAACTCGTTGGTTTTCCAACAACACGTTGATTAGTATTTACTTCAAAGTTTGAAACATATACATAAAAAAAAGATGGTCTGTTCCAGTGAAGAGCTGCGCCCCAAATGATTATTTTTACAGGCCTATAGCCGGGGTCGGCAAACTACAACGCGCGTGCCAAACTTTTGACACGTATAGCAATTTGCATTGAAAAGCGGAAGACCCCCCCCCCCCCCCCAAAAAAAAGTAAACTTGTAAATGACAAAAACTTGCGTCTTAAATGGTAAACTTATAAAGTTATTGGCCCGCTAATGCAAAAAGGCTGCCGACACCTGGCCTAAGGCACTACCAAAGCTCAAATAGGTATATTCTAGAGTAACACTAGACATCTTACTTGGTGGTTAAAAATGCCCTAACTAAACGCTTGATGCAGGAATACAATTGTTGTACCGTAAACAATAAGTTGACGTCAAATGTTTGCGACACATCTGTGAACTTTGGAGACACACGGTTTTGTCGCGACGCACCGGTTGAGAACTGATGGAAACTGATTTCTTATTTCATTTTTTTTTTTTCATTTTTGTTGTTGTTGCGAACTTGAGTTGGATGAACTGTGACGTTGACATAGAACTGGATCCTTGTCGTGGGTACCGGGATACTATGGGTGGGCGGGGTGGACATTTGGCAACAGCATTGTTCAACGGTCGGCGTTGGCAGTGACAGATGTCTAAAGGGGGCGTCTGGAGGAGAACAGAGGCAATTGCCACAAATCTTATTGGTCTTGTCTCCGAAACATTTTTTTCCACCCGGAATTTAAAACGGATGGTTAAAAGGTCAGTTGAAGGTTTGTGGAGTCGGAAAAAAAAAGGGGGGGGGGGGGAGAGAGACATGTTTTTATGACGTAGTACAGGCCGCTTCGACTTCTTGTTAACATAGTGACAAGTGTGTACCCCACGAAGATAATGGAAATATTATGACATTTAAATAAAGAAGGATTTTAAAAGTATTTTTTGGGTGAGAGCTCAAAGGCAGCTTTTTTAATCGGCGGTTCCTAGTTAAAGCATTTGGTGGGTTTAATGAAGAGTCCAACCCGCGGAACATCGCCTCGTTTGTGGGTTAGACTTCTGTGACCCGAGGATGGGGGTTCGCGTATCAATATCATCCTTTAATCGCGCGTCCTGGCCTGAGGCTGACTTCGGGTCGTTTTATCCATCTGCAGCTCGTGCAGCGTATCGTCTGCATTGCGTTCAAAATTACGTTTTTGAATAGTGTATCTCTCAAGCCGCTCTTGAAACGGAAATATTCCTGTTTTTTCGCAACTTTGGAGTTGTGTTTTTTTTTTTTTAAATTTCCGAATGGGAGTAATGGGCGTGTCCTTGTTTGCCTAATGGGAGTGTCCTTGTTTGCCTAATGGGCGTGTCCTTGTTTGCCTAATGGGAGTGTCCTTGTTTGCCTAATGGGCGTGTCCTTGTTTGCCTAATGGGCGTGTCCTTGTTTGCCTAATGGGAGTGTCCTTGTTTGCCTAATGGGCGTGTCCTTGTTTGCCTAATGGGAGTGTTTTTGTTTGCCTAATGGGCGTGTCCTTGTTTGCCTAATGGGAGTGTCCTTGTTTGCCTAATGGGCGTGTCCTTGTTTTCCTAATGGGAGTGTTTTTGTTTGCCTAATGGGCGTTTCCTTGTTTTCCCAATGGGCGTGTCCTTGTTTGCCTAATGGGCGTGTCCTTGTTTGCCTAATGGGCGTGTCCTTGTTTGCTTACCGCTGCATTGTAGAAATGAAATCCTTGATTTATTTCTCTTGTGTGTTGTCTTTTGATTTAATTTTTCAATTGAATACATGAAAAAACAAACTTGTAAGACGATAGTAGCTCAAGCACTCCAACAACCCGTTGAGTCAATATTTGCCTGAAAGTTACGCCACTGAACAGTCGTCCCTGCTGACGATGCCTCTGAATGAGGACCCCTTTTCTCCGATTATCATTGCTGTTGAGGCAATCGCTAGTTTTAGGATGACCTTATTCACGTATCATACGAGACGTATAATGTTTATCGAAGGGAGGTAAGACACTAATTGATAGGTCAAAAATTAAAGGGGAGGCTATCCATTTTAAAAATCGAACACGGAAACATCTGAGTGGATAAACTTCATGGTACTTGTGAATTGGCTTAGTATCTTAAAGGTACCATCATCTGTGTGGATAGACTGCATTATTCTTGTGTATTTGCGTACGGTCATAGAGGTACCACCATCTGTGTGGATAGACTGCATTATTCTTTTGTATTTGCGTACGGTCTTAGAGGTACCATCATCGGACTGGATAAACTGCATTATTCTTGTGTATTGGCTTACTGTCATAGAGGTACCATCATCTGTGTGGATAAACTGCATCATTCTTGTGTATTGGCTTACTGTCTTAGAGGTACCATCATCTGTGTGGATAAACTGCATTATTCTTGTGTATTGGCCTACTGTCTTAGAGGTACCATCTCAGCTATCAGTTCGATTTGCTCAGTTATAAGCATGGCACTTAACATTAACAATGGTATTTGATAGACATGCATATATTTAACCTTTTGACCTTCTCATCACCAGGGCGATGCATTGTGCAAAGAATGTTTTTTCTGGGCTTTCGAGGAGGAAATACACCATACAATTGAATCTGCCAAACTCTTCTCTCCCGGTGAGACTGTGGCCATTGGGGCTTCTGGGGGCAAAGGTAAAAACTGCATTACGTGTCAGTGAGAAATATCAGTGTCCGATCACTAGTGTGAACATTGCTTGCTTAATTAAGAGTTAAGAAGTAAACTACACCAGTCTTATAAATTCCTTTGTTTGTTTGAATTTTGACCTGTGGTAGACATTTTATCTGATTTAGAGAGTAAGTGTGTAAGGGCAAGTATCAAAATCACGTAATCTCTAACAAAAGGACAGGGCTTCCTAATTTTTACTTTACTTAAAGATAAACAAATATTAACTTTGAATGGTATTTTAAAAAATAGATTATATTGTGTTCCCTTTTACCTTATTTTAGTTAGAAATATTTTATTTTTAAGCCCGATATGGATTTGGTGGGTGGAAGTAGGAGGTGGTGAGGTTGTTAAAAGTTGGTGGTCATTAGTATGACATCATCATTTGATAAACATGATATAATCTACCACATAAATTCATAGGCCAAGTTACAGATCTGGTGCCCTCTAACTTATTACTTGTATTAAGTGGGCATTGTGTGTCTCAATTGATAGAATGCAAGAAATTAAGATAATATCAAGGGTACACCCTCTGTAGTGGGCATTGTGTGTCTCAATTGATAGAATGCAAGAAATTAAGATAATATCAAGGGTACACCCTCTGTAGTGGGCATTGTGTGTCTCAATTGATAGAATGCAAGAAATTAAGATAATATCAAGGGTACACCCTCTGTAGTGGGCATTGTGTGTCTCAATTGATAGAATGCAAGAAATTAAGATAATATCAAGGGTACACCCTCTGTAGTGGGCATTGTGTGTCTCAATTGATAGAATGCAAGAAATTAAGATAATATCAAGGGTACACCCTCTGTAGTGGGCATTGTGTGTCTCAATTGATAGAATGCAAGAAATTAAGATAATATCAAGGGTACACCCTCTGTAGTGGGCATTGTGTGTCTCAATTGATAGAATGCAAGAAATTAAGATAATATCAAGGGTACACCCTCTGTAGTGGGCATTGTGTGTCTCAATTGATAGAATGCAAGAAATTAAGATAATATCAAGGGTACACCCTCTGTAGTGGGCATTGTGTGTCTCAATTGATAGAATGCAAGAAATTAAGATAATATCAAGGGTACATCCCCTGTAGTGGGCATTGTGTGTCTCAATTGATAGAATGCAAGAAATTAAGATAATATCAAGGGTACACCCTCTGTACTGCGCTCAAGCCACGGGAAGTAACTAAACAGGGAAACGAGATATTTTGAGGTTTGAAAAAAAAAAGACAGGACAATTAAAAGGACGTTTCGGCTAAATGCCTTCTTCAGAAGACAAAACAAAACAAGAAATAACTAACTATTTGAAATTGAAAAACTTAGGTGTTCCCAGATCACAATGTAGCTCTCTCACTCTCCGTGTAGAAACAAAAAAGTCTCACTATCAAATGAAACAGTCTGTGTAGCTCTCTCACTCTCCGTGTAGAAACAAAAAAGTCTCACTATCAAATGAAACAGTCTGTGTAGCTCTCTCACTCTCCGTGTAGAAACAAAAAAGTCTCACTATCAAATGAAACAGTCTGTGTAGCTCTCTCACTCTCCGTGTAGAAACAAAAAAGTCTCACTATCAAATGAAACAGTCTGTGTAGCTCTCTCACTCTCCGTGTAGAAACAAAAAAGTCTCACTATCAAATGAAACAGTCTGTGTAGCTCTCTCACTCTCTGCGCAGAAACAAAAAAGTCTCACTATCAAATGAAACAGTCTGTGTAGCTCTCTCACTCTCCGTGTAGAAACAAAAAAGTCTTACTATCAAATGAAACGGTTTGTGCTCTGCTCCTGTATTCAGACTCCACAGTGCTCGCCCATACTCTGAAGATTTTAAATGAAAGACACGGGTATGGTCTCAACTTGATTTTGTTGTCTGTTGACGAGGGCATCACAGGTTACAGAGATGACTCCTTGGAGGTGTGTTTGTACATTATGTGATCATATTGACATGGGGATCTGTATAGTTTTGTGTTATATGTTCTATGATTAAGTTTTGTGTTATATGTTCTATGATTAAGTTTTGTGTTATATGTTCTATGATTAAGTTTTGTGTTATATGTTCTATGATTAAGTTTTGTGTTATATGTTCTATGATTAAGTTTTGTGTTATATGTTCTATGATTAAGTTTTGTGTTATATGTTCTATGATTAAGTTTTGTGTTATATGTTCTATGATTAAGTTTTGTGTTATATGTTCTATGATTAAGTTTTGTGTTATATGTTCTATGATTAAGTTTTGTGTTATATGTTCTATGATTAAGTTTTGTGTTATATGTTCTATGATTAAGTTTTGTGTTATATGTTCTATGATTAAGTTTTGTGTTATATGTTCTATGATTAAATTTTGTGTTATATGTTCTATGATTAAGTTTTGTTATTTAATTTTATTTTTTTTTACATAAAACATACAACAATGTAATTTTTTTTAAAAATTTGATCAAAAACTCAATTTAATGATTTGATTGTTGAATGATATGAACATCATGAAATCTATAGCACCCTGAAATCTATGACTGCCTGCTACTGTCAGTAGTTGGTCATGAAATCTATAGCACCCTGAAATCTATGACTGCCTGCTACTGTCAGTAGTTGGTCATGAAATCTATAGCACCCTGAAATCTATGACTGCCTGCTACTGTCAGTAGTTGGTCATGAAATCTATAGCACCCTGAAATCTATGACTGCCTGCTACTGTCAGTAGTTGGTCATGAAATCTATAAATCCCTAGAATCTATGACTGACTGAAATCTAGAGCTGCCTGCTGCTGTCAGTAGTTAGTCATTTTGGATACTGACTTGTCATTTGTTTCCTCAGACTGTGAAGAGAAACCAACAGCAATATGACCTACCCCTGACTATAGTGTCATATGAGGTACGTATGTCTAACTATGACCTACCACTTACTACAGTGTCATACGAGGTATGTATTGTCATATGTCTATGACATACCCCTGTCCATAGTGGCATACGCGGGCGGTACGTATGTCTAACTATGACCTACCCTTGACTATATTGTCATACCAGGTATATGTGTCTAAATATCACCTACCCTTGACTGTAGTGTCATACAAAGTATGTTATGGCGTATCGACATCTTGTTTTGGCAGCCCTCTTGTTTGTTTATCACAAGTTACTTTAGGTCTCATTTCTTCATGTTTCTTCTTTCCCCGCTGCAATTCTAGGAACTGTATGGCTGGACAATGGACGCCATCGTAAAGCAGATAGGTCTCAAGAACAACTGTAAGTTGCTGGCACATTCGATTAATGCATTCTGGGACTAAGAATAACATCATAGACATTCTGAGTACATAAGAAAAGGGTCATGTTCTGGTGTCTGTTGTAAAGTGTTATTTACAGTTATTCCATAAAAAAGAGTAATGTTCTGGTGTCTGTTGTAAAGTGGTATTAGCAGTTATTCCTATTGGTTTCAGGTACATTTTGTGGTGTGTTCAGAAGGCAAGCACTGGACAGAGGGGCCATGAAACTAGGAGCAAACAAAATAGTTACAGGTAACTTTAAGTCATGCTTGAAGTGATGTGAACACTTTTACACATATTACGCATTCGTTTAAAATGAAATCGGTCCATTGTTTATTTATTTGCCTGGACTTTTTTGTTCAGTCTCTTTAACCAACTACTCTCCACTGTCACGTTCATCCTAGAGGGAAGTAAAGACGCTTTATTCAAACTGAGGCAGTCTTAATGATTCCTCAATTGATTTCTATTGGAATATATTAAGTTAAACTTTGTTTTTCTAGGTCAAAGCTTTACTTACATTTTCAGGGGAGGCAATAAGAGTAATTGTGGCTGTTGCTCTGAAAAATATTTAAAAAAATATTTTAAAAAATGAAAATTGCTCTTCATTGGAAATAGATAATTTCATTCAATCTTTACTCTCTTAAATATCATCTGCAAGAATTTTAACTGGTTACAAAAATTATTATTTTAATGCTGAAACTAATTAGTTCAGATGTACTAACGACTTGTTTATTGAAATTTTTCAGGTCACAATGCTGACGATATCGCAGAAACTGTTATAATGAATGGTAAAACTTTCTTTTAAGTATTTCTGCTGATAACATTATTTAAAAAAATTAATAGTAGTTGGTTCTGTTTTCAATGCGCATAAATTCTGGAATTTTTTAATTTTTTTTATATATCTGCCAGTTTTGAGGGGAGACATTGCAAGATTACAGAGATGCACAGCCATTACAACTGTAAGTGCACTGCTAGTAAATTCGTCATAACTTTCCACATGCAGTTTATTTACTCATCAAAATATTAAGAGAAGTGCAAATAAGCAGTAGGAATGGCAGAAATTAATATTTCCTAAAATGTGTGTTTTTGGCTTTATAATTTATATTTATCTTAAGGTGTTCAGTGTTACACAAAGTTAAATAAAACTTTCTCCAAATGAAAGACCAAAAACTTTAAATAAAAGGAGAAGGGAAATTTTAAAAAGATCCAAAAAGATATATGAAGACATTTCCATAGCAGCAAGGTGCACTGCCAGCAAGGTGCACTATCAGCAAGGTGCCAGAGCAGTGCTGTTTGTGATAAGTTCATGTGGAACTGCAATACAAAAAAGTCACAATTTTTCCTAATCATCTTGAAGGAAAAACCTGTTTGTGTAGCAGAATGGTACTGTGTATTCCGACATATGTGACTGCGAGTTATGCCCCATACAGTAAATGAGAAACATTGGGGAGGCCTCGATCAAGTTGTAAAGTAAGGAAATGAAAAGCTAGAAATGTAAAAACTTGCTAATAGTAAAATATACTTTTCTGACCCAGCGCTGGTGCATTCTTACTTGCTATGAGCTGAGTTGATTTTATTTTATTCTAAAAAATTCTATTTGTCAATTTTTTTATTGACTCTTGCAGGCATTTGGTCAACATGTTCATTGTTTTGTTGTTTTACTTTCAAGTGTTCACACATTGTAAGCTTCACATTCATATACAATGAATGACATTTAGGGTGGAAACAGCCACAGGGATGATATTCAGGATTGCAACAGCCACAGGAATGACATTCAGGATTGCAACAGCCACAGGAATGACATTCAGGATTGCAACAGCCACAGGAATGATATTCAGGATTGCAACAGCCACAGGAATGACATTCAGGATTGCAACAGCCACAGGAATGACATTCAGGATTGCAACAGCCACAGGAATGACATTCAGGATTGCAACAGCCACAGGAATGATATTCAGGATTGCAACAGCCACAGGAATGATATTCAGGATTGCAACAGCCACAGGAAATGAGTTCAATAAGTGTTGTTTGCTATTTCAGGGTATGGAAGGCTACCTGCCCAGGTGTAAACCTTTCAAGTACACCTATGAGAAAGAAATTGTCATGTGAGTTGGTACTTCCCAGTGACGGACACTTTACCTACCCAGTGACAGACACTTTACCTACCCAGTGACAGACACTTTACCTACCCATTGACAGACACTTTACCTACCCAGTGACAGACACTTTACCTACCCAGTGACAGACACTTTACCTACCCAGTGACAGACACTTTACCTACCCAGTGACAGACACTTTACCTACCCAGTGACAGACACTTTACCTACCCAGTGACAGACACTTTACCTACCCAGTGACAGACACTTTACCTACCCAGTGACAGACACTTTACCTACCCAGTGAGAGACACTTTAGCTACCCAGTGACAGACACTTTACCTACACAGTGACAGACACTTTACCTACCAGTGACAGACACTTTACCTACCAGTGACAGACACTTTACCTACACAGTGACAGACACTTTACCTATCCAGTGACAGACACTTTACCTACCAGTGACAGACACTTTGCCTACCCAGTGACAGACACTTTACCTACCAGTGACAGACACTTTACCTACCAGTGACAGACACTTTACCTACACAGTGACAGACACTTTACCTATCCAGTGACAGACACTTTGCCTACCCAGTGACAGACACTTTACCTACCCAGTGACAGACACTTTACCTACCAGTGACAGACACTTTACCTACCCAGTGACAGACACTTTACCTACCCATTGACAGACACTTTACCTACCCAGTGACAGACACTTTACCTACCCATTGACAGACACTTTACGTACCCATTGACAGACACTTTACCTACCCATTGACAGACACTTTACCTACTCATTGACAGACACTTTACCTACCCATTGACAGACACTTTACCTAGCCATTGACAGACACTTTACCTACCCAGTGACAGACACTTTACCTACCCAGTGACAGAAACTTTACCTACCCATTGACAGACACTTTACCTACCCAGTGACAGACACTTTACCTACCCATTGACAGACACTTTACCTACCCATTGACAGACACTTTACCTACCCAGTGACAGACACTTTACCTACCCATTGACAGACACTTTACCTACCCATTGACAGACACTTTACCTACCCAGTGACAGACACTTTACCTACCCATTGACAGACACTTTACCTACCCATTGACAGACACTTTACCTACCCATTGACAGACACTTTACCTACCCATTGACAGACACTTTACCTACCCAGTGACAGACACTTTACCTACCCATTGACAGACACTTTACCTACCCATTGACAGACACTTTACCTACCCATTGACAGACACTTTACCTACCCATTGACAGACACTTTACCTACCCATTGACAGACACTTTACCTACCCATTGACAGACACTTTACCTACCCAGTGACAGACACTTTACCTACCCATTGACAGACACTGCTGAATGGCTTTGATGGCCAGTAAAAAAATTTTTTAGAAAATAAAAACAATTCTATGAAAACAAAATTGATGTGGTCTATTTATTTATGTTTGTATTTTAAACAAAGGGGAAATGAGAACTTAAGTGTTAAATACTTAACAATTATGTCATTCAGTTTTATTAACCAACTAGATAATATCCTTACAATATCCTTACAATATCCTTACAATATCCTTACAATATCCTTACAATATCCTTACAATATCCTTACAACTTACAAAATAATTTAAAACTAGATTTCGTTTCTTACAGTGTGTGACATTTGTCCTTAAAAACTGATACATATTTCCTCTCTAATGGTCAACACTATATTTCCTCCCCACCCAGGTACGCCTATTTTAAAAAACTTGATTACTTCTCAACAGAATGTATCTACTCCCCAAATGCCTACAGGTGGGTCTGATTCCACTCTACTCAATGTTTATAAATAGACTGATAGATTTTTACTGAATGCATACAAGTAATTCCGAAGAAGAAGAAAATTCGTCTTTGCAGGCAATTCTGAAACATTTTCATTATCAAAAATTTGAAAATATGTGTTTAAAATGTATTGTCTGATAAACAACACGATAGTGTACACCTTTACATTAGTCACTCTCTTTACACCTTTACAGTAGTCAGTCTGTTTAGATGTACAGTTTTGCCCAAAGTAAGATGATCTTTGTTCTTATTCTTCTGCTGATCAAATTGAAAAGGGCTTATTTGTTCACCTAGGTCAGTGGTCCTCAAACGTTTTAAACAAGGAGCTGGATCAGTTTGCCTCAGACACTGGGGGGCAGACTATAGTTTGAAAAAAATATGAACTAACAACCGTATTTTATGGACTGTAAGACGCACCTTATTTTTTAAGCAATTTTTTTAAAAAAAAACATTTTTACCATTTATATTAATTTTGAGTATAAGACGCACCTGAATTTTGGAGGCAATATGTTCACTCAACATATTTCATTTGTTGTAGTGAAGGGAAAAAAAAAAAATTTTAAACAAAAAATATTTCAAATGAAGAAAAAATATATCCAAAATAAGCTTATAGTATTCTGAAGGGAAGTATGCTAATGATATGATCAATGTCTGGTTCCATATTTGGATTAAGGACCCCAGTGGGCAGGATTTGGCCCACTTTCTGTAGTTTGAGGCCCTGACCTAGATAGTAAATAAGGCAGTAAGAAAATCAATATAAATATATTAGAGTAACAATTCCATGTTTATTCAAGCCTACGTGTTTTGTTATCAGAAAAATGCATTTGTGTCTTCTGTTTCAGAGGATTCGCCAGGGCTTACATTAAGGACTTGGAGAAAATTCGACCAAGCTCAATAATTGGTGAGATAATTTAGATTTTAGGGGAATTTATTCCAAGCAATAATTAAATTGATATTTGACCTTTCTTATGTATATTGGAAATGAGGCCGTAAAAATGTATTGAAAGTTTGTGAAAATCGAGGGTTGGATAAATGCTTCAGTACCAATTAATTTAATGCTCTGTTTCATTCAGATATTATTCACAGTGGAGAAAGTTTGAGCGTCAAGAAGGATGTGCGAATGCCAACACAGAGTAAGTCTAGTTCACCCTGGTCCTGTTGAACTAAGTGTTTACTATTGTAATGTTGTGATGGATCACAGTCTCAAGGTCTCAAAGGCCGTCCCCCAGATTATGTGTCTCTTGAGACTTGGCAGAAACTTTTGCTTTGATCTCCAGACTGATCAAATTGTTGTTTAAACTTTAAAGCCGTGTCTTGGAAGTCCTCAGTGTTGCAATGAGTTATAAGAAACTCAAAAAATTTCAAACATAAGAAACAAGGTAATAGGATAGAAGTTCGAAATGATCCCTGTTCTCTGGAGCATGCGTTTTAAGCACTCTATGTTTACTGAAAGCATTTTAAGATTTATACCTGTTTATTGCCTTTATTTCTTATTGTTTAATTCATCTGTGAAAAGCTAGAAATATGTTTTTATTCTGAATGATAGGATTATACTGATAGGGGTTATAACTTGACGGATTATATAATCATGATTATTTCCTGTTCTTTCAACCAGCTGTGTGCAAAAGATGTAAGTTCATCTCCAGCAATGATGTATGCAAGGCTTGCGTCATGTTGGAAGGTCTCAACAAAGGCAGACCCAGGTAAATGGTCACAGAAAAATTCACCTTGTTAAAAGTGCTAACTACAATGATCAAAGACATTGAGGAATTGGGTGTTAGGAAATAGGTGTTTAGTAATTGGGTGTTTGGAAATAGGTGTTTAGTAATTGGGTGTTAGGAAATAGGTGTTTAGTAATTGGGTATTAGGAAATAGGTGTTAAGTAATTGGGTGTTAGGAAATAGGTGCTTAGCAATTGGGTGTTAGGAAATAGGTGTTTAGTAATGGGGTGTTAGGAAATAGATGTTTAGTAATTGGGTGTTAGGAAATAGGTGTTTAGTAATTGGGTGTTAGGAAATAGGTGTTTAGTAATTGGGTGTTAGGAAATAGGTGTTTAGTAATTGGGTGTTAGGAAATAGGTTTTTAGTAATTGGGTGTTAGGAAATAGGTGTTTAGTAATTGGGTGTTAGGAAATAGGTGTTTAGTAACTGGGTGTTAGGAAATAGGTGTTTAGTAATTGGGTGTTAGGAAATAGGTGTTTAGTAATTGGGTGTTAGGAATTAGGTGTTAGGAGCTAAGTTTTACAAATTAGATGTCAGGAATAAGGTGTCAGGAACTTGATGTCAGGACTTTGGTGTTAGGAATTAGGTGTCAGGAATTAGGTGTTAAAAAATTAGGTGTTAGGAACTAGGTGTTTAGTAATTGGGTGTTAGGAAATAGGTGTTTAGTAATTAGGTGTTTGGAAATAGGTGTTAGGAGCTAAGTTTTATGAATTAGATGTCAGGAATAAGGTGTCAGGAACTTGATGTCAGGAATTTGGTGTTAGGAATTAGGTGTCAGGAACTTGATGTCAGGACTTTGGTGTTAGGAATTAGGTGTCAGGAATTGGTTGTAATAAATTTATTAAAATAATGTATGGAAGAAGAAATAAAATGAATGAAAAGGTAAAAAAATAAGTTAAAATAGAAACTATTGGGTGCATTTTCTTTCCTTTGTCGTATTTTTATGAACTGAGTTGAGTTCCTTGGCAGCAATTATAAATTAACTTTATTGATTGATTTAATCATCTCAGCTGTCTTAATTTTAAATTTTAAAAAATCTTTAACATTTCACTTTCAACTATGAATATAAATATTTATGGAAGTTGGTACTGGCAAATGTAATGTTTACACTGGCAGCAAGGAGCTGGCTGACATCAATGGGAAACTTATAATTACATTTTGAATAGTTGTGCATCTAGTTGAGATTTCTCAGCTCTCTAAATATAATAGGTTTAGAGTTGATTGGTTGAGGCTAGTAGTTATAGTAGAAATGTGATTGCTGCGTGTGAGGTTGTGCCACTGGCTCATTTTGCTTGATATAAATCAGAAGTCTGCACCGTTGAACATTAACCCCCCCCCCCCCCCCCCCTGCATTCGTTGGAGTAATAATGGTAATCTTAAAGTCAATGCCACTTTGTTCCTAGGTTTCTCATCTAAACTATTTGTGTGAGATTATTTTGTGCATTTATATATTTTAACATTTCTCTTGTTTCAAAAAAAAAAGGCTGGGTATAGGTAAACTACACAAGGAAAGAAGGAAGGTATGTTGGAAATAAATCATTGTTGTTACATTAGGATCAGTCATAATGTCTATTACTATTAAATCTTTCAATAAATTGTTTTAACATTTTTGTCAAAATACATTTTTTGTAAGGATATGTAATTGTCTGAGACACTTGGTCATGTAGTTTGGTCTGTTTATGATTGTTAAAAATATTTTTGGCTTGTATTTTCAATATGCATCAATATTTCATTTTTTTTGTTCACAGTGGGAGGAAGAGTTGGAAGAACAATCAAAGATTTTATCTAATGGAGATGGTACCACATCACTGTGTTGTGGGAGAGGGAAGTGTGGAACTGATGGGGGAGTGGAGTGTGGAACTGATGGGGGAGAGGAGTGTGGAACTGACGTGGGAGTGGAGTGTGGAACTGATTCAGGAGGGTGTAAAGATTAGTTGTGGTTGGGGAGAGGTGATAAGTCTGGTGGAAGCAGGGCCGGATTTACAGACAGGTCGACTAGGCCGTGGCCTAGGGGCCCCAAAATTGGGAGAAGTATAAAAAAGTAAATATTTTTGAATTAAAAAAACAATATTTTTTTTACTTTTCAAGATGGGGCCTCAAATTTTTTTTGGCCTAGGGCGGAAGTACTCATATTTAGCATGTTTTAAACATTTAAATAATTCCAGAACATTTCAAGCTGTGATTAAAATGTAGGTTCTGATAAAGTTTGTTTAAATCTGCAGACTGCTTTATATTAGAATTATTGCATTCTGGGGATCGGGAGAAATAGATAATGACAGGTTTTTTAAAAAAAATATCAACATAAATGAATTTTCTTTAATGAAAGGCATCTTTTAAAATGTGTTTTAAAAAAGTAATTTGTGTGTTTTTAATGTAAATTTGAAACTATTTTAAATAAAACAGTGTCATTATTTACATCCATTCCATGTTTGTAGTGCTGTTAGTTTTCTTTTAGAATTATGGCGCAGTGTTGGTTTTGTAGATGTGACTGTGACTGTAGTCAAACTGGTTGAATTTTCTCAACAATACGTAAAAAAATTAAAACTATTAACTTTCACTGAAAGTTTATTTCAAACTTTATTTCTTGACAACTGAGATAATATAATAATTAAAACAAGTGGATTAAACGTGACGCCAGTATCTTGAGACATCTGGAATGTAGGGTAGTAGGCAGTACGGCAAAAGATGGATAATCAAAAAGAAACGAACACAGCCATCATTGGACACCTGAGAGCCAGCAGGGAGAGACGGGCTTGGAGCTGATCATTGAAGCATAGGAATGAGCTGGACCATGTCCCAGGATTTCTTCAGAAACATTTACAAGTTGTTTGACATTTTATCATTAAACATGTTATTTATAGAAGAATTACAACAGACATTATGATTACAGGGGAATATTTCAAGACTGGCTTCTGTGAAACATAAGAAATAATAACTTCAAAATTGTGATAGATATATACAATGAAATTAAGTTGGGAACAGGAACATTGAAAAATTAAGTCATCTTTATAAATGTTAGTTTTTAAAAAGTAAATTTGATTTTTTTTTTTTCCTTTTTAAAAAAAAAAATTATTGTGTTGCCCACTTGGAAATAGAACAATATTTACCTTGACTAAACCAGACTTAACTGTTTAACAAAAATCCCATCAGGTTGAAATGTTTGAGTCAGCAATATGTGTGCATTGTTTCCTTTCAAATGGACAGATAATGAAGCTATATAAAACTTTCCTACTTTGCATTAAGAAAAACTAATGATCGGCAAATTCCTTCTAGATCAGAAAATTCCTATTACATTTTCAAGTGAAATTAAGATGGGCATTTTACTGTCAAATAAAATTTTAAAAAATCAATTGTATAACATCATTTGCAAAGTATACAAACTTTACACACTTCAAAAAATGAATCAGCTTTAAACATAATATTTCTGGAAAAAATTGGCAACTGTTAATTTAATACAATAATGTTTACTGTAATAGTTGCATTGAACAGAGAGAGAAAAATGGGTGGTGGGGGGGGGGGGCGGGCAGGGACAATAAACTCTTGAAATGTAGGCATATTTGGAAAAAAATAAATTTTTCTACATTAAAACGAATAAAACACCAATAAAGAATTTATAGACTCATTCTCACTTTATGTATTAATTTGTTTAAATAAAAAAAATACTTAGTAAAGAAAACAACAGAAATTACTTTTAGATTTAATTTGTATTGATGACACAGAGACAAGAAGAAGGTACAGAAAAACAGATTGTGTCATCATACCAAGAATAGACACAGAGTTGTGGTTCATTATAACAAGATGAAGAAAAGCCACAGTGTTGTGGTTCATTATAACAAGATGAAGAAAAGCCACAGTGTTGTGGTTCATTATAACAAGAAACGCCACAGTGTTGTGGTTCATTATAACAAGAAAAGCCACGGTGTTGTGGTTCATTATAACAAGAAAAGCCACAGTGTTGTGGTTCATTATAACAAGAAAAGCCACAGTGTTGTGGTTCATTATAACAAGAAAAGCCACAGTGTTGTGGTTCATTATAAAAAGAATAGTGTTGTTGCACATTCATTTTGCAATTTCAAATGAAATTAAATTTTTGTTATTCATCCCACTGCCGTAAGTTATATTTGAATAATTTAGCTATTTGGAAATCATAAAACTGGTTTTCATTGTATGAGTATGAGATAATAAATGTGAGTCCCTCCCAGTAGGCTTTTAAATGAGTTAATTACTTTCTTCAAAATTACTGTCTTTTATGTATTTAGTTTATTACTTGCAAATTGAGATCTTTTGGAAAATACATAAAGGCCAGAGGTCTATAAGGTAAAAAAATTATATAATTATCATGTCTAGTTGATAGAATTTTTTTTAATTTTATAAAAGTTAAGAAACAAACAAAAATGTAATGTTATCATGACTGTGTTCAGTATGTAGGATGCAAGCAGTCAGTATTCATTAGAGAAACATGTACACATGTACACTATATGCATGTTTGGTTACTTACAAAAATAATGACAGGACAGCTCATATAGGAAAAACAGTGATCTTCATACACACAAAACAAAAATCACCATAGACACGACAAATGAAATTAAAAATATAGGACATGGTGCACATTTCCAGTTCTTGCGACCGACCTACCCCCGCAACCCTTATTACCCGATGTGTAACTAGAAATGGAATTGTTTTTTAAAGGGAACAGTCCATGTCACCTATCGAGTCATTTACATATTTTTGCCTAAGGCCTCTTAAATTGTCAGCCAGCATGTCATTAGAGCCACTGAGTGTGGCCTCAACATATATGTCATAATTGGATATGGATAAAATGTCATACAATGTTGATGCAACAACATAATACAATAATGTAGAACCCAAAAGGGGGATAATTTAAGCATGTTCACACAGAGTTACGCCCCTTGTTTTACATATTAAAACAAACAAAACAATTTAATTTTAAATAAATACTGTAATGACATCAGCAACATTTCATTACCGTATTAAAACATTTTAAATTATTAAATAAGCATTTCGCTAGGTTTTTTTTTGGTATAGTGACATCATGATTTAAAACAGTAATTCCCAACAATGTTCACAGTAACAAAATAAAATAAGTAGCAGTCTTTAAGAAATGAGAGGAGCTTGTACCCGCCAAACAAAAAATAATAATTGGATTATCCATAAACAAGGCGGAGCTTTATTAGACAATGATTAACCAATGTACAATAAACAGATTACGATAAGAAGTAGAAGTTATAATCATAGGACATCATAGAAAACACCTTTCAAGTTTACAAATAATGAGGATGTTTCTGTGAGGAATGGTTAAAGTACTAATATAAAACTTTTGAAAAATGTTCACAAAAGTTATTATTTCTTCAATTTTGATATTACTATAAAAATTTTGCAACACGCCTATGCAGCACTCCTCGTGTGTTGGAACACAGTGGTCAAAAACACCTGACCTAAATTCTTACAAGAAGATAAAAAAAATTTTTAATTTATTTACAATTCAGGGAAAGTTTTCTGACAATTGCAATGGTAAGTTCTCATGAACACAGCTTCAAATATAGAATAAAAGTACTTTAGCTTGAATACATCTGCATACAAAATAAAACAGATTTAGTAAAAGTTAAAAATGATGACACATGCTCTACATGTGATAACAATGCAGAGAATGTTCGAGTACATAGAAGTAATTCTTTAATTAATAGTTAAGCATTTCATGTTTTAATGCAGTGGTTCTCAACCTGTGGGTAGCGACCCCTTTGGGTCGCCTACTACCACCTGAAAAGAAATATGCCCTATAGTTATGAAGTATAACCAAAAATAATTTTGTTGCTGGGGGTCGCCACAAAGCGATGAACTGTATGAAAGGGTCGCAGCCATAGGAAGGTTGAGAACCACTGTTTTAAAGGGTGAGACATTTTAAGACAAGGCACGAGTCAATAGGCACCAGAACAATTCATTTTCTTGCCTGCTGTTATGATGTTAGATGAAGAAACAATAACCAACATTCAAATTTTGTGCTTAGAAATAATTTTAAAAATATAAAAAAAAACTCTTTAGCTATCCAGTGGTACTCTAAACTATTCAAATGTTATGATTTATTAAAGCTAAATTTAGAAAACAACAACATTTCATAAATTCCAATTCCACAATAACCTCTGTATAAATATCTTCTTTTTTTTTTTTTTTTTTTGTAGTGGTGGCATTTGAGAAACTAACTGTACATTTGAATATTGATTTTTCACTTTAAAAAAAGACATAAATTTGGCAAACTGCCCACCTCTAAATCTAAAGGTTTTCAAACTTTTGACCGAAGAAAAGAAGTCCTTTCATGAAACAAAAAAAACATGCTGGAGTCCTCATCGTAATTATTTGTTTGTTCTTTTAGTGTTGAAGACAAATACAAATTTGTATTATGTTGTTTAACAAAGCTGTAGTTAACTCCATCTGATTCAAAAGACCCATTGCCAATGCTGTAAAAAAATCTATTACCACACATTTTAAACACAAACATACAGTAAAAAAAATTGGTCTGTAAGTGTAAGTCATTCCATTACTTGCCTCCTCTAAAAGTGGAGGACCCTGAAATGTGCCCAATGTCTCCATCCTCTGGGACTAACCCCATTAGTTACCTTTAATATCTTCTTGAAGATTGTAGCTTACAACTTGTCCTAAATCAAACAAGACATCACAACAATGTTGCATAAATTCACTGTGTCTCGTTTTGCTTCTCTTTCAGAAGCATACAAAGTTGGGAGCCCATTACATTACTACAGTTACAACAGTGGTAAAAGAAAAAAAACAAAAACTCACCACTATAAGTATAAGATATAACAAAGCTCTAAAACTGTGGTTACTTCTCGCTTTAACTCACAAGAGATTTAAACATAGTTATTAATGGGTTACATTGTATTGTTCCACACCAGGATGTAAAAATTGTCATTAATGGGTTACAATTACAGTGTATAACACTTACAGAGCATTGAAACTTTATTTTTTAACAAAGTCTACACTTTGCTACGGATACATGTACAATAAGAAAACTAAATTTTTTAAAAATCTTGAATAGCAAAAGACAAAGAATGAAGTGTACAATATTAATATGTACATAACGAAATAACTGGTTTCATTTTTGAGATCTGTTTGATTAGGGAGACTGATGGACCCGCATCAAGTCAATTTTCTCTTTAAGGGCAACTATCAAAGGGTTGGACTGCGATAAAGCTTTTAAGTAGATTAATGAGACCCAAACAATAATATGTCATGTTTTCATTATGATTCGACAAAATACAAATTGAAACTTTTCGGCAAATGCCTTCATCAGATCAACAAAAAAAAAATTTTAAATTAATTTGCGTCTCACTATCTTCATCACATTACCTGTCAAGTACTAATAACTGTACCACAAGGCCATTTGTCTCTTTGCTGTCCAAAGCTTTTTGTCCATCCAAAGGACTGCTTTTTTATGCTGTCCTTCTTTGGGTATTCCTTGACCCTTTGACAAAGGCTTTGTATATATCTTATGGCTTCAACTTCCACCTGAACGCAGTCCTCCCCATATTTATCACATATCATATGGTTGCTTGTTGCAATGTTCTCTTGGCCCCAATATTTGTAGTGCATTTGAAGTGGGAATTGGGATGAACGAATACTTAAATGTTTAAAACAAAATTAGCAATATGATATTCGTAGTCAAAATGTAGAATGAAAAAATTTGAAAGTTGCAACCATTTGATTTGACTATGCACAGTAACAGGCCAACTGGTATAAATATTTTGGAATGTTTGAGCATATGTAGTAGGCCTACAGTGGCATATTGACTGGTGCATCTTAAAAACGTATCCTAAATGGCTTGATTTGCTAACAAAAGTCACGTGTCAGTAATACTTAGTTACGAGGATGACATGGAATCGTTAAGAAATATTTATAAATAATATATATTATTATAGAAGTAAGCTCCCTTTATTTATAAAAAAAATTAATTAATGTCCCACGTAGTTGTTAATCATAGCAGTTTGTTTTTTTTAAAACCATTCATCAGATAAGTGTATACAAAGCACAACATAGTACAAGTAAGAGTTAATTCCCCCATTAAAAATATATGTGAATTGTTGTTCCGGTATTTTAAATATACATTTGCCCAGATTCTGCAATGATTTCTACAAACCAATGAGAGCAGAATTTTTTTTTTTTAATCTTCAAATTATCGATGTGATTGGAGGGAAAAAAAAAAAGAACATAAATGTTTTTCTAATCTTTTGATGAATGAAAATGTGGGCTAGGTAGAGATTTTACTGGGACATTGTGTAATCTTCTTGCACTTACACACTGACTTTCAGATGTAGTCAAAACAAAATCAAATTTAAAAAGCCACACCCTTAAAGCTGCAGACAAACAGATCTTTGGCTTACAGCAACCTTGAACTGTTATATAAAGTATTTAATCAGATAGCACTGGTCAGTAAAACACCTTCCTTTATTTACTGGCAAATACCGTAGAGGGTCACGTTATAAATAAAACAAACAAAAAATGTTTTAAAAAGCTCTTGTGCCATTTTAAAGGTGTGTATAATAAGAAATTAAAAAATATCGGATATTTCGCAAAAGGAGTTCATCTATTTTATTATTTTTTTATTATTATTATTATTATTTGTTGGTATCTCAGAATTCTGGAACATCCCATTCAAACATAGCATGGTGTTCTGGAACATCCCATACACACATAGCATGATGTTCTGGAACATCCCATACAAACAATGCATGATGTTCTGGAACATTCCATACAAACACAGTGTTGTTCTGTAACGTCCCAAACTAACGTAGCATGCTGTACTAGAACATGTCATACAATGAAGAAATGAAATGACATAATTATAACCTTCTCAGCATGCAATATGTGGATGAGAAATTTCAGAATGTCTGATGAGCCTGTCTCTATTGGTCAGTGGAGGAACACGATATTTAAGTTAAGGGACATCATTAAAAACACAGCTCAGGCATTTTCTGGTGCCTCCATTAAAACTTGTTCATAATCGTTACACCTGGCGTTCTCATACTCCACCTCCTCTGGTATGATGTCCAGCGCCTCGTACGGCTGGTTGAGGGAGATCCCATGGCCCTGGTTGGAGTACATGTCCCCGGCGGGGTTGGACTCGACTAAACTTTTGGTGCTGATGGGCGTGATGACAATGGCAGGGTTGTCTTCCCCGGGACTGTCGTAGGAAAGGATCAGAGGTGTGGCCACGGAGGGGATTTCGATGTCCACTGAAATAAAAGTGCGGATTATATAATCTCTAAGTCAGTATGCGTTAGCTTTGTCTTAACCCAGTTAAAATAATATGTTTTTATATACCATTAGCCAGCAAAACGTAAATCATAACTGCCTGGTAAAGACAGTTGCGTCTGCTGACCAAACGCAGACAAGGGCGACCTCAGAAAATTTCAGCCCAAACATTCACATATCCAGTGGCGTAGTGAGGGGGGAGCAAGGGGGGCATCATGCCCCGGGCGCTACTCACAAAGGGGCGCCAAATGGTATATTTTACTATATATTGTATGGTTTTCGAATAAAAGGGGGGGGGGCGCTAAAAAGGTATTGTGACCCGGGCGCGAGTTAAGCTCGCTACGCCACTGCACATATCATTAAAATATTGCTATATATACAAAACCAATAGTGTACCTCGGGGCTCTCGCCCCCCTTCTCATTCCCTAGGTACGCCACAGGGTTTTAAAAAAAATATTTATAAAGAACTTCCTCGTTAACATGCCTTTTTTTCATTTTCGACCCTTCAAATAAGTCTTTTACTTAGCACAATAAGGCAATTACTCAGCTAAAGTCTTTTACTTAGCACAATAAGGCAATTACTCAGCTAAAGTCTTTTACTTAGCACAATAAGGCAATTACTCAGCTAAAGTCTTTTACTTAGCACAATAAGGCTATTGCTCAGCTAAAGTCTTTTACTTAGCACAATGAGACAATTACTCAGCTAAAGTCTTTTACTTAGCACAATAAGGCAATTACTCAGCTAAAGTCTTTTACTTAGCACAATAAGGCTATTGCTCAGCTAAAATCTTTTACATAGCACAGTAAGGCTATTACTCAGCTAAAGTCTTTTACTTAGCACAATGAGACAATTACTCAGCTTAAGTCTTTTACTTAGCACAATAAGGCTATTGCTCAGCTAAAGTCTTTTACTTAGCACAATGAGACAATTACTCAGCTAAAGTCTTTTACTTAGCACAATGAGACAATTACTCAGCTAAAGTCTTTTACTTAGCACAATAAGGCTATTGCTCAGCTAAAGTCTTTTACTTAGCACAATGAGACAATTACTCAGCTAAAGTCTTTTACTTAGCACAATAAGGCTATTGCTCAGCTAAAGTCTTTTACTTAGCACAATAAGGCAATTACTCAGCTAAAGTCTTTTACTTAGCACAATAAGGCTATTGCTCAGCTAAAGTCTTTTACTTAGCACAATGAGACAATTACTCAGCTAAAGTCTTTTACTTAGCACAATAAGGCTATTGCTCAGCTAAAGTCTTTTACTTAGCACAATAAGGCTATTGCTCAGCTAAAGTCTTTTACTTAGCACAATAAGGCAATTACTCAGCTAAAGTCTTTTACTTAGCACAATAAGGCTATTGCTCAGCTAAAATCTTTTACATAGCACAGTAAGGCTATTACTCAGCTAAAGTCTTTTACTTAGCACAATGAGACAATTACTCAGCTTAAGTCTTTTACTTAGCACAATAAGGCTATTGCTCAGCTAAAGTCTTTTACTTAGCACAATGAGACAATTACTCAGCTAAAGTCTTTTACTTAGCACAATGAGACAATTACTCAGCTAAAGTCTTTTACTTAGCACAATAAGGCTATTGCTCAGCTAAAGTCTTTTACTTAGCACAATGAGACAATTACTCAGCTAAAGTCTTTTACTTAGCACAATAAGGCTATTGCTCAGCTAGAGTCTTTTACTTAGCACAATAAGGCAATTACTCAGCTAAAGTCTTTTACTTAGCACAATAAGGCTATTGCTCAGCTAAAGTCTTTTACTTAGCACAATGAGACAATTACTCAGCTAAAGTCTTTTACTTAGCACAATAAGGCAATTACTCAGCTAAAGTCTTTTACTTAGCACAATAAGGCAATTACTCAGCTAAAGTCTTTTACTTAGCACA
This sequence comes from Omphiscola glabra, assembly GCA_964017045.1. Taxonomy (NCBI): domain Eukaryota; kingdom Metazoa; phylum Mollusca; class Gastropoda; family Lymnaeidae; genus Omphiscola; species Omphiscola glabra. The sequence continues at coordinate 25,878,839 of OZ024798.1, read as the reverse complement.
ATGAAACAATTACTCAGCAAAAGCCGTTATTTATTCAATGAGACAATTAGCAAAAGTCGTTATTTACTCAGCCCAACAGCTGACCTGTACTGGTGAAAACATTCTAAACCAACTTAAGTTTTAGAAAACGAAACAAGCTTTTACAAGAAAATTCAAATTTATCAACACGTTACTTCAAACCCACTCTGTAGGGCAGAGGGGGGATCACATGACAACTGTGGATATACAGTATACAGTTAGCTGTATCAAATTTAATGGCAGACGGCAGTAACATAATCGTTGGGTGAGGGCTCAATCTTCGACTTAGTATCGTATTACATTTGATTCATGTTACCGATACCGTATACAAAAGTACGTTTATTAGATCATTAATCTGCCTATACGTTGAACAATTATATTTGAAGAAAAAAATATATATTCCCATCATTACAAGCAGGGCTGGAAGTTAACTGCCAAATAATAAAATACATGACTATGATAAGAGGAGAACAGATAGATGGAGCCATTAAAATTACTAACAGAAATAAAAAAAAAATACCGCCGGAAACAGGGCATACTTCAGTAGTCAGAAAATACTCAAAAGTAAAAACATTACAAGAAAACAAAGAAAGCTATTTATAAAACTGTAATCAGACCAGTTGTAACGTGCGCAAATGAAACTTGGATCCTAACAAAAACGGCAGAAAACCTATTATACACATTGGAGAGAAAGATTTTCTGGAAAATATATGGACCAACAAAGGATGAATATGGATGGAGAATACGAACCAACCATGAATTGTACAGTCTATATCAGGATCCCACAATAGTACCAGAAATAAAAAAGGGCAGGCTACGCTGGGCAGGACACTTAGAGAGAATGCCAGATGACAGAGGAGTAAATAGAGGCATCATCAAAGCCCCAGAGGAAAAAGGCTCAAAGGCAGGCCTAGGCTTAAATGGATGGATAATGTGGAAAAAAATCTACTACAACTGGGAATCCAAGCATGGGGAAAAAAAGCATTAGTTAGGTCTGAGTGGAAGGAAGTAGTGAGGCAGGCCAAAGCCCTACATGGGCTGCGTAGCGCCACAGGGATGGATGGTCTGAGTGGAAGGAAGTAGTGAGGCAGGCAAAAGCCCTACATGGGATGTCGCGCCACAGGGATATATGGTCTGAGTAGAAGGAAGTAGTGAGGCAGGCCAAAGCCATACATGGGCTGTAGCGCCATAGGGATGGATGGTCTGAGTAGAAGAAAGTAGTGAGGCAGGCCAAAGCCCTACATGGGCTGTAGCGCCACAGGGATGGATGGTCTGAGTAGAAGGAAGTAGTGAGGCAGGCCAAAGCCCGACATGGGCTGTAGCGTATCAGGGATGGATGGTCTTAGAAGGAAGTAGTGAGGCAGGCCAAAGCCCTACATGGGCTGTAGCGCCACAGGGATGGATGGTCTGAATGGAAGGAAGTAGTGAGGCAGGCCAAAGCCCTACATGGGCTGTAGCGCCACAGGGATGGATGGTCTGAGTGGAAGGAAGTAGTGAGGCAGGCCAAAGCCCTACATGGGCTGTAGCGCCACAGGGATGGATGGTCTGAGTGGAAGGAAGTAGTGAGGCAGGCCAAAGCCCTACATGGGCTGTAGCGCCACAGGGATGGATGGTCTGAGTGGAAGGAAGTAGTGAGGCAGGCCAAAGCCCTACATGGGCTGTAGCGCCACAGGGATGGATGGTCTGAGTAGAAGGAAGTAGTGAGGCAGGCCAAAGCCCCACATGGGCTGTAGCGCCACAGGGATGGATGGTCCGAGTGGAAGGAAGTAGTGAGGCAGGCCAAAGCCCCACATGGGCTGTAGCGCCACGGGGATTGATGAGAAATTATATTGATTAGATTTATACTTGAATAATAAGTAACTGAATATTTACCTGGGGCTGTTGGTGTTGCTTTGGCCAGCCTCTCAAGTTTTTTATGTCCCTTGACGCCCCTCGTGTCGGTACTGACCTCTACCCCGTTGTCGTAAGCTGCCTCGTCGTTTCGGTTGACGTCAAAGTGGACGTCTGACACGTCATAGTCTTTCGGAGGCATCGGCTCACCTCTGTAGGTCAGTCCTCTAGAACATTAAATCAATAGTGGTTAAGCGTATATTGAAACACTTGATTTTTAAAAAAAATAATAATTGGGAAACAACGGTGGTCTAATTTTTCTAATATTGTCTTGAATTTATTATTATTATTATTATTTCATTTTATTTTTGTTAAGGGTTGAACAATCTTATGGTGGCTGTCAATTTTATTGTCATTTCAATAAGAAAATCATTTTTAATGAAATAAAAAAAAGTAATTCGTTCATTTGTGCACATTTATTGTACTGCATTAAAATTCCTGGTAACAATTTTTATGGCGTGTTTATACCTTGAGCAATTACATTAAACTATTTATATCTCAACTTAACAGAGAACGTAGAGCTTAAATTCTGTGCATAGCTCAGCCTCGAGGTATCTCTAACTATGTCGAGTATAGTGGTTTCCTCTATTGATCTGTTAGTGTTAATTCTAAAGTGAAAACCGTAAGGATGGTTTCTCGTGCACAAAGTGTCGCATAGCAAACGCTGAACTCCTCTCTGTGTTTTATATTGAGAGTATCTAGGCATTGGGACAGACAAAGCACAACGTAGACTAGAATGACAACCAAACAACTCAAACTCTAGGTGTCCAGATGATCAAAGAGAATGTATTTATTACTAAAATATAAAAAGCTCTTCTGTAGTCCTACTGATTGTCAGCTATCTTTAAGAATCTCTACAGCTATTACTGTTTTTAGACTGTTCACTGTTTCGTCTCAACTATTCCTATGTTCAACTAGTCTCCTGCTCTCTTTCCACTGTTTTCCTTCAACTACCTTCTCTCAGCTCTTTTCTCTCTATGAAATCTACTCCCGTGTCATGAAGAGTTCTGCCTTATATAGGATTCTCTACCCCCAAGGTGGTCCAGGAATACTCTCTATTAACACATCCCTGCCCTTTAAATTTCCGGTCAATTAGAATTTCTCGTCTTTAACCCCAAAATTATCATTCGAAGTCATGGAAAGAAACCATCCCCTCTATCTCAAAGATGCGACAATCTATAATCCTTAACCACACCCCCTTAACAACGCCCTCCCTAAAATAACAGCAATTTCCGTCCATCCTATAAGTTACCTTAACAACAATGGAGTTCTGTCCTGTACCCACACCCCAGTCATGTGTGACATAATACAATACAAGAACAGGGTCAAGTAATATTTTGGCATACTGTTACGGAATGTCAGTAAATATTTACGGACAGTTGGGCTCCCTGGCACATGGTGACACAAACCCTAGTGATGCCACTGTTGCCACCATCTTTTTCTGGGATACTTTAAGTCAAATGTAAGTGCACAGTAAAATTATATTTTTAAAAATGGTTACCTTGTTCAAGTGAAAGCCAAGTATTTAAGTTAACTTAATTGATGAAAAATTGGGGGTTCACATGTATACATTTAACATCTGAATAAAAAATATCATCACCTTTTATTAAAATACAAATAGGTCAAGGCTGCACCCAAAATGAGGCCACCAATCAAAGCTGTAAGAGAATACAAATAACATTGTACATTGGTTACGTTATGTTGACTATAGAAATGAGTGTCTCCGAGAGTAACGCCCCACATCCACTAATGACCCGCCCCCCCCCCCCCCAGAGCGCCAATTTAAGCTATTTTATAATAATTTATTTGAGACGCTGCACATGTTGGCTTGGATGAATCCCCGTTGGCCCATCACCCCGTGACCTTTGCTTTAGGCGTAATGTGTATTTGTTTTTTTGGTTTTTTTTTAAAAATAATTTTCTTACAGTGATGGCTTATCCCAGCAAAGCAAGGGTTAAATATTGCTGCGGTAAGACACCTTGTTTTGGGGGTTGGGGGGGGGGGGGTAGAAGACTCATTTGAGTTGCATGAGATGTAAACATTTGCACATTTTACTTTTTTTTTTTAAAGCGCTATTAAATAATATTGGAAATTAAAAACAGCCCAATTTTAGCGTGAGATTTCATCATCCTTGAACAGCACAAACTGAAACATGTTTTTAACTGGATGTTAGAGCTCATCTCTGTTACTTAATTGAACATTTAAAAATTGGGCCCTGAATCTTTAAAAAAAAAACAACTCAATCACTTGGTATAGAATTAGAGTGGTGGTTCAAGGTGTTCAAGGTGTTCAAGGTGGTTGACGGTTGTCTTGTTACTCTAAAAATTGATAAACCGTATGTTTTTAAAACACAAAATTTCAACTTTTCGAGTTTCCCACGAGAGATCAACCGAATTGTTGTGACTAAAAGAACACTGCAGCCAGCATTTTCCAAACGTTTAGAATGTGAAGAGCCTCGTATTCATCTTCAAACACACACGTGTCTAGTGGGGTTGGAAGGGGGTACGGAGGGGCGGTTCGCCCCACGCAGGTTTTTTGCCCTGTATATTGAGGGGCGGTTTTTCAGCCAACAGCAGAGTTGTTGTTTTTTGTTTTTTTTCGTGAAGGGAGGGGGCGTCAAATAACTTGGCCCGCCAAGGTCTGCACTAACTCTGTTTACGCCACATCACGTATCCATTGCCAAAATATTGCCTTTTTTTTTCTTCTCGTTTTGCTGACCATTTCGATCTCGACGTGAAATTTGATCGCCATCGCAACGTAACCGAATAAAGGAGAGCAGTAAATGAGAGGAGAATCTGGAGATGGTGGTGAATTGTATTGATTAGCCTCTGGGTGCATAGGAATGGAGCAAGTATAAAGGCTTCCAACAATGCAACAGTTAGGTTGGCACGAAAGTGTCCAGTAAAACGAGCAGTTAGTGCAGGGTTGGCAGACTCCGGGCCTGCGGGCCACATGCGTCCCACTGAAATGTTTAATCCGGCCCACAAGACTTAGCGTGAAGTGGATAAATGTTTTAATTTTTTTTTTTACAAATCACGAATGATAATCCGTAAAAGCTTTTAAAAATAATAACATATGAAGGACTGCGTTCAAGCTGTGTGGAGCGAATAAACAGTGGAACAGGATATGTTTAGGCTTGAAAAAAAAAATAATGATAGAACATATAAAAGTGTTCCCAGATCACAATGTAGCTCCCTCACCTATGGGTTCACAGAATACAATGTAGCTCTCGCACTTATGTGTTCCCAGATCACAATGTAGCTCTCTCATTTAAGTGTTCCCAGATCACAATGTAGCTCTCTCACTTATATTCCCAGATCACAATGTAGCTCCCTCACTTATGGGTTAACAGAATACAATGTAGCTCTCTCACTTAAGTGTTCCCAGATCACAATGTAGCTCTCTCACTTATGGGTTCCCAGATCACAATGTAGTTCTCTCACTTATGATTCCCAGATCACAATGTAGCTCCCTCACTTATGGGTTAACAGAATACAATGTAGCTCTCTCACTTATGGGTTCCCAGATCACAACGTAGCTCTCCCACTTATGGGTTCCCAGATCACAACGTAGCTCTCCCACTTATGGGTTCCCAGATCACAACGTAGCTCTCCCACTTATGGGTTCCCAGATCACAACGCAGCTCTCCCACTTATGGGTTCCCAGATCACAACGTATCACTCCCACTTATGGGTTCCCAGATCACAACGTAGCTCTCCCACTTATGGGTTCCCAGATCACAACGTATCACTCCCACTTATGGGTTCCCAGATCACAACGTAGCTCTCCCACTTATGGGTTCCCAGATCACAACGTATCACTCCCACTTATGGGTTCCCAGATCACAACGTAGCTCTCCCACTTATGGGTTCCCAGATCACAACGTAGCTCTCCCACTTATGGGTTCCCAGATCACAACGTTTCACTCCCACTTATGGGTTCCCAGATCACAACGTAGCTCTCCCACTTATGGGTTCCCAGATCACAACGTATCACTCCCACTTATGGGTTCCCAGATCACAACGTATCACTCCCACTTATGGGTTCCCAGATCACAACGTATCACTCCCACTTATGGGTTCCCAGATCACAACGTATCACTCCCACTTATGGGTTCCCAGATCACAACGTATCACTCCCACTTATGGGTTCACAGATCACTTTAATTTTTCTTGTTTTTTGTTTGTTTGTTTGTTTGCTTTAAAGCCTAAACATCCATTGTTCCACTATTTATTTGCTTAAAATTTAATCATCACAGCGTAAAAGTAGACTTTTCAAACTGTAATCATTATAATCATTATAATCACAGCCAATTTAAAGCTATTCTCTGCTTCTATTCTCGAAGAGAACTCGGAAAAAGAAAATTCAAAGCCCTTCTTTGACCGTTAATTATGTGAAACTCTTGCCTACCCAACGTTGCCAGTGATTTTCATAACGTTGAAACATAACAGCTTTAAAAAAAGTAACACTTTAGTGCCGAGCTCTTCTTTTCAGTATCACTTTATATCATGCAGCCCGCTTAAAAAAACAGAAGAAGAAATTTTATGTAGAATCTTGTGACCCCTGTATACAAACATGTTTCCCACTGCTGAGTTATTTCAGTTAGTAAATGCGTTTTAGAAATAATTCATCTTTTTCTGGATGTTTTTCTCCCTGGATAATATCATTTTAAAAAGTTGAATTCCAAAACTTGTTTGTTTTTAAACTGGGCCCAGTACCTTCATGTACCACTGCCATGGACACATATAGGCATGTCACGTGACAAGGTACGGTCATTGTTAGTTACTCTATTTATAGAAAAAAGTTGCGATTTCTCGTCACGATTTCGTTGATACCATTGTCTGTGACTTGTAACTTTACAATATGCTGGCTTTGTTCATAGAGTTTCACAGAAAGAACATAGCGACATTCCACCGGATGTTCTTCTAAACTGATGGACCTGTATCCGGGATTTGACAACACGGGGGCTGAGCAGTCATTGGGATCACAACGTCAACAACTCGGGGTTGGACATTGAAAATTTCAGGGGGGGGGGGGATTTTGGGGACCTAAATAACTGTTCATTTTTTTATCTGCAGAACGGGAAAAATTCTTGTGATAAATTATGTTAATGAGACCGAGAAGGGGCCCCATAATAAGTTAAATTGTAAAACTTTTTTAGCATGATCTGTCCAGAATAAATGGATTTATAATGTGACAACTTACAACCAATCACAGCTCCTGCTATTCTCCCACTGACGTCACAATCAAAGCACGTGATATCTGACGGGAAATAATCAAGGTTCAGATGTCAATGTTAACTTAAACGTGTTTTTTAAATTTCTAATTGATTAACTGCTAGATCGTAATTTCATCTTAAAGTTTAGATAACATGGGATTGGTTGATGGTTTATTTACAATGAAATAAAATAACTGTATATAAAAATCGAATATTCTAGAACAGGGGAGTTAAACCTGCGGCCCCAACCGTTAAATATTGTGGCCCGTCGGAAGTATTACAAATGAAAATATTTTTTTCTTTCAAATAACCAAAATTTACATCCTTGGCAGAAAAGCACGTTTCAAATGTAAACAAAGCAGGTTTTGTGACGGATACGCCATGTCGGGGTATCGCCCCTGTTTTGGACACAATTATTTAAAGAAATGATTCAATTTAGTATCTCCAAAGTTAAAATAACATTTTAAAACGATGTCCTTATTTAGCAACTGCTAAAATTAAAGGATTTTTAACTAAACACAGAAATACCAAGGGAACCTAAATCTCCCTTGTATTTCTTCTCTTGTTCTCGTGTTAAGCGGAGAATTGTGGGAAAACTAAATTCAGATATGCGCAAAAAAGCAGGCCTGAATTATGAAATTATTTTTAAAATTCATGGCTAAGAGCACCACCCCCCCCCCACCCCCACCCCAACCGAGGGCCGGCGCAAGGGGGTTGCGGGATCTTGGGCAGATAAAATTCTGCGAGGCCTTTGATGTTATACACACCAGCCGATAGGAGATTAGGTTACGTCAGTCATACCGGGTCTTAATATAGGACATGTCATACTGGGTCAAAATATAGGACATGTCATACTGGTGCTTAATATAGGATATGTCATACCGGGTCTTAATATAGGACTTGTCATACTGGGTCTTAATATAGGACATGTCATAATGGGGCTTAATATAGGACTTGTCATACTGGGTCTTAAATTAGGACATGTCAATCCGGGTCTTAATATAGGACATGTCATACCGGGTCTTAATATAATACATGTCATATCGGGCATTAGTTAATTCGCCAAGTTCCCGAAATATAAATGGACTATATTTAGTTTACTGTAACACTTAAATTTTCGTGAGCAGAATTACTTTTAGCGGCTCCTCTGTAGTTAATCGCACAAATTGTCAAATGAACCGGATATGCACGCTACAGGAGACTGCAGTATGTTGCGGTTTTTGGTGGTTTTTTTTTAAATAATAATTTGTAAACAGGTCATGGTTGGCAACAATGTATCTTTTATTTGACAGTGATAAAAATTCATTCACTTGATGTGAGTTTCTTTCTACTTGAGTTCTGGACATGACATCCGAATAGCATTGAGTTTAATGTGTCCCAGGTCCGAAAGGGGGCGCTGCGTGCCCGTGTACATTCTGACTAATGCTATTCGGATGTCATTTGTAGTAGTTTATTTTAGTTAATATGAAAAATTAAGTTTACAAGCGTATAGTACATTCAATTATCTTTCATTTGATACCTCATTTGATCTTACAAACCCAACACAAATATTTTAAATCGTTTTTTTTAAATCCCAACTTCTCAATTCCGGTACCCGTGTACCAATAGGTGCAGCCTATTGCTATAGCCCAGGGGCGGTGGCGTACACTTGTTAGGGGGGGGGCGAGTATCACTAATTGGGACTCTTATAAAGTGCGTTGCTTGAAAGAATGTTTTGTAAAGCAGCTTTAGTAGATGGGAAATTCACATAGTGAAAGTCTGTGTGCATGTTGTTGTTTTTTTCGTTTACTTCACTATATGAGCATAAGGACGTGCCGCCCACGAAGACTGGATTTGCGATCAATTTGCCCCCCCCCCCACACCCCAACAGTGGCGTAGTGAGGGGGGCAAGGGGGGCATCATGCCCCGGGAGCTACTCACAAAGGGGCGCCAAATGGTATATTTTACTATAATATTGTATGGTTTTCGAATGGGGGGGGCGCTAAAAAGGTATTGTGCCCCGGGCGCGAGTTAAGCTCGCTAATCCATTAGGCTGGTCACCCCTGTTCCACAACGCTCTATCGCTGTCTGCTATAGACTACACCCTTGACTCATTTGACTCAAGAATATATATTAAATTAAACTATATAAAGTCAACCATGGCGGTGTGGTATGCTGCCACCGGCTACTCACCTGCGGGGAACACTTTGTTGGCATTGATGGTTATATTTTCGCCTGGGGAAAAAAATATCAATTAAACATTTAAAAAACAAACAAATGCAGGCTTAAACTAAATCTATTGATTTTTATATGTGTCTTAAAGGAAGGGTGTAAGGTGAACCATGAAAACAAAACTGTAAAAAATAAAAATCATTGGAGCAGGAACTGGATAATCAGGCAAACTGTCAGAGAAGAACAAGGGAGTAAAATGTAACATTTCAGTATAACACTTTTAAAATTTAACCTTAAGAAAAAAAATACAGTACAACCAGGTCCAATTAGGGAGTGGGGGGCACCACGGCTGGCACTTTCTTCTATATATATATATAGAGAGAGAGGGGTGACATTTTCTGCAAACTGCAATTATATAATAGAAAAAGTCGTGGGGGGGGGGCCCCTCAAGTCAGCCTTGGCGGTGCACTCACTCTAGCTACGCCTCTGGCCATATCGTTTCGTCGTTTTTTTTCGGAAAACGTGTCACATGACTTCTGTTAAGTTCAGCCGTTGACATAGAACCCAATGAAAAGAAACCCTCAAAGTGGAGTTGATCTTATTGTTTTATTATTGGGAAGGTTATCATGGACCGGCTTTGTCATTCATTTGATCCAAAAGATAAGACTATTTGAATGGCTTGGAATTACGGCATTATTCTTTTACGTTGTCAAAATGACAATGAAAATTATATATTATCAATATGACATATATATGTTTCACACATTTATTCATTTATTTTGTACATCTGCACATGCATATGTTGTGACGCACATGCCTATGTTGTGACGCACATGCCTATTTTGTGACGCACACGCCTATGTTGTGACGCACACGCCTATGTTGTGACGCACACGCCGATGTTGTGACGCACACTCCGATGTTGTTATGCACACGCCTATGTTGTGACGCACACGCCTATGTCGTGACGCACACGCCTATGTTGTGACGCACACGCCTATGTTGTGACGCACACGCCTATGTTGTGACGCACACGCCTATGTTGTGACGCACACGCCTATGTTGTGACGCACACGTATGCTAAATGCATTTGATGTTGTTTTTCCGTATAAATCCTTTACATGCCGTTTTAGAAAAATCTTTTATATTAACTTCGCTTTTACTCGTGGCGGGATGGGCGGCTGTCAAAACCTTCGGACGACTTACTGGCCCACTTCCCGTCAACCAATCGAGCTGAAACTTGGCACATAGACTCATTACCGATGACAACACATTCTATCAAGTTTTCAGCCCACCCACAAACCATCACCCCCCCCCCCCCCCTTTAAAAATCAGCCAGAAAAAAACACACGAACAAAAAAGCCAAGTTAATATAAAGGATTTGCAAAGAAAATTTTCCTTGTTCCCATTTTTTATTAGTCGGTTGTGACAAGCAGTTTTCAGAGTCGCATTTGGCACAAGGGAGATTTATTCTTTTAAGGCGAGTTTTATTATCACAATTCTGAACATTCACACTGCTATGTTAATTAAAGTTCAACTTCTTTCGTTCTCTGCCGATTTGGGTTGGGGGAGGGGGGGCATCTCACAGGGGCGGCGCGAAACTCAGCAATGTAAATGAACTATTTAACACAACACACACACACAGAAACACATTATATATACATACACACACACACACAACTCCCAAAATGTACTAAAAGCGGACTCGACACGATTTATGACTGACACAGTTTCAACAAAAGATCTACGCTACTGCGTCACTTCGGAAAAACGGTTTTCCAGGATGTGCGAGTTTTCAGGGGCGAGGCTCGGAAAAATGTGGGCTTTGGTCCAGGGCACAGCACGATCACGTAAGTGGTTGGTGTCGATAGCCTGGGAGCAACGATCACTGTCTTCGGTGCGTAGGCCGCGGGGGCAAGGCCTTCTTCTCCGTCGAACCAGCCACGGAAGACTAGGTTCAAATGTCAGTGCAGTGTCGTCAGGCGTCGGTCCTGTCATTCTCATACACGTCCCCGTAGGTCGCGGGGTCAGTTCCAGTTCGGAGTCGCAAGATTCAGGTCTGTAAAAGCGTTCTGTAAAATGCTTTGCGCTTTTGTGGTACACCTACAAACGATGCCGTGTGATATTGTGTTGTTCATAATATGAAGTGTTGTGTTGTTCATAATATGAAGTGTTGTGTCGTACATATTTTTGTTACACTTATGTTTTGCTGTTGTGATCGTTTGAGCTTCCTGGCACGGTAACCATACAATGTTGCTCGGTTATTTAAGTTTAAATGTTGTTAGTACTTTGATTTTGTGTACTTTTGTTTTACAGTTGTTGTACTTTTGTTGTCGGAGAAACAAAAATATATTTTAAAAAAGATATAAATTGTACTTTTGGGTCAGATACAAGATCAATGTATAACAATTCACCAGGGGCTTAAGTTCAGTTCTAGAAATGGGGCAAGTGACAAAACTTTATAATCGTGAAATATACAGTTAAATTATATATATATATTATACCAAATTTTATTTTTTGAAATATCCGTGGGAGTCTGCTTACACACGTTCTTATCATAACACACATCTTGAAAAATATTCAGAACTTTTCAGTCTTTAAAAAAAAAAAATTACAATGCAGCTTTTCTGTGCTGATTACGTCCGGCGTTCCATGCCATTGACAAACTTATTATTAAGTACTAGATATAGCCCGCAAAACATTGGTAGCAGAAATGCGTGAACGTCCCATCTACTAAAGTGACTTGACAAAACATGAACTCAAGTAACGCACATTTAAGAATCCCAATTTTCGCTACACCCTTGCCCCCATGATACGTCACTGCACACTTTTTATTTCACGCCCATGAACTATATTAAATATTCTGATGTCCCAACCACTTTTCAACCGAATTTACTACACCATACTTAAACTGAGACGATTTCATTTTCCGAAAAGAAAATATTACGCGCCAAACGCAGTTGCGTTATATATATATATATATATATATATATATATATATATACGTAGTTATCGGGAATTATATTTTGCGCTCTATTAAACTCATTATTGAACCATATTTTATTTCAGACATATAGAATTATTTGTAATATACTCTCAATACCAAATTCGCCGATTAGGAAGCAGTTTATTAGGAAGCAGTCCACGAGTCACACCAGAAGCGTAATATATATAAGAGATAAATTAAAATTAGTTTTGTTTTATTTACTTATTCCGCTTCATCTTTTTAAAATGAGCCCTTTTTATTGCTATTATGAGTCAATGAACTAGTTATGATATTCCAGAATTATCACTTATGTTTTATCACATTCCTATCGCTGTCCTCTTGTATACTAAACTGCAGACAAGTGTTTATTACTTTTTTCAAATATGTTTTTACTGTTGTTTGTTCGCTGAAGAAGGCTTCTTGCCAACACGTTCGTTGTTTCGCTGCGTCCTTTTTTTTCATGTTTTCCCACATTTTGTTTCGCTGCGTCCTTTTTTTCATGTTTTCCCACACTTTGTTTCGCTGCGTCCTTTTTTTCATGTTTTTAATTGAATTCTGTGGTGGTAGTTAACTACGGTATATTCTCTGAATATGTTTTTATGTCTCATTAAAATCACTGGCTTGTCTTTCATCCTATTACTATCACACTAATGAAGGGAAATCTGGAATGTATTTTGGTGGCATGACATTGTGTCCTTGTAGTGTGTCCAGGTAGTGTGTCTGGTAGTGTGGCTTGTAATGTGGCCTGGCAGTTTGGCCTGGCAGTTTGGCCTGGCGTTGTGGCCTGGCAGTGTGGCCTGGTACTGTGGCCTGGCAGTGTGGCTTGGTAGTGTGGACTGGCAGTGTGGCCTGGCAATGTGGCCTGGCAGTGTGGCCTGACAGTGTGGCCTGGCAGTGTGGCCTGGCAGTGTGGCCTGACAGTGTGGCCTGGCAGTGTGGCCTGGCAGTGTTGACCGATGTCTGTCGACCCGAAATCGACTCAATGTAGATAACAATGCCGTATAGTGGCGTTCTTTTGGAGTAAAGGTATGACTGTTTATTTCCTGCCGTAAAGCTCATTGTCAGGCAAGGAGACGCACACAGTTCTATATGTGTGCCATTTTCTTTAGAACCAAATGATCATGAAAGGATCGCCGCTACATTTGAGTTAAACCGAAAGAAAAAAAAATGTATTTTTAGAACCGTACCCGTTGCATTTTTTAATGTGTTATGGTTTTTTCACGTTTGTGTACAGGCTAATGTGTATCACGTTTGTGTACAGATCAATGTGTATCACGTTTGTGTACAGATCAATGTGTATCACGTTTGTGTAAAGACCAATGTGTATCACGTTTGTGTAAAGACCAATGTGTATCACGTTTGTGTAAAGACCAATGTGTATCCCGTTTATCTACAGACCAATGTGTATCACGTTTGTGTAAAGACCAATGTGTATCCCGTTTATCTACAGACCAATGTGTATCACGTTTGTGTAAAGACCAATGTGTATCCCGTTTATCTACAGACCAATGTGTATCACGTTTGTGTAAAGACCAATGTGTATCCCGTTTATCTACAGACCAATGTGTATCACGCTTCTCCTTACAATCTCACCGTGCATTATTTCATAAACACCAAGGAAGTAACCAGTTACACACGCAGACCTGTTTACTCTTACGATTTTGGCTTAAATGTACGATTTTGAGGTGTATACATTATATATAATATATACTGTATGTTTATTTATTTTTACTATTAAGATAACGTATTGTACGATTTTAAGAGTTTGAGGGTAAACAGGTCTGCACACGAGACATTGGAGAGTTTGCGCAAAGTTTTGTAGACGAATTAAAAAATATATACATTATAAAATGAATACTAGAGGAAGGAAAACTATTTCAAATGACGTACAGAAACACCTGCAAATGAAGAAACAAATATTTGGGCAATAGAAACCAGCACGCAAAAATGAAAAATGAAAGAATTGATAGAGGAAGAGGAAGTGTTGTGGATCGCCAGAACAGATATGGATATTTCAGATATAGATAAAATCATGGGTGTGTTGAGTACCAAAATTACCCAAAATCTGCAAATAGCTGTGTTTTCCGGTTCATGTTTGGCATTGGGCTAATAAATAGTTCAGGGGCAGCTGTGTACCTGTGGAGGGGAGGGGGGTGTTACCGTGTTAGCACTAATTGGAGAACCTCGTATAGTGCGTACTTTCAATGTAAGCTTTTGTCAAGTAACTTAAGCAGATATGGGAGTTTCACGCATTGAGGTCCGCAATTGTTTGGTGGGTTATAACTAGTAGTAAAAATAAAATAAGAGTAATATTTAAAATAATAATAATAATAATTTTTCACGGTTAAAACGAGTTTCACCCGCGTCAACCAATCAGATGGAAGATCTTCGGTACCTTTAGGTCAACCAATCAGATGGAAGAACTTCGGTACCTTTAGGTCAACCAATCAGATGGAAGATCTTCGGTACCTTTAGGTCAACCAATCAGATGGAAGATATTCGGTACCTTTAGGTCAACCAATCAGATGGAAGATCTTCGGTACCTTTAGGTCAACCAATCAGATGGAAGATCTTCGGTACCTTTAGGTCAACCAATCAGATAGAAGATCTTCGGTACCTTTAGTCGGGACAGAATTCGGCTTAACTTATTTTGCGCTTGTTTTCATTTGTCGGTGATGAAATGTTACATTAGAATTTTTAAGAATTTTAAACAAACAGCAGTCAGCCCTTAGTGCAAGTATCACAAAAAATTTACTGGTTGCTTCAGACACTTTCAGATGGTGACTTGTCATGTGAACCACCACATTTATGCTGACTTGTCATGTGAACCACCACATTTATGGTGACTTGTCATGTGAACCACCACAATTATGCTGACTTGTCATGTGAACCACCACATTTATGACGACGTGTCATGTGAACCACCACAATTTATGGTGACTTGTCATGTGAACCACCACATTTATGCTGACTTGTCATGTGAACCACCACATTTATGCTGACTTGTCATGTGAACCACCACATTTATGGTGACTTGTCATGTGAACCACCACAATTATGCTGATTTTTCATGTGAACCACCACATTTATGGTGACTTGTCATGTGAACCACCACAATTATGCTGACTTGTCATGTGAACCACCACAATTATGCTGACTTGTCATGTGAACCACCACAATTATGCTGACTTGTCATGTGAACCACCACATTTATGACGACTTGTCATGTGAACTACCATATGTAAACATGCAGATGCTCTCTGATATTTGACTTTCAACATATGACACCTTGTTATTTAGCCAGTTAATTTTCCTCTCTGCTTCTACAAAGCTATAGCACCTTCACCTTTTTTTGTAAAACCCTCTGGAGGAAGTTCGCTGCGGCACACCCAGCATAGCCGTGCGGCACACCAGTATGCCGCGTCAAGCCAGTTGCGGAGCTCTGCTTTAAAGTGTTGCATGTAAAGTCGGACACCAACACTTTCATCATTAGCAAAGACAGTTTAGTAAGTCAACAAACAGCTTCAACAGTACACAAGCACCTGCACCGGTACACAAGCACCTGCACCAGTACACCAGAACCTGCACCAGTACACCAGAACCTGCACTAGTACACCAGAACCTGCACCAGTACACCAGAACCTGCACCAATACACCAGAACCTGCACCAGTACACCAGAACCTGCACCAGTACACCAGAACCTGCACCAGTACACCAGAACCTGCACCAGTACACCAGAACCTGCACCAGTACACCAGAACCTGCACCAGTACACCAGAACCTGCACCAGTACACAAGAACCTGCACCAGTACACAAACAACTGCACCAGTACACCAGAACCTGCACCAGTACACCAGAACCTGCACCAGTACACAAACAACTGCACCAGTACACAAGCACCTGCACCAGTACACCAGAACCTGCACCAGTACACCAGAACCTGCACCTACACCAGAACCTGCACGAGAACCTGCACCAGAACACCAGAACCTGCACCAGTAAACCAGAACCTGCACCTACACCAGAACCTGCACGAGAACCTGCACCAGAACACCAGAACCTGCACCAGTACACCAGAACCTG
The DNA here is from genome assembly GCA_964017045.1 of Omphiscola glabra. NCBI lineage: Eukaryota > Metazoa > Mollusca > Gastropoda > Lymnaeidae > Omphiscola > Omphiscola glabra. The sequence continues at coordinate 25,862,491 of OZ024798.1, read as the reverse complement.
CACGAGAACCTGCACCAGAACCTGCACCAGAACACCAGAACCTGCACCAGTACACCAGAACCTGCACCAGTACACAAACATCTACAATGTTCAGGTGTTGACACAGAGCTAAAACAGTGGTTAAAATCTTCTACTGTATCTTCTAAAGCTTTCTTTTTTTATTGTCTAACAATCTTGAACAGACGCCATCTGCCACGCCCACTCTCGCACATTCCAAATGTCCAGGATATAAATACTTGTGTTCATAAATATAATCCTGTTGCCGTTACACTAAACTGTAACTAGATATGATATATTGATGGACGGATAGACTGTATTTCTGATGCGAAAGTGCCGACTGGCCATCTGGTAGAAAATATGAAATCCCAATTTTGTAGTAGTTGCATGCAGGGGGTGCGACCTGGCATTGGAGGGGGTGGGAGCTAGCATTGGAAGGGGTGCTACCTGCCATTGTAGGGTGCGAGCTGGCATTGGAGTGTGCGAGGTGGCATTGGAGAGGGTGCGAGCTGGCATTGGAGGGTGTGCGGGCTGGCATTGGAGGGGTGCGACCTGGCATTGGAGGGGGTGGGAGCTGGCATTGGAGAGTGTGCGGGCTGGCATTGGAGGGATGTGATGTGGCATTGGAGGGGGTGCAATGTCGCATTCGAGGGGGTGCGACCTGGCATTCCAGAGGGTTCGAGCTGACATTCCCCGGGATCCGCTCCGGTTGACAGTATTTAGAGATGGGATTTTCGTTTGCCTTCACATACTTTATAGTTTTATTCACTTTGTGAGTTTTGTCAATGAGGGACAGGAAAGTAAAAGATCACCCTGGGTGTCACAAACTTTAAATCTTAGCTGACGTTTGTTTCTTTGTTTGTTTGTTTGTTGTTGTTTTATTTTGTATCAACTGTCGTAGCTCTAAATTTATGGCTAATTGAATTGGCACAACGTAAGTGACTACTTGGCTCAAGGTAACTGACCACTTGGCACTACGTAACTGACCACTTGGCACTACGTAACTGACCACTTGGCACTACGTAACTGACCACTTGGCACTACGTAAATGACCACTTGGCACTACGTAACTGACCACTTGGCACTACGTAAATGACCACTTGGCACTACGTAAATGACCACTTGGCACTACGTAACTGACCACTTGGCACTACGTAACTGACCACTTGGCACTACGTAAATGATCACTTTGCACTACGTAAATGATCACTTGGCACTACGTAAATGATCACTTGGCACTACGTAACTGACCACTTGGCACTACGTAAATGATCACTTGGCACTACGTAAATGATCACTTGGCACTACGTAAATGATCACTTGGCACTACGTAAATGATCACTTGGCACTACGTAAATGATCACTTTGCACTACGTAAATGATCACTTGGCACTACGTAAATGATCACTTGGCACTACGTAAATGATCACTTGGCACTACGTAAATGATCACTTGGCACTACGTAAATGATCACTTGGCACTACGTAAATGATCACTTGGCACTACGTAAATGATCACTTGGCACTACGTAAATGATCACTTGGCACTACGTAAATGATCACTTGGCACTACGTAAAGGATCACTTGGCACTACGTAAATGATCACTTTGCACTACGTAAATGATCACTTGGCACTAAGCAAATGGCCACTTGAACTTAGTAATTGACCAATTGGCACAACGTAACTGACCACTTGGCACAACGTAACTGACCACTTTGCACTACGTAAATGACCACTTGGCACTACATAACTGACCACTGGCCACAGTTTGAACACCTCAGTTTAATGCAACTATGTCTAAAAGACTCCCTTTAATGCCATAACAATAATTTGCCATATACTGCTAGCCATTGACTCACAGTTCATGGTGCCGCATCATAAATATCCTTAACTACATAGACTACATCTGTTTATAAATACCCTTAGCCGGCAGATTAGCACGTTTTCCCGCCAAGGTTTGTTGACAGTCGGCCAAGATATCCAGGATGTTTTCATATTGCATTACCAATTCGGCACTTTTGAGGATGTGTTTGTATTGTGTAGTGCAGAGGTTCTGGGCGCCTCACCGACTTCTTGGGGTGCAAATGACTAATGTTTATGTGGGGGGGAGGGAAGGGGGGGTCTGTGATTAGGATCAGTGTAATAATATTTACACTTTTTCCCGCTCTACTCAGGGTTGATAGTTTTCATCCTGCTACGACAACAGCAGACGTGTATATAGCTTAATAAAGATGTTAAGATCCGACGATGTTCTGGGATACGTGACCCCCGACCCCGAGAGATACACATATCACCCCCGATGTTTGGGAATGTGAATGCCCCTTTTAACAGTTGAAGACATGTAAATTCTACCGACCAGAGAAATAGAACATCCCAACTGTGTGTGTAACCGATAATATTCAATTTTAATTCACGACAAAAATTATCATTACTGCTATCATAATCTATGCAGCTATATCCGGTTTAATAAATACAACTGCTTCTGTAGACGCCATGAATTTTTTTGACAATTTCTGCATTAGTTCACGATAAAGCCGGTAATATCTTGTTTCTACAGCAACACGGCACTATACATGCTGTCAGACGGTGTGCTAACTTCAACCACAACACGGTAATTATACATGCTGTCAGACGATGTGCTAACTTCTACAACACGGTATTATACATGCTGTCAGTCGATGTGCCAACTTCTACAACAACACGGTATTATACATGCTGTCAGACGATGTGCTAACTCCTACAACAACACGGTATTATACATGCTGTCAGACGATGTGCCAACTCCTACATACAACAACACGGTATTATACATGCTGTCAGACGGTGTGCTAACTTCTACCACAACACGGTAATTATACATGCTGTCAGACGATGTGCTAACTTCTACAACACGGTATTATACATGCTGTCAGACGATGTGCTAACTTCTACATACAACAACATGGTATTATACATGCTGTCAGACGATGTGCTAACTTCTACATACAACAACATGGTATTATACATGCTGTCAGACGATGTGCTAACTTCTACAACAACACGGTATTATAAAAGGCTGTCAGACGATGTGCCAACTTCTACATACAACAACACGGTGTTATACATGCTGTCAGACGATGTGCTAACAACCATAACATGATTTTATCCTTGAATACCCGACCGGATCGTTGGAGATGCCACCACACAAACTGGTTTTAATAGAAATGTGAAACAATGTATAATGTATATGTTTAATAATTTGTGCGGTGAATTAAAATTGAAGTACCCCCAAGGACCCCTGAACGATATGCTGTAATAGTGTAATTTAGACGTTATCTTACGTGTTAACTTAGATGTTAACATGTATGTTAATTGATATGTTAACTTATGAGTTAACTTCGATGCTAACTTGGTTGTTAACTGGGACCAGTTGGACTCTCCGAACCCAAACAAATGATAACACATCACCGACCGTCATCACCTCACCTGGATTGGTTAAAGATTGGGTCAAAGATTGGTCAAAAACTTATTTGGTACTAAAGATAGCAACCACGCCACAAGGTCGGAATCTTGAGAGTTTCCAAGTTGATGATAATATACGTTTATCAATTTGTAAAGCTGAATATAGCATCGATGGGTGAAAGGTCACGCTCTCAACGAGGTCAAGGACCAATAATTCATTGTGTCTGAAACGAGGTCAAAGTTTGGGGTTAATAATAGGAACAATACTGAAAAAGATGGTGCAAGACAAAGTCAATTTTAAAAAAATAATTTAAAAAAATAGGGTATGATCCGTATAAACCAGGCTTGAAAATTCCCGAAAGATGATAAGCCATCAGATAGGTGACAAGCGGGTTAGATTAGATGTTAAGCCATCAGATGGGTGACAAGTGGGTTAGATTAGATGTTAAGCCATCAGATGGGTGACAAGTGGGTCGGATTAGATGTTAAGCCATCAGATGGGTGACAAGTGGGTTAGATTAGATTTTAAGCCATCAGATGGGTGACACGCGGGATCGATGTCGTTCAAAGGTTATATCCATTTCAGCAGTAGGCAAACTGCCGTTTTGTATAGACTGGTCAGTGTGTTATATGGACTGATCAATGTGTTATATGGACTGATCAAAGCGTTACATGGACTGGTCAATGTGTTATATATAGACTGGTCAATGTGCTATATGGACTGATCAATTCGTTATATAAACTAGTCAATGTGCTATATTATGGCCTGGTCATTGTGTTATATGGACTGGTTAATGTGTTATATGTACTGGTCAATGTGCTTTTGGACTGATCTTACTGATATTGTGAATGTCTCCACCGACATTCTTGCTGATATTGTCTAAATGTCTATGTTTTTATCAATTCTCCCCATTTACATTGCAAAGTTATTGTCTATTTTGAAACCAGGACTTCACAATGTATTTGTAATTGAATACAGTGCCCGCACGGTGCATGTATTTAACAGAACAATTAACACCAGCACTAGATTAGGGTTGAGTTGTCACAGCCTGCACGCTGAACAAACACATAAGGAGTGAGCAATTGGTTTGCCCCAGACGTGAGCATTTGGTTTGCCTCATGAGTGAGCACTTGGTTTGCCTCATGAGTGAGCACTTGGTTTGCCCCAGACGTGAGCACTTGGTTTGCCCTAGACGTGAGCACTTGGTTTGCCTCATGAATGAGCACTTGGTTTGCCTCATGGGAGAGATGTTAATTCACAGCGGCAAGTGCAAGTCGAAAACTTGCTGAACGCATTTATTTGTTTATGTGCTTAGCAAGATATCTTTTTTTTTTAATTTTGTTTTGTTTAGGGTCCGCATCTCGATTTGTTTTTACACGCTTTTCAACGTGTTAACCTGTCAACTCATAGGGTATCAACGTGAACCGTCCTTATCTGGTTTCACCTTTGTTAACATAAGGTTGTACAATTATAATAACTTTTGCATGCGTTTCTATTAATCGTCTGCGGCACATCTTTACACAGTTATTAAAACTATCATGATAATTCTTTACATGCTCGTCAAAGTATCGTGATTCATGCGACCGTCTTTAAATTATCATGTGTGGATCTTTACATGGTTTTTAAACTAAACATAATCCACCTTTACATGATTCTTAACTTATCATGATAAATCTATGTGTATATTTATGGTTATCTGGTGTGCTTATGTTTTCTCTGTTAAGCCAGATAACATAATATCCCCCTTGAACAGGATATCGAGTCCTATTGTGACGCCAAGTTCTTGTTATCGATTAGGCTGTAATGAAATAACCGGATACCGACTTACCAACACATGTAATAATAGAACTATGATGTATATCATGTGGCCGCACATATCCATATCCGCTATTTTGCCCCCCCCCCCACCCAAACCAGGCGGGATATCACAACTCTGGCCTCGTTCTGGGAAATTGTCGTTTCAGAGGTTCTAAAATAAGCAAAGTCCAAGACACCTGAAGTAGAGCCAAATATAACTGCAGACCTATCTGAACCGTAGGCTGGGCAATGGTTCTTGACCCTAAGTGTTTTTGTTTTGTTTTGTTATTGTTGTTGAAAATATTAATCGTCACAGTCAGATCTTTGGGATCAAATTCTTTAAGCCAGGTCTTTTGATCTCTGGAGATTTGGGGGTCAAATCATTAGAGTCAGGTCTTCTGATCTATGGAGATCTCGGGTCCAATCCATCAAGTAGGGTCTTCTGATCTCTGGGGATCTGGGGTCAAATCACTAGAGTCAGGTCTTATGATCTATGGGGATCTGGGGTCAAATCCTTCAAGTCAGGTCTTCAGATCTCTGGAGATTTGGGTTGTCAAATCACTGGTGCCAGATACATTTAGAACCTTCGCTTGAAAAGTATTTTAAAGAGCACGATGAGTTATAGTAGGAGTTGAGCACTTGGTAGGAAAGGCTGGAGCAGTGTGTTGGCGTGACCGCGGAAATGCCCAGATGGAGATGAGGGCGTGTGTGCCGTCCGGAGGATGGGGCGTAAACAGCTGGGGTTGATGGGGCGTAAACAGATGGGGTTGATGGGGCGTTTTTTTTTAGAAACGAAACCATGGAATAAAACCGTTAACATTTGTTATTTGCTTGTTTTAAATATAAATCACGCCGGAAATACACTCGTGGGTGTAAACTATGACAAAGTACGCTATTGCGCCACGTTACATTGGTGTCAGATTTCACGCGACAGATAAGGAAAGTTAGTTACCGTATTATGTTTTGTGGGACCTAATCACAAACCAAGCGCTGAAGAACTATATTTAAGTTGTATACAGTGTATTTTTGGTAGGGCTTTTGCAAGACAATGCAAGCGTGCTCTAGTCATAGTAAGGCATTGTGTCGGAAAATGGCGGCTCTTTAGCGACCTGAGTGCTGCTCGGCCATTCGGCCACAAATCGGTTTTTACTCCGAAAAACATGGGACTTGACAGGTTCTCAAAAAAATGCAATTGTACTGCTGCTGATTTTAGACTCTTTGGACCAAAGAGTTTGCCGACCACTGTAGTAAGGTGAACTATTACGGATTGTTTTTTGTTTTTTTCATTCGACAAGAGAGAAAAAAATTATGACCGTATGCTTAAGACTTAGGATTTGCACAGTTTGTGGTTTCCGTGAAATTAAAAAAAAAATATTCCTCTAATTGAAACATTTTGAATTTTTTTTTTTTTTTTATATACAACATTGTTATTACTAAATATGGATATTTAAATGATTTACATTTAGAAAAAATGTTTTTAGAACCGCTGCTGTTATCCGCGTCAATTCATTTCGAGTTAAAGTAAAGCCCTTTATTTATTTATAGTACAACATGGGTAGCACCGTGACTGTAACGTACGTGAACACTTGGAATGGTTCGGAAAGATAACTGAACGGTGAGATCGTGAACATTTTTATTATTTGCTAGTGTCATAGTAAAGAGCTGTTCAAATGACGGAAAATATAACTTTTTTTTCTGACAAGGCGTGACCTATGGTTTGTTTTGGCATTATATACATATTTGTTTACCTTTCTTACTATGTTTTGTTTTGGCATTATATACATATTTTTTTACCTCTTTTACTATGTTTTGTTTTGGCATTATATACAAATTTTTTTACCTCTCTTACAATGTTTTGTTTTGGCATTATATACATATTTTTTTTCTCCTTTTTTACTATGTAATTTAATGTGTGACGGAGGTTTTGTAGAATTAATTAATTTATTTTAAAACTTGAATGGATTGGATTTGAACTCTACTCGAACGCGTGACAGGCGGGTATTCTTTTAAGGCCACCTTCGATTCCTTTCAGCTCTAGCTGAAGAAATCAAACGTATATGTACGATATCCATTTTTTTTTTAAACCACTTTTGATTCAATTTTTTTTAATGGTACGATGTGATGTGCATATGTGCTGAGTTGTAAAGGAATGGAAACAATGTCTGTTACCATGATTATTTGACTAAAAGTACTACTTCAGTTGTGTGAAAATGTAAATAAGCATTTCTGTTTTTAATCCGCCTTACTTTTAGAAGAACGCCACTTGTTTGGACATAAAGGAAAGATCGCCTGACACATCTACTGGGCGCTGCTGTCCAGATAACCCGGTTGATCATGCAGACGTTGGGCGTCTTACTCGTGGTACTGGAGACTGTGTTGGCGATATGCCCGGTTCCGGAACCCGAGGCCGTGCCAGCGACACCGCCCATTGAGCCAGGGCAGGTCGTCTATGAGTGGGTGGAGGTGGACTTCGATTGGCAGTCGGAAGAAACCAAGGCCAAGTACATCGCAGATGGACGATACGTCCCGTCCCACAACCTCCTGTCTGCCGTCAAGACGTACAAGTAAGTGAACCGTATAGTCAGTCAATTCAGAGAACCGTTTTATCAGTCTATGGCGCGTGTCAGATTCCTGGCAAGAACCAGGGGCGTTGACTTAAAATTAAAGATAAACATAGAATTTAATGAAAAGATAGAGATAACAAACGTGGCTGCCCGGGGGGAATAGCTGCGATAATTTTCTCACTAATACCGCGGAAATACGCCCAAACCAATTCACTTTTTCAGTTTTAGAAAATGTTACGCGCAAACGTAAAGAATATGGTTCAAACAATTTTGGTTCAAGAAATTATTATTACGTCAAGTTTGTGATTGTTTTGATTGATGACATGTAGGCAAAAGTGATCAGACTGCATTGTTTGATATTTTATAGCACACACAAGCCCCCCCCCCACCACACACACACACACCCCACACACACACACGTATCAAATAATCACTGACAATATTGTAAAGTACGGAATCCTCTCTCGGACAAAATCTCAACAGGTTGGCCACCATCCCCGTTGCCATACGCACACACTTTTTGTTTTAATTTGAATGCAAGACATCACTGACGAACATCAGGAGCACCACTTGACCGAACCATCACGAGCACCACTTGACCGAACCATCACGAGCACCACTTGACCGAACCATCACGAGCACCACGTGACCGAACCATCAATAGCACCACTTGACCGAACCATCAAGATGAATTAGAAAGAAAGAAACTATGATATGTTAATGCTAATTTTATCAGTAGAACAGAAACAACCGATTTCTTACACAGGGGTCGCCTAAGACCATCGGAAAACACATATACTCTCCAGTTATGAAGTAACAACGAAAATAATTTTGTGGTTGGTGGGTCGCCACAACATGAGGAACTGTGTTAAAGGGTCGCGGCAATAGGAAGATTGAGAACCACTGTCTTAGAGACAACAATTTCTTCCCTCAGAGACCAGGTGTATGTGACGATTCCCAGACTCGGTTACACCACGGGTGTGCCGTCTACCCTGAATGTCGTGGTCACCAAGGGGGACAAGTCGGTTCTTCGACCTTTCCCAAACTGGGAGGCCCAGGAGCAGGGAAACTGCGATGCTTTACAGGTTAGTAGGTTCAATTCCATTCGCAATCCTTCCACATAGATCTCCCTTTGTCAGAATGAAATCAGGCAAGTCATCCTTAAACGTTGATAGGATGAGCTGACTTGTAAATAACTGGCTGATAATTCAGCATTAGTTCATTTAACTCCAAGAAACCAGTGAATTTATATATCTCTCTATTCCATCCAATCTCTCTATTCCGTCCAATCTCTTTATTCTCTCCAATCCCTCTATTCCCTTGAATCTCTCTATTCCCCAGTGTGCCATGAGTATTGAAATTGACCCCAACGACGCACTCATCTACGTCATAGATCCGGGTAGAGCAGGGATTCTCAGTCAAAACACGACCTTTCCTCGACCCACGCTCTGCCCGGCAAAACTGGTGGTGTACAACCTCACAGGTAACTCGGCTTTCCGTCAAATAGTCTAACTTTTATGGGGAGATTCCAGAGTAAATAAAATACGTCACAACTTCTTCACATAAGTCTGCTGCCCCGTGGAGGGCGTAGAGCAGTAAAAATACGCCAGACCATCATATTTAACCCTTTGAATCCCGAATTATAAAAAAGTGGAATAAAAATTTTGTTTTTGATTTTCTTTTGCTGAAATTGAGTCAATAAAGACATTTTATGAAAAAAATTTTTTTTTTGCGCAACCCTTTCATGGTTTTTTTACCATGACTCCAAATGGAGTCAATGGGCCTGAAAGGGTTAAAAACAAGCTTTATAATGATTCATGTTCGAACAAAAAAAGTATTTTTAATAAAGATAACAAGGCGCCTCGTAAGCATAATTCTTTTAATTTTTTTTTTTTTAAATGCTATTTCAACAATTGTTCTTGTTCTGAAATGCTATTTCAACAATTGTTCTTGATCTACTTTTAAATTTCCCACAGACGGAAGTTTGGTGCGCCGCCACTTTTTGCCCGAGCATCTCGTCTCCAAGGAAACCAACTACCTCAACGACATCGTCCTTGACCGAGGCAGCCGCTACCTGAGGTCGGCGAGCCACGTGTACATCACGGACGCCGCCGACGCCAAACTGATCTCCTTCGACCTCCACACCAACGCCACCAGCGTCTTCTACCACCCGTCCATGGACGCCGACCCCGGGGTGGGGTCCGACATCACCGTCAACGGGAAGGTCTACCGCCTGCCGATACCCATCGACGGGCTCGCCATATCCCCGGACTTCGGCTACGTCTACTACTGCGCCCTGGGGAGCAAGGACCTATACCAGGTCCCCAGCAAGGCGCTCCGGGATCCCAGCGTCGACTTCGCCTCGCACGTTCGGTACGTGGGCTCCAAGGTGTCTCAGACCGGCGGCATGGTCTTCGCCAGCAACAACCTCTACTTCGGGGCGCTCACGGAGAACGCCGTGTACCGGTGGGAGGTGGCGCGAGACAAGATCCTACAGCGGGTGAACGAGGGCGCGGTCGAGATGAAGACGCAGACGCTGGTGGTGAAGGACGACGTGCAGCTGCAGTGGCCGGACTCGTTCACGGTGGACGACCACGGCTACCTGTGGTTTTCCGCGTGCAAGGCCCACCTGTTCCTGAGGGGCGGTATGGACTACACGGGCAAAAGCGGGCCGAACTACAGGATTTGGAAGGTGAAAATATCTGAGAGCAGCTACCTACAGCCGTCGTATATTCCGATTCCAGTTGATGTTTTTGGCTAGGTGACTTGTTAAACCATAAGCTTTGTTGTTATTTATATCCAGGACATTTAGGGCCCTAGGGATGTTCCTTATGTTCATGTTTTACAGCCCATAACCATGCAATAAATCGCCATGTAATCTCGTGACTGCGTTACTGGTTCACCTTCAAGGAAGTAAGAACATTTTTAGATACCCCAAGTCTTGTGGTTCTCATTGTATATCACATGGAACATAACTCCCCCCTCCCCCAAGTCTTATCTAATGTAATATATGAACCCACCGTAATTACCCATTCGTAACCACCCCCTCCTTTTCCGCGAAGCAGCCTGTCCGGAACAAGAGCCAAATCGCGTAGCGGTTGCGTGTCAGGTGGTAGACGCCAGTAAAATAGCTTTCTACGAATAGGGACATCCACCATAATATTGTCACTCAGTCGGACTTCTATCCCCGCCTCATTTTCACCCACTTCCCGGCAGGGTACAGCTGACAATGATGGTGGCCCACCGTAGAAAAGAAGACTCTGTATAGATACCCTCTTGGGGTGAACTGCTGGCAGTAGTTCTGGTAGGGCTTGCCTTAACTAAACGTGCGTCCGGCCTTACCGATGTCTAGTTATTTATTTTTTAAATGTTTTACCTCGTTAAGACTTAAAGTCATAAAACTGGCAATGCAAAATAAATCTTTAGAATTGCATTTCCACACAGCTTAAATGGTGTATTTCATTGTTTGTTCTCTTTAAGTTTAATAGCGCTAGAAATTATTTTACTTTTTTTTTTTTTTTTTGCCCGGGAAAAGGGGGGGGGGTGCAAAAATAGAATAAAAACATAAGCGAAGAGTGGCCAGGAAAAGGGACAAAAAGACGTGAAGAAATATAAAGGCTTGCCACAAAGGCCAGTGAAAAGTTTTACGTCCAATCTGATTTTTCACTGATCTTTTCAATTATTTTTATTTTTGTGTGTTTTTGTTTTGTTTCTTTTATTTCCGAATTCTCATCTTCATCATTGTTTCTGTCATCCACATCCTTCAATTTTTTATTTTCCACACCTCATCAAAATTTTACAGTATGAACAATGATCAACAACATTGGAATAATTTCACAGTGTGAACAATAACATTGGAATGAATAACCCAGAATTAAGACAACATTGGAATGAATAACCCAGAATTAAGATAACATTGGAATGAATAACCCAGAATTAAGATAACATTGGAATGAATAACCCAGAATTAAGATAACATTGGAATGAATAACCCAGAATTAAGATAACATTGGAATGAATAACCCAGAATTAAGATAACATTGGAATGAATAACCCAGAATTAAGATAAAATTGGAATGACTAACCCAGAATTAAGATAACATTGGAATGAATAACCCAGAATTAAGATAACATTGGAATGAATAACCCAGAATTAAGATAACATTGGAATGAATAACCCAGAATTAAGATAACATTGGAATGAATAACCCAGAATTAAGATAACATTGGAATGAATAACCCAGAATTAAGATAACTTTCTTCGGAAATAAATTAGACATAAAACAATCTCACCCGCCCCACTCTATTATGTGCACCCCGAAACCCCTAAAACATGTCACCGTTTTGTGCGCCCGAAGATCTATAACTAGAAATTACATGTTACAAAGTCTTGTTATTCAAAGTTTTATTATATGTTAAACAACATATCTTTTGAATCGTATGGCAAAAGTTTATATGTGTAAAAGCCGTAGTGTTTTGAAAAACACAATTAAAAAATCGCCGAGGTTTTTATGCCTCACGGAGGCAACACATGGATTTTTTTTTAAAAAGCCTCTTATTTTAACCCTCAAGTCGATGAAAAGACAGCCAGTCATTGACGCAGTCATTTACTCAGTCATTTGAGAGATAACGAAATACTGCAGAAGACCTTTTGCTGAAATCTTCAACTAAATTTTTTTAAATTATGTGGTACTGTAGAGAACCTTGCTCGTCTCTGTTCTCTAATTAATTTGCAACCTTGTACACTCCGTCTCTCGTACTGCACCAGTTTGACAACTCAACGATGGTTATAGTCTTTGACTCTTTTATTTGTCTCCTCAGACTTCACTTTCTCTCTCTCTCTGTCGTACTCAACTCCGACTGTCCCGGTTTGTCTCTATCTCTTTCTCTGTCGTACTCAACTCCGACTGTCCCGGTTCGTCTCTATCTCTTTCGTTCTCGGTTTCTCTCGTTTATTCTCTACTCCTGTCCGTCGGAGTCTCCCATCTGTCCACTAGCCTCCCCGGCTGAGTTCTGCCCGGCTGAGTTCTACTTAGTCCCGTCTAACTGTCCCTTTTATAAGTCCTACGTTCCAAGGGCCCCAATCCCCTTCTTATGTAACACACCGCGTAATAGGTCATAAACCAACGCCGCCATCCCGTCGCGGGCAATCTGACAAGATTGGCCCTTGTTTGGTCAGTTGGTCTCATAAAACCAACGCCGTCATCCCGTCGCGGGCAATCTGACACGGTTGACCCCTTGTTTGATCCGTACCGATGTGGAACTCCCCCAACCCCTTACGGGTCGACTACAGATCTGGACATTCCACAGTACATATGTTTTGCACCATACTTGTTAACTCACATAATTGAAGTCTAATAAACCGACAGTTCCCGGCTTCACGTTACAGTTGTCCTATGCCTATATATTTAGCGTCCTCAAAACGTACAATATATTTCTAAATAAAGGTCAATAGGTGAGTTTAGGTCAGTTAAGTTCATTAGCATTCTAATTTCTAATACTGTTGGAAAAAAAGGAGTCGAAATTATTCAGATAAAATTTCAAAATAAAATCTCTCTAAATCAGGAGTGCACAACTCAAAATGTAAGGCGGGCCGTAATAGTTCATGTAAAACGTGTGCGGGCGAAAAAGAAATTGGGGCAGATCTTGTGCGGGCCAATAGAAAATATGACGGGCGGGGTGGGGGGGGGGACGACGTTAAAAGAAAATAATAAGAAAAAAGAATATTTCTTTTCTTCACGGGCCGCAAAGTGGGTGCTGCCGGGCCGCATGATGCCCTCGGGCCGTATGTTGTGCATGCCTGCTCTAAATAATATTAATACTCAGTAAAGTCGGTCAATAGATGGGGGAAAATTGCGAAGGGATTCACCCTTCCAAAAATATATATGTAGTTATTACTCAGAAACATAACAACAAATACAGGAGTGTCGTTACTGCAGGACTCGACTGCTGATCAGTAAGAAATAAATAAGTTCCGTTTGACCAATGCAGCGATGAGATTTCCCTCTCGATGCACTCAATGACTTCTGCTCACCTCGGTCAAATTTGCATTAGTAAGGGGAATTAACACAATAAAATCAATTCTCTACACTAAACACAGTTATGTCCCATAACAAAGGTAAAAACTGCCGACGATTCCTGAGCCCATGACTTGTACAGTTTATAGACAGAAGATCAGTATTTAAGAGCTTTCCCAATCTATCAAGTTTAATTTATGTACTTGAGAAAAGAAGAGTTTCATTGAGAAACTTGTAGAAGCAGACGTATGTTTTTTTGCTTATTGCTGTTATTTATGGCCAGACATTTTCCTCGTCCGCCCCTTTTGATGAGTTGTGTTATTCCTAAAATATACAGAAAGACAGTGGCGTAGTGAGGGGAGGGCAAGGGGGGGGGTCATTATGCCCCGGGCGCTACTTTCAAAGGGGTGCCAAATGGTATATTTTACTATAATATTGTATGGTTTTCGAATGGGGGGGGGCGCTAAAAAGGTATTGGGGGCGCTAAAAAGGTATTGTGCCCCGGGGCGAGTGAAGCTCGCTACGCCACTGCAGAAAGATTTGCGTTTTTCGCCGCTCCATTTATGTCAATTATCGGAGCTATTTAGAGAGATTTGATTCTATAGTATTTGGAGAGATTTGATTCTAAAATAGTATTTGGAGGGATTTGATTCTAAAATAGTATATGGAGGGATTTGATTCTATAGTATTTGGAGGGATTTGATTCTAAAATAGTATTTGGAGGGATTTGATTCTATAGTATTTGGAGGGATTTGATTCTATAGTATTTGGAGAGATTTGATTCTAAAATAGTATTTGGAGGGATTTGATTCTATAGTATTTGGAGAGATTTGATTCTAAAATAGTATTTGGAGGGATTTGATTCTAAAATAGTATTTGGAGGGATTTGATTCTAAAATAGTATATGGAGGGATTTGATTCTATAGTATTTGGAGGGATTTGATTCTAAAATAGTATTTGGAGGGATTTGATTCTAAAATAGTATTTGGAGGGATTTGATTCTAAAATAGTATATGGAGGGATTTGATTCTAAAATAGTATTTGGAGGGATTTGATTCTAAAATAGTATATGGAGGGATTTGATTCTAAAATAGTATTTGGAGGGATTTGATTCTAAAATAGTATTTGGAGGGATTTGATTCTAAAATAGTATTTGGAGGGATTTGATTCTAAAATAGTATTTGGAGAGATTTGATTATGTAATATTTGGAGGGATTTGATTCTAAAATAGTATTTGGAGAGATTTGGAAACTTTGCCCAAGCGTGTGCGTGTGATGTGTGGTGCGTGTGGTGTGTGTGGTGTGTGGCTGTTGTTTTATCATTTGATCTGAGCTTTGCAGCTTGAAATTGATGATACATCAAAACTACCGAACACAAGGTGAACATTCATCAAAACTACCGAACACAAGGTGAACATTCATCAAAACTACCAAACACAAGGTGAACATTCATCAAAACTACCGAACACAAGGTGAACATTCATCAAAACTACCGAACACAAGGTGAACATTCATCAAAACTACCGAACACAAGGT
This sequence comes from Omphiscola glabra, assembly GCA_964017045.1. Lineage (NCBI taxonomy): Eukaryota > Metazoa > Mollusca > Gastropoda > Lymnaeidae > Omphiscola > Omphiscola glabra. The sequence goes on along the minus strand of OZ024798.1, from coordinate 25,847,138 downwards.
GAACATTCATCAAAACTACCGAACACAAGGTGAACATCCATCAAAACTACCGAACACAAGGTGAACATTCATCAAAACTACCGAACACAAGGTGAACATTCATCAAAACTACCGAACACAAGGTGAACATTCATCAAAACTACCGAACACAAGGTGAACATTCATCAAAACGTCATCGTTTACTTCCCCCCTTACAGCCCGTCACCAGAAACAGCCGATGGTATCGGCACCGTAACCACGACAACGCACAAAACAAAACTGATTCGAACTTAAGCGAACGTAACGTCAGACAGTTCACATTTTTTTTTAAAAAAAAGTAGGCTGCGACTATTCGCACCCGGGTACCAGAAGTGAGAGGTTGGGATTAAAAAAACTAAAGTTTAACTAAAATAAACTACCACAAATAACATCCGAATGCATTGAGTCTGATGGGACCCGGGTGCGAATGGCGGTGCTGCGTGTTCGGGTCCAGACGGTTGTGCGCAGGGCTAACAACTCTGCTGCGTAAAAACCCTTTGTTACAAAAACGCAGACAAGAGCAACAAAAGACTTTACGGTCCTGGGAGAAGATAGATTCCCAGCCGCGGAATGCATGACGCCAAGTAGTGAAAGCCAGAATCTGGAAACTACTAGGTCGACGACCATCATCTCCACCAGGACCACCACCGCCATTGGAACGTGGAATGTACGCACCATGTATGAGACGGGAAAGACTGCACAAGTAGCCGCTGAGATGAGGAACTATAACCTCGCCATACTAGGAATCAGCGAGGCAAGATGGATCGGGTGCGGACAGAAGAGACTAGCCTCAGGAGAGATGCTGTTATTCTCAGGGCACGAGAGTGACGATGCACCACACACTCTGGGCGTGGCCCTGATGATATCCAGGGCAGCCCAAGGAGCACTCATTGGATGGGAGGCGCATGGGCCTAGAATACTCACAGCAACCTTTCGGACCAAAAAACACAGAATAAATTTGGATGTTATCCAGTGCTACGCACCAACAAACGAAAGTGAGGAGGAAGACAAAGATGAATTCTATAACAGATTGCTTACCATTACCCAGGGTCGCCCTAGGCGAAACATTGTCATCCTCATAGGAGCTCTCAATGCCAAGATCGGCAGTGACAACACGGGCTATGAAGAAGCCATGGGGCGACAGGGGATAGGAGAAATGAATGATAACGGAGAAAGATTTGCCGACCTATGTGCCACAACAAATCTAGTCATAGGCGGGAGCTTATTCCAACACAGGAGGATACACAAGGCCACATGGGTTTCACCGGACCTCCAAACGATGAACCAAATAGATCATGTGTGTATTGGGAAAAAATTCAGGCGATCTCTCCAAGATGTACGTGTCAGAAGAGGAGCTGACGTTGCCTCAGACCACCATCTTCTAGTGGCCCGGCTGCGTGTTCGGGTCCATTTTGAAAAAATGCTATTCGGATGTCATTTGTGGTAGTTTTTTTTTAATAAAACTGAAGAATTAAGATTACAAACGTATAGTCCATTCAATTCTCTTTCACTTGATACCTCATTTGGTCTTACATACCCAACAATGATATTTTAAATAGTTTTTTAATCCTCTCACTTCTGGTACCCGGGTGGGAATAGCCATTTCGAAAAAAGTATGTCATATAAAATAAATTATGCCGACAGACAGTTCCCCCAAAATTAAACTACCACAAATGTAGAGACAGTAGCATCATGTAGTTATGTAGAGACAGTAGCATCATGTAGTTATGTAGAGACAGTAGTATCATGCAGATATGTAGAGACAGTAGTATCATGTAGATATGTAGAGACAGTAGCATCATGCAGATATGTAGAGACAGTAGCATCATGCAAATATGTAGAGACAGTAGTACATGTAGATATGTAGAGACAGTAGCATCATGCAGATATGTAGAGACAGTAGCATCATGTAGATATGTAGAGACAGTAGTACATGTAGATATGTAGAGACAGTAGCATCATGTAGATATGTAGAGACAGTAGTACATGCAGATATGTATGTAGAGACAGTAGCATCATGTAGATATGTAGAGACAGTAGTACATGTAGATATGTAGAGACAGTAGCATCATGTAGATATGTAGAGACAGTAGTACATGCAGATATGTATGTAGAGACAGTAGCATCATGCAGATATGTAGAGACAGTAGCATCATGGAGATATGTAGAGACAGTAGCCTCGTGCTATAGATATGTAGAGACAGTAGCCTCATGTAGATATGTGTGGCGGTTAATAAAGTGGGATTGGGATGTGACAGGGTGAGTGGTAAGACAATGGCTAGTGACAGGGTGAGCGGTCTCACACACAGTGTGGCTAGTGAAAGGTCTCTCACAGTGTGGGTAGTGACAGGGGGAACGGTCACACAGAGGGTGAACGGCCACACAGTGGCTAGTGAAAGGGTGAGTGGTCTCACACAGGGTGTAGTGACAAGGTGTTTGGTCCCACAGTGGCTACTGAGAGGGTGAGGGGTCACACAGTGGCTTGTGACAGAGTGAGTGGTCTCACACAGGGGATAGTGACAAGGGAGTGGTCACAGAGTGGCTAGTGACAGAGTGAGTGGTCTCACACAAGGGATAGTGACAGGGCACGGCCACAATGTTGGTTGTGGCATTAGGGTGAGAAGCTGATCAATGGCGCCTCCTCACGTATTAAAAGCGCACATGATAACCAGGAGACGGCACATGATAACCAGGAGACGGCACATGATAACCAGGAGACGTGTAACATAAACAATTTTGAAACTCGTCGAGGGACTTGACTGACTTTTTCTACCAACACTCATCTAAGCGAGATGGTTCATCCACCCAAAACTTATCTAAGCGAGATGGTTCATCCACCCAACACTCATCTAAGCGAGATGGTTCATCCACCCAAAACTCATCTAAGCGAGATGGTTCATCACACCCAACACTCATCTAAGCGAGATGGTTCATCACACCCCAAGCGTATCAATAAATTTTTACGTAAGAAATTTTTCAACGGAAAATTTTCTGTCCTGGGTTGTTTTTTTTCACATGAAATTTTATAAAACTAAAACGGAAATTTCTAACATTATTTTTTTTTATTTTTATTAATTTTTTTAAAGGCATGTGCGAGGGAGAAATTTGGAAAATCCAAACTTTTAATTAAATCCATCCTTCCTTCCTTTTGTTTTCCCCATTATTTTATTTTGAAGAAATTTCCGTTCGAACAAACGTTTTTATAACAAATGTCCGGTAACCAACACAAAGTTCCGAGCAAAACCAACAATTACAGACCCAGACCAGTGTGAAAAAGCATCCATCACCGGACGAAGAATTGTGTTTTTTTCTTTTAGCTCAACACATTATAGGCCAACTAGAACCAATAGGATTAGAGGGTAATGGTTCTGTAGTAGCAAATAGGATTACGGCGTTAAGACATTGTTACGTTGCGTGAGGTGTTTAATGTGTTTGTCCTTCACTGGGAGACGGGGGGGGGGGGGGGGGGGGGGAAGAGGGATCATGCCTGGGAAGCTATTTCCTGGTGGCTTTATGTAAGTCGTTCTGACGTCATTGTGTGGCAGCGTGTGGTGAGAGAATCACGCGCATCTGTTGCTACGGGCGAAAAAGCACGATTTGAGGAACAAAACTGTGCGTCGTACGATTCCGTACAAATACGCGTTTTCGAGGGATAACAGGTGGGGTGGTACAACACTGGTGGGTCAGTACCAACACAGGTGGATCAGTACCATAAAGTTGGGTCAGTACCAGTACAGGTGGGTCGGTACCGATACAGGTGGGGTGGTACAACACTGATGGGTCAGTACCAACACAGGTGGATCAGTACCATAAAGTTGGGTCAGTACCAGTACAGGTGGGTCGGTACCGATACAGGTGGGGTGGTACAACACTGGTGGGTCAGTACCAACACAGGTGGATCAGTACCATAAAGTTGGGTCAGTACCAGTACAGGTGGGTCGGTACCGAAACTGATGGGGTGGTACAACACTGGTGGGTCAGTACCAACGCAGATGGGTCAGTAACAATACAGGTGGTACAGGCAACTGGTTGATCATTGAAATTTCATTCATAACGAGCCGCTTCTCGGATTGTTGAACTTCCAATTCTCCAACTGGTGATGCACTTAATACGAAGTTAAGCTTGAAATATAATATTGTTTGGAGAAGTGAAAATAGCTTATTAGCAGTACAAGATTCTGTAGAAAATATGGTAGCAATAGTCAAGAATCGTGGTTACGAATTTACTGCCGTGCTTCATACATGCACTTTAATTTTGTTTGAATGATTCAATACTTGCCCAGCAAGCAGAAGACGTAACCACCACCAGAACCAGTCGCAATCCTTCTAATTTAGCTGTCCGCTAAAGTTGACTGAATTACAGTATACAAAGAAGACGATACCAAAGCTAACGATACCAAAGCTAACGATACCAAAGCTAACGATACCAAAGCTAACGATACCAAAGCTAACGATACCAAAGCTAACGATACCAAAGCTAACGATACCAAAGCTAACGATACCAAAGCTAACGATATTAAAGCTAACGATACCAAAGCTAACGATACCAAAGCTAACGATACCAAAGCTAACGATACCAAAGCTCACGATACCAAAGCTATTGATACTAACAATATTCAGTTTAACTACACTATTAAACTTCTATAAAAACACAAAATCACACATACGGAAACAAGATACGGTAATTTACCACTTGAGCGTCGGTTCTTAAAAAAATCGCGTTCTTCCGGTTTGAAGTGCTATTTAAACGGTTTTTGTTTCGGTTTGAATTGCTATTTACGAGATTTTTGTTTTATTGAAAAGGTAAAATGCTTTTATTGAAATAAATGAAAATATTTTGTATGACATTGTACATATTCATTTCAGCACATACACATATAAAAGGCAATTAAAATAGAAACATTTAAACAATTCATTGTATCAAAAAGAAAAGAGAGTTTAAATTTATATAGTGTATCCACGAAAAAAATTGCGGAACACGGACTCGTGCAAATATAAAGGTAAAGATCGCGGCTTGCGCCAAACTGTCTTTTCAGTTTGCGCTTTGCGCGCATCCACATATTTTTCATCCTTTGTGTGGACACCAGCGTCACGAGAATCCACAAAATTGTGTTGCTGGACCACAACGGAGTGCAGGTAGATTGTGCGTCTCACCTGGTCCGTCCCATACAAAACTTTGAAGGCTATGTCTCTCCATGCCCTCCTGTAACGTGATGGCACTCCAGCCCACTTCGGCGGGAAAGCAGCGCCCACTCCCACTTTCTATGCCGCCGAAAACCCAGTCACCCTCTCTCCGCTGTACCAATAACGGACATCAATGTAAAGAATAACCGTTTAAATAGCCCCCCATACCTGACAACTGTCACTGAGTCGGTAGATTACAATATAGAGATCAAATCAGAACCATCCAGTCAAGAAATTCTAGAATTTGCGTTACCTGATAGCTTTCTTTAGAACAAATGGAATGTATTCGAGCGCCAACAACCTTTTCCCAATCAAGGGAGGACTGGACGAATAAATAAAAAAAACGGCACAGTGCTATACATCTAATCGGTGGCGTCAATATCAAACAAAAGGGAGACAAGTAATGGTGTCTAAAATTAGGCATACACATATGCCTTAACAGGATCGACGATGGACGGGGTCGATGACGGGCAGGGGTTGATGATGGACAGGGGTCAATGATGTGTAATACAACATTAATTCATGAACATCTTCATCATCCTTCCCCACCCCATCTTAAAACAAAAATAAACAAACACAATGCAAAGAAAAATATAGATACAATTCGTTTTCTTTAAAGCTATCTACTAGTACAACTAAAAGATAAAGTTACCGTTGGATCGAGTAGTATTCACTTGTCCATCACCTAGAACAGGGTACATCCACAGAGAAAGAGATAATCCGGTGATCAGCATGGTTCTCACACTAGTGTGCTGGGCGGCCCCGCGACAAGTCTCGGCCCCGCGATTTGTCCTCTCGACCAGACGTGCGTCATGCGGTGTCTGACAACGGTGCCCGTGTTCCTCTCGGGCTGCCTGGCAGCAGCATGAGTTCATCATCTCCGAGGACGGGACCAGTCGGCGCCTTTGTCTCGTCATTGACGAAATGGCCACAAGTGTGTAAGGTTGGGGGTGGTTGTGTTGTAGGATTGGGGGTGGTTGTGTTGTAGGGTTGGGGGTGGTTGTGTTGTAGGGCTGGGTGTGGTTGTGTTGTAGGGCTGGGTGTGGTTGTGTTGTAGGGTTGGGGGTGGTTGTGTTGTAGGGCTGGGGGTGGTTGTGTTGTAGGGCTGGGGGTGGTTGTGTTGTAGGGCTGGGTGTGGTTGTGTTGTAGGGTTGGGGGTAGTTGTGTTGTAGGGCTGGGGGTGGTTGTGTTGTAGGGCTGGGGGTGGTTGTGTTGTAGGGCTAGGGGTGGTTGTGTTGTAGGGCTGGGGGTGGTTTTGTTGTAGGGCTGGGGGTGGTTGTGTTGTAGGGCTGGGGGTGGTTGTGTTGTAGGGCTGGGGGTGGTTGTGTTGTAGGGTTGGGGGTGGTTGTGTTGTAGGGCTGGGGTGGTTGTGTTGTAGGGTTGGGGGTGGTTGTGTTTTAGGGCTGGGTGTGGTTGTGTTGTAGGGTTGGGGGTGGTTGTGTTGTAGGGCTGGGTGTGGTTGTGTTGTAGGGTTGGGGGTGGTTGTGTTGTAGGGCTGGGGGTGGTTGTGTTGTAGGGCTGGGGGTGGTTGTGTTGTAGGGTTGGGGTTGGTTGTGTTGTAGTGTTGGGGTGGTTGTGTTGGGCTCAAGATACTGGAATGGCTAATCTATAATTTTAGTACCGTCTGAGAGGTCTTGTTCTGGTCGACCTGTGAATCTGACAAATAGAAGTGCATTGGTAATAACATGTTAATTAATGTGTATCTTTGAATGTATATTGTTTGAAATAAATGTGTATCTTTGAATGAATGTGTATGGTTTCAAACAAATGTGTATCTTTGAATGTGTATGGTTTCAAACAAATGTGTATCTTTGAATGTGTATGGTTTCAAACAAATGTGTATCTTTGAATGTGTATGGTTTCAAACAAATGTGTATCTTTGAATGTGTATGGTTTCAAACAAATGTGTATCTTTGAATGTGTATGGTTTCAAACAAATGTGTATCTTTGAATGTGTATGGTTTCAAACAAATGTGTATCTTTGAATGTGTATGGTTTCAAACAAATGTGTATCTTTGAATGTGTATGGTTTCAAACAAATGTGTATCTTTGAATGTGTATGGTTTCAAACAAATGTGTATCTTTGAATGTGTATGGTTTCAAACAAATGTGTATCTTTGAATGTGTATGGTTTGAAAGAAAAATTGGGTGAGCTTGGGCTGGGATTCCCCCCCCCCCCCGGGCTAAGATTTCTGTGCCCCTTTTCCACACAAAAAACTGCTATTGTCCGAAAATGACGCCCTTGTGTATAGAGAAAAAAAAAGTGCCACCCTTCCAACGCCGCTGCTTATAAAGCTTTGGAGATTTAGGGATGACAGTATCGTCATCGACGACAATGTAACCAGCAAACGTGGCCTTGACAAACACGAGACTTCTCGACGTCGGACATTTCAATGACCTTTAACGTCACGTGCCTCACAGCCGTTATTTTATCATTACCATGATTGAAACAATCATACGGGGTAAAACATGTTTTAAGTGTTTAGTGCGGGGAGGGGGCATGAATACTGTTTTTAGTGTAATCGTTTTTTTAATAGAAGATATACTTATGATTGTGTAGGTGTAGATATTGTTTTTAAAATATATCTAAGTATCACTAATGCAAGTGTTTCAATCACATTGTTGCACTTTAAAATCTTAACAAGAGACTATATGTGTATAAGATGTTTCATATTGCCGTCTCCTGGCTTAACAGGACCCCCCCCCCCCTTAACATCATGTGCAATTATTAGAACGGCCATGTTAAATTGCCCCCAACGCATGGACTTGTTTTATAGACAGTCGGTCCGGTATGAGAGGAACATGTGTTGCATATGCGTAAAATAGTTTACCAAAACCTTCGCCACCACGCAGACCTGTGTTATCTCGCCACCACGCAGACCTGTGTTATCTCGCCACCACGCAGACCTGTGTTATCTCGCCACCACGCAGACCTGTGTTATCTCGCCACCCCGCAGACCTGTGTTATCTCGCCACCACGCAGACCTGTCTTATCTCGCCACCACGCAGTCCTGTGTTATCTCGCCACCATGCAGCCCTGTGTTATCTCGCCACCATGCAGCCCTGTGTTATCTCGCCACCACGCAGTCCTGTGTAAACGAGATTTTTCAATCAAGAATTTAATTTTTTAAAAAGACATTTCAGCGTGAACTCAGAACGACCTTTGTATTAACATATTTTAAAAATGAGGCAGTGACCCTTAATTCTATTACAGAGCATTTCATCCAGGCACAGGGCAGTGGCGTTGGAAGTGGGTGCGGAGGAAGCGGTCCACTCCTGGACAGCACCTTATTCGCAATATACAAGGGCGTCATTTTCGGACAACAGCCCCAGCTTGCATTTGTTTTCGGCCCAGGGTAGAATTATTTCGTGAAATCGGGCGCCCCAGGTGGCGCCAGCCCTAGCTACGCTACTGGCTCCTGGTCAAACACAGTGTGACTTGGGAGCACCATGAGAACACAGTCCCATGACATCACAGTCTCATAAGAACACAGTCCCATGACATCACAGTCTCATAAGAACATAGTCCCATGATTTTACAGTCTCGTGAAAACACAGCACCATGAGAACACAGTTCCATGAGAACACAGTTCCATGAGAACACAGTCTCATGACATCACAGCCCCATGAGAACACAGTCCCATGAGAACACGGCCCCATGAGAACACAGTTCCATGAGAACACAGTTCCATGAGAACACAGTTCCATGAGAACACGGTCCCATGAGAACACGGTCCCATGAGAACACGGCCCCATGAGAACACGGCCCCATGAGAACACGGCCCCATGAGAACACAGTCCCATGAGAACACAGTTCCATGAGAACACAGTTCCATGAGAACACAGTTCCATGAGAACACAGTCCCATGTGAACACATTCCCATGAGAACACAGTCCTATGAGAACACGGCACTATATGATCACGGCTGATGAGAAAATTACCCAATGCGAAGCCGGCACCATGAGATTACGACACCATGAGACCACACGATGATAAGAACACAGTACCATGAGAACACAGCACTACGAGAACTCATCTTGAGAACAGAACCATGAGAGCATGTTACCACTGGATACGAATGAGATCTAGCGTGTTCCCTTGTGTGCCAATCATATTATCCTTGTATTCTAACATAACAAGTTGATCTAATGTAGTCAATTCAAAAATGTACATGCACTTCAAAAACTGTCACTTGGGTACCGTTAGTGCTGCAGTCATGTTTTGGCTGCTGGGAACCGGGAACTATGTCTGTATTGGGCTGCTGGGAACCGGGAACTATGTCTTTTTTAGGCTGCTGAGAACCGGGAACTATGTCTGTATTGGGCTGCTGGGAACCGGGATCTATGTCTGCATTGGGCTGCTGGGAACCGGGAACTATGTCTGTATGGGGTGCTGGGAATCGGGAACTATGTCTGTATTGGGCTGCTGGGAACCGGGAACAATGTCTGCATTGGACTGATGGGAAACGGGAACTGTGTCTGTGTTGGGCTGCTGGGAACCGGGAACTATGTCTGTATTGGGCTAACGGGAACTATGTCTGTATTGGGCTGCTGGGAACCGGGAACTGTGTCTGCATGAGCTGCTGGGAACCGGGAACTATGTCTGTATTGGGCTGCTGGGAACGGGGAACTATGTCTGTATTGGGCTGCTGGGAACCGGGAACAATGTCTGCATTGGGCTGATGGGAACCGGGAACTGTGTCTGTGTTGGGCTACTGGGAACCGGGAACTATGTCTGTATTGGGCTACCGGGAACTATGTCTGTATTGTGCTGCTGGGAACCGAGAACTATGTCTGCATTGGGCTGCTGGGAACCGGGAACTATGTCTGTATTTGGCTGCTGGGAACCGGGACTATGTATTTTGGGCTGCTGGGAACCGGGAACTATTTCCGTATTGGGCTGCCAGGAACCGGGAGCTATGTCTGTATTGGGCTGCCGGGAACCGGGAACTATGTATGTAATGGACTGCTGGAAACCGGGAACTATGTCTGCATTGGGCTGCTGAGAACCGGGAACTATGTCTGTATATGGCTGCTGGGAACCGGGAACTATGTCTGTATTGGGCTGCCGGGAACCGGGAACTACAGTGGAACCCCGCTATAACGCGCCCCGCCATAACGCGAATTCGGATATAACGCAGTCCATGGCTCCCGAAATTTTGTATATTCATTCACATGGAGAAAAAAATATCTGGAGATACTGTAAAACCGCGCATTAACGCGACCCCGCTTTTAACGCGATCCGATTTTATGGACCCCGATCATCGCGTTATAGCGGGGTTCTACTGTACATAGATTTTATGGACCCCGATCATCGCGTTATAGCGGGGTGCCACTGTATGTCCACATTGGGCTGCCGGGAACTATGTCTGCATTGGGCTGCCGGGAACTATGTCTGCATTGGGCTGCCGGGAACTATGTCTGCATTGGGCTGCTGGGAACCGGGAACTTTGACAGTAAAAAATGCATGGTATTTGCTAGCACTTCGGACAATTTTGATACATGACTTTCTTATTTATGTAGATATTTCCTGTTAATTTATTATTATTTTTTTTTGTTCCACGTTATTTTCCAAACGTATTTTCGTCTCATAGAGGGGGGGTCGGTGTTTGGTTTCAAATGGAGTTTTGCTGTACCATACTTTATCATACTTTTAAAACCGCAGAGTTAGAGGGTAATTCTGCGACTTCAGCCTATGAGTACTATGACAGATCCCAGATAGCGCTTTTCTCAATGAAATGATACATCTATGGGAAACCATGTTGATCGTTATTACTATAAGTAAGAGCCTGCATTATTTAAGTCACAAAATACAGCTGACTTGACGCCCAGTCTCAATGAAGATAAGATTTCTAGAATTCGTTATTCGAGCAAGCCGAAAGACCTGTTCAAGCTCCATGCGACCCATTTCACATGTGCCGTGTGTACAAAGGTGGCGTAAACTTACACCGCAGACACAAAAGTTTATACAAACCTTATACCCAGCAGATGTAAAGCGGAGAATTACCGTAAGGCCTTACATTTTTTACGAACTTATTTTTCTATAAAAATTTTACGGCAATGCATTTTAGACACTTTAACAAAAATGGTTAGTTTCAAAATAAGAGACTCTAAACTTAAAAATAGTAGCGAAACAAACTGAAAATAAATGTTCATTATGTTATCTTTGATTAAAATTTATAATGACTTCTTTTTCCATTTTTTTCCCCCTAAGAGTGATTGCGAGTTTACTTTTTTCCCATTTTTTATGCGTTACATTTGACCTTTTCTTTTCTCCACACGGTGCTAAACAGGAACCGAATGGGACAGCCACTGGGGGCTACTGTTTATGTTATGTTTACACGGAGAAGCAGACGGTGCCCCGACCTGCCTGGAATGAATGAACATTCACTCTGGCAATAGTCAGCCTCTCGTGTATCGCTGGTTTTGTTCTGTTTTACTTAAGAAAATGTTCACTTTAAGAAAATGTTCACTTTAAATAAATTTGTTAAAAACTAAGGCAAGAAAACCCAACCTAAATAAATTTTATAATCCTCTTGGCTCTGTCACGGATAATTATGAATTATATTATAGTGCATAAATGTTGTTGTTTTTTTTAAATGAAGTGTCCCTCATACAAATAGCGTGGCTCATAATGGATGCGTTACGTGCAATGTATGCAATCCAGACAGTTTATATAAAAGTATTAATACCGGATGATTTGTTAAAGTATTTCAGAATGCATGGATTTCGCATTTTGCCTGTAGGCCTACCGTAACATGCACTGAAAATGTAATCAAATAAACAAAGTTCCCCCCGCAGCAAGTCTGCATGCATTGCATAATGTCTAATCATTGCACACCAACGGAAATCCATACTCAATACCTTCTACTGTCGCCCCCACCCCTTAAATGCCTCCTATCTACAACCATCCGCCCACCAACATCTCACCCCCCCTCACCCCCACAACCAACAATCAAACTCATCACACACAAAAAACCACTCCCCTGACTTCCCATGTCCAATGTAAACATCCGACGTGGCCCTGACCTTTGACCGCGACCACGGGCTACTCACAATAGTCTTATCTTATCCGACTCACCCATGGCCTCAACCACGGCTACTGGCCACTGGAGCCTATCCCCTCATCTGACTCAGCCCCCAGGCACACAAAAGACAGCGTGAGTTGGAGGTTTATAGATGGCTGAGTTTCCAGTTGTACACCAGAACGATGATAATGTTAATCATGAAAAATAAATAAAATATCACTATCACCGATTAGCTGTTAACAACTCATCTTCCCTATCCTAGAAATCAGAAATAGTGTAATGAATCCGTACGTACTGCGGTGCAATATGTCGCTTGATTATAATGTCGTGTCAGTGTCACACTTTCACTTGTCAGTGTATAAAAAATATTTTTTTTTTTACACACGCTCACCCTGTTCAAAGATCCAGCGATAGTCTCACAAAAAAAATAATTTCACTCCACACCCACTGGCATTTGACCTGGAAGACTGTTGTCATGTGTTTGACACACCAAGGTCTTTCAGGCTGCACAGAAAATATGATCCATGGACACACAGAACCAAGGAGAAACACACCTGTGCGCATTACCTGGGCTTAAGATGTGTAGAGCCAACCGTATCGCTAGTCTAGTGGACCTCACTGCACAGATGACACCGCCACACGAGACAGCTAAAAATAGCAACAGTTTAAGGGAGGTTTCTTCTTGTGCGGTGCAGTATTTTTATTTATTTATTTCATTCCAACGTATTTATAACCTTTTATTTTCCAGCTGTCTTATTTTTTTCGGAAACATGAAAACTAATTTAGAGAGTAATTAACTTTAAACACGCGTTAACATGACTAAACCAATGCTTCAAAAATCTATTTTCTCCCTCAACTTTAATACTTGAAATAGTCGGTAGGGCTTTATCACTTTAATCACCATTAACGCATTCACTCATTTTGATATACGCATAGCAATTTTAACATAGACTCATTATTAATGATTGTATTAAAATTATTTATGCAATCGTAAAATACTCTCAGTTCAGCTACTGCTTAGCTATCGCATCAAATTGTTTCATAACGGGGGGAAAAAAAACAGCGTTATCTCCCTTGCTACATTGGTAAACAAGCTGCGAACCAGAATTTTTTTTTTTCCTTTTCATTTAGTCCTTAAAAGTGCGGTTTGTTTTCCAATATGAGTGAGACTTATATGCTATAGCTTATATAAAAAATGGTATCTCGTGAAAAATGTATTATATTGACACCTAGAACCATGTACAGGGACAGATTTACATTTTGGGACATCGCTCTGCTGGGCCAGTAGCTTTTTTTTTTGTGCTGACGCGACGGCTACTTTCTGCACACTGCAACGAATTATAAAAAAATAAAGGGGGGAAAAATTATTTTCTGTCGCCCTATGAAAACCGAGCACAGGCATGATAAAGGAGCTGATTTGGGAAATTTTGACAAATGCTTGAATCGACCTAAAATGCATTATGTTGGGAATTCAGTGGATGAAGCTGCAAACATCCATGGAACTTATGATGGATTAAGTAGCCAGCCATTTAGTCATAGCTATACAGCCATAACTGTACACATTCATATTTGGTGTTGACACAAATATTCTAAATGTAGTCACGGTGTATAAAACCTTCTAAAACAATTGAAATTTGAAAGAATTTTTCCTTTGTTAGTTGGGAAAGTGAGGGGGGGGTGAATTTCGGGGTGTTTATTTTAGTTTTTCTTTTTATTGATGCATTTATATCAGATATATGTATTCGATCTTTTGTTAAATTTTTTAAGTAATCAAATTTATTTCGTAGTATTTAACTGTACTTGTAACAGCTGACGAATAACGAGAGCAAATGTCCAAAACCCTGTACAGTACAGGTAAAAACTGACGTATGGATTCTTAATCTGGTTATCTGGGTCCTGGTATCGCGGTTCATTTTAAGTTAAATCCCTTATATTAACTCCCCTTTTTTGTTTGGTTAGAGCAAAATCTTCAGACTGCTAACTGTCCTACTTCCCGTCAACCCATCGAGCTGAAACTTGGCACATAGACTCGTTGCCAATGACAAAACATTCTATCAAATATAAGTTTTTCCTTTTTTTTTCAAGGAGAAGATAAAGGAAATATGATGAAAGAAATATGATGAAAGAAATATGATGAAAGAAATATGATGAAGGAAATATGATGAAAGAAATATGATGAAAGAAATATGATGAAAGAAATATGATGAAGGAAATATGATGAAGGAAATGTGATGAAAGAAATATGATGAAAGAAATATGATGAAGGAAATATGATGAAAGAAATATGATGAAAGAAATATGATGAAAGAAATATGATGAAGGAAATATGATGAAGGAAATATGATGAAAGAAATATGATGAAGGAAATATGATGAAAGAAATATGATGAAGGAAATATGATGAAAGAAATATGAGGAAAGAAATATGATGAAAGAAATATGATGAAAGAAATATGATGAAGGAAATATGATGCCACTGAGTTCAAGAAATGCTATTCCCGATACCTGCGTTAAATGAGATCCTTAAACAAACATTAATATCGCAAGCGGCGGTTGATTCGTAACATTTGCTTTTGTGTCTCTGAAATAGTTGGTGAAATAAATCTGCGGTGTAAAAGCGGATGTGTCATTAGAATATTAATATAGTTCAGGGGGGGGGGGGGGAAAGTGCAGTTGCGAACCTTTCGGGGGCGGAGGGGGGAGGCGGCACAAATGGGGATTCTTATAAAGTTACTAACATGAATGTTTTGTCACATTTTCACCCCCCCCCCCCCCCCAAATTGCTCGATATTTAGATTTTATAATGGATTTATAGGAAAAACTTAGTTTTACAAGGGTTGCTTAATTATTGTAAAAACAAATTAAGGGAAATCATGGCTACACGGTTTTTTTTTTAATTTAAAAATTAAATCTATTCACAGATTGTCATCGATTGTCATCGATTGTCACAGATTGTCACATAGTGTCACAGATTGTCACATATTGTCACATATTGTCACAGATTGTCACAAATCGTCTCTATCTGTTAGGACATCTAACTCTTGCCAACTACACCGAATTATTAATGACGCTCAGTAGCTCTAAGTACACAGGTTCTCAATATTTCTCAATTCACGACCACATTTTTTATAAAATGCGAAGTGAGCCACGACCAAAATACATTGGAACAAAAAATGTTTGTCAACAGAGTTTTAATTCGGTACATATAAAATAAAATTTATATATTTTTGTATATAGTAGTTTTAATTAACGACTAATTTATTACCATGTCCGAAATTGTAACACACTTTAAGGCAACAATTTTTAAAAAAAAGTGTTTAAAAATCAATGTTGTCTTGGCCAGCGCAGTCTGCATTTTTTTAATTATTGCGAGTATGGATGGGTCTACGTACAATTGATATATCGCTTGGGTTGTATTTACTCTCCAACCATTATTGTCTATCACTGGGCGGCCAGATATTTTCGTGAGGACTTTCCTCTCCAATGTGTTGAGCGGGATCTCTGCTTTTCTGGTAAGGGACCAAGTCTCACTAACGCAAATAAAAATTGGTCTTATAATAGTGGTGTATATTTCCTTCTTTGTTCTTGAGAATTTTTTTCTTACATGTAGCTTTTTTAAGCTGAAATTTATTGTAGCTCCTACCTAGAAGGCTTCCTGCCGACACGTTCGTTGTTTTGTTGCGTTCTTTTTTTTTCAGGCTTGACATACCTTTGTGTTACTCATTTCCACATTCTATGAAGTGGGAAGGTCTTCTATAACTATAATATAGAATACTGAGATTCTATGAAGTGGGAAGGTCTTCTATAACTATAATATAAAATACTGGAAAATGATGTTATAATACTTAAGCTCAAGACCTATGAAATAGAAAGGGGGGAGGGGCATTCTCCTCGGAACTGGTTTGGGGGGGCGAGGTTGAGTGGAGAGGGGGGCCATTTGAATATGCTTTTCTCTCACCATTTCTACTAGTGAATCTGGATGAGAAATGCAGTGTAATCTTGTTCAGATACACATCGATGACGTCACGTGTTTACACCCTGATGTGTAAGATTCCTTTTGTTGTGAGCTGAGTGGCCAATGAGGCTTTCTACAATCTCACACACACAAACACACACCAACACACAACGCTCAACAAGTCAAATGTCCAACAGTTTTACACTGGCCAATTCATACAGGTAAGTTTTGATTATCGTCTGTTACTGTTAACAAAATTTCGGGCTTCACTTCATCAGCACTCAACATTATTTCGTTAGACTTTACATCAACCCTTGCCCAACATCTTAAGAATAACACTTATTTTATTGTTCGTATTTCTCATTCGAATTCATAATTTTAAGAACTATTGGCTAATCCAGGGACGTAGTACGGGAGGGGCGGAAGTACTGTCCGGCCCTGGTGGCATTTTAATTTCAACAAAATGCCGCACTAATCCTAGGGACGCCACTGGATGTAATATAACGCACCATGTTTACATTATTTACACAGATTAAAATGTGTGACTTCCACGTCATCATCCTGCCCATGCCTCACTCCTGTTAAATGCAGACAGACAAGATTTCCTCATCAATTCTTAAGATGTTCAACTAATAATTTAATAACATCTGCGCAAATTTTGTATCACTTTCTATTCATACGACTTCAAAATTTAAATATAAAATCGGTAATTTCCCAGTATTGGTGACGCGATGTCACACACGGAAGCCATCTTGGTTGCCGCGACCCGTAAAATTAAGAATAGAACGTTAAATAATAATGAAAAAATTTCCTAAATGTATCCCTAAACCTAACCTGATCCCTAAATCTATCCCTAAACGTAACCTGAACCCTAAGCCTATCTCTAGACCTCTAAAAAAAATATATCCCTAAACCTAACCTGAAACCTAATTCTATCCCTATCCCTAAACCTAACCTGAACCCTAAATCTATCCCTAAACCTAACCTGAACCCTAAATCTATCCCTAAACCTAACCTGAACCCTGGACAATCCCGCTGGGCACTAATAGTTTGAAATAGCCAAAAACTCTCTGTCTTGATGTGTACACTCCACAGAGTCTGACAATGTCACACAACCAGACGAGACTCCACCCTCAAGATGCCCCCCAGGGTCAGCAGGCCTACGAGTTACCGTCGTACCTCCCTCCGCTGTATGTGCCCCCTCGGTACGCCCCCACTTTCGCCAACCCACCGACCCAGTCCGTGGTCAACTCAAACACCGTGGTTGTCCAGCAGCCCGGGGCGACCGGGACCGCCTTGTTGCTCATCCCTAAAGACAAGCTCCAATCCCGGGAATGGCATTCGAGTCTCTGCTCTTGTCTCAATGATTTGAGTGGATGTAAGTGTAGCTAAGTATGGCTAAATTTAAATTGTAGCTAATTATGGCTAAGTTTAAATTGTAGCTAATTATGGCTAAGTTTAAATTGTAGCTAATTATGGCTAAGTTTAAACTGAGATAAGTATGGCTAAATTTAATTGTAGCTAATTATCGCTAGATTTAATTGCAGCTAATTATGGCTAAATAAAATGTAACTGTTATGTTCTGTAACAATAGGGAGTGTTTTAGTAACAATATAGTCTTTTATTAACAATAGGAAGTGTTTAGTAACAATATAGTCTTTTAGTAACAATAGGAAGTGTTTAGTAACAATATAGTCTTTTAGTAACAAAAGGAAGTGTTTAATAACAATATAGTCTTTTAGTAACAATAGGAAGTGTTTAGTAACAATATAGTCTTTTAGTAGCAATGGGGGAGTGTTTCACTAACAAAAGGGAGTGTTTCTGTAACAATACGGAGTGGTTCTGTAAAAAAGTGAAAGGGAGTGATGTCCCAGTAACAATAAGTGATGTCCCAGTAGCAATAAGTAATGTCTCAGTAACAATAAGTGATGTCCCAGTAACAGTAAGTGATTTCTCAGTAACAATAAGTGATGTCCCAGTAGCAATAAGTGATGTCCCAGTAGCAATAAGTGATGTCCCAGTAGCAATAAGTGATGTCCCAGTAGCAATAAGTGATGTCCCAGTAGCAATAAGTGATGTCCCAGTAACAATAAGTGATGTCCCAGTAACAATAAGTGATGTCCTAGTAACAATAAGTGATGTCCCAGTAACAATTAGTGATGTCCCAGTAACAATTAGTGATTCCAAGTAACAATAAGTGATGTCCCAGTAGCAATTAGTGATTCCAAGTAACAATAAGTGATGTCCCAGTAGCAATTAGTGATGTCCCAGCAACAATAAGTGATGTCTCAGCAACAATAAGTGATGTCCCAGCAATAATAAGTGATGTCCCAGTAACAATAAGTGATGTCCCAGTAATAATCAGGGATGTCCCAGCAACAATCAGGGATGTCCCAGTAACAATAAGTGATGTCCTAGTAACAATAAGTGATGTCCCAGTAGCAATTAGTGATGTCCCAGCAACAATAAGTGATGTCTCAGCAACAATAAATGATGTCCCAACAATAATAAGTGATGTCACAGTAACAATAAGTGATGTCCCAGTAGCAATAAGTGATGTCCCAGTAACAATAAGTGATGTCTCAGTAACAATCAGGGATGTCCCAGCAACAATCAGGGATGTCCCAGTAACAATAAGTTATGTCCCAGCATTAGTCAAATATTCTGCTGTAACTTATTTCTGTATGAGTTATGATGGGCTTGGTATATCTGCCGTTTTTTGATTGACAGGTCTGTTGGGCATTTTATGTCTGCCGTTGTTTGATTGACAGGTATGATGGGCATGCTATGTCTGCCGTTGCTGATGGCCAAAGTTTCCAACAGACTGGACGAATGTGGCCTGGTCACGTGCTGTGTGCCCGGCGCTGTTACGACACTGAGGACCAAAATAAGGACCATGGGTGGAATCAAGGTAAGTGTCCACCCCACCCCCGATCCCCACCCACACGCCCCACCCACACGGTATGGCTTACTATGAGGCACATGCCCCCGACTAAGTTATAACCCTCCATAAAGTTAGGACTTAGTGATTTTGGTTTACCTCTTCCATAACGTTTTTTTTTTTTTTCAAATTAACTAGCAAAGCTTACAAGAATCTTGGTTCCATAACACTATTACCTGATGATGATAAAATTAAACCAATTTCTAATGAAAACTAAGATTATTTTGGTATGAACAATAACATTACAATGGGACTACCCCAAGCAGTTTGGTTCTGATAACCATAATATTTAAATTTTATGTATCTAAAATATATCCGATTTTCCAAATCACAGGGGTCCATATGCCGCGACTGCCTGGTCACAACATGTTGTCTGTCCTGTGCCATGTGTCAGATGTCCAGGGAGCTGTCCAGTATGGGAATATAGTTGTGACGTGTCTCAAAAGTTTATGACGCATTGGCTGACGGGGAGAAAATGGCCTCCAGAATGAGTTATTCCGCTAACGACTTGTCGAGACCACAGCACCAACTCAATTTACTGTTACAGATATCAACAAATATTGTTACAGATGATTCAATATTGCGATACTGATAAACCACACAATGTTACAGATAGATCTACAAATTTTTTATTTCGCGAGTGCTTTATGATTTTTTTATTTTAATTTAATTAAATTTAATTTCTAATAAATAATTTCTAACATTCCTTGAAAACTGGATGACATACTGTAAACGTTTTCACGATATTAGTTAACTACAATATATTGTGGGCTAGATTTTTTCTTTTTTTTTCTTCATATTGTTGTTATTTTCATTCACGTGTATTGATCATGTTATTGTTATTTTCATTCCCGTGTATTGATCATGTTATTGTTATTTTCATTGACATGTATTGATCATGTTAATGTTATTTTCATTCACATGTATTGATCATGTTATTGTTATTTTCATTCCCGTGTATTGATCATGTTATTGTTATTTTCATTCACATGTATTGATCATGTTAATGTTATTTTCATTCACATGTATTGATCATGTTATTGTTATTTTCATTCCCGTGTATTGATCATGTTATTGTTATTTTCATTCACGTGTATTGATCATCGGGCTCGCCATGCGACATCCTTAGTATTACATGTCTACAATTTTGATGAAAACAAACTCTTCGTTTATTGATTTTTTTTTTGTTGTTCCATCTGATCGTCTGACAAATCCCCGTTTTAATCCATATGACAATGATATTGTACATCAGGGGTCCTCAAACCACGGCGCGCGGGCCAGATCCGGCTCGCCAGGTTTCCTTAATATTAAGGGTACCTGCATGGCTAGCAGCGACAAATATGGAAATAGATAATCTCATTGGTATTACTTCATTCTAAAATACTAAGTTTGTGTTGGATAGAGTTTCTCTTCATTATAATTAAGGTATTGTTTCTCAGTTTGTTTTTCCCCCACTACAAATAAGATGTGCACTGTGCATATAATTAAGATAAGAGCAGTGTGCATATAATTAAGATAAGAGCAGTGTGCATAGAATTTGTTTATATCTATGTCAAACTATAGTCCAGCCACCGACATTGAGGGACAATGATCCGGCCGCTTGCTTTAAAAAGTTTGAGAACCCTTGTTGTACTCACTCACCGTGTAGCCTTGGGTATTGACGCATGTGTCAGAATGGACAAAACTGATTGGCACAGAATGGACAACTGACTGGCACAGAATAGACAAAACTGACTGGCGACTGGTGGTGAATTTGACTTTGAAGAGTCAAGCACACAAAATCCATAAATTTTTAGGATAATAAAGAAACCGTAGTACCAGGATAGGTGAACGCTGGCAAGGAGTAAGACAAGCCAATCAAATGGACGTTCGGCCAAAAGCCTTCGTCAGCTGACCAAATAAGAACCAAAAGAGAATAAAAGAAAAAAAAATAAACATCAGCTGGGCAGCAGGGCCGTTCTTAGGATTTTGGGGCCCTAGGCATGAAGCGTAAGAAGGGGGCCCCGGAATTTCGTCACTCTGTTTCCTCTTTTCTCGCGTGTAACCACTAACCATATTGATAATTCCGCCACTAAAGAAAATTAGTACTTCAGAAATATATGTACTTGCAGGTTGTAGGCTAAAACAAAAAGCGCCCGGCGGGGCCCTCTTTGCATTGGGGCCCTAGGCGGTCGCCTAGTTTGCCTATGTCTAAAAACGGCTCTGTGGGCAGTGGCTGTAACAATATAATAGTCACCAGAGTTGGGAATCCAAACCTGTTTTAGAAGTTCGGTTTCTATTCGTTAACAACTTAACTTTGACTTCAGTTCGGTAACAACAATGGATGTACTTCTTTTTTCGGGAAACCGGTTATCGGTTTTAGAAATCCGGTTCTAAACCTTATTTGGACTTTTATAATAAAGGCACGTGCTAAACAACGAGGGCGGCTCGTGCTTTCTACCCTCCCCTCTACACCTGTCCACTCACGCATATCTCGCATTATCTGGGTGTTGACAATTGTAAAAAAATTGTTTGATTGATAAATGACTAGGCCTATCTAACTGTGTTTGATTTTCATTATAGTTAAAACATATTTAAAAAGACTATGTATCAAAATCGAGTACAAATGTAGAAAATAGTTTTAAAATTTGTAAATGCATTTCACAAGGAAAGAATGTTCAAAAGTTTAGATGAGCGTATTGTGAGACCAACGTATTTGAACTGAATAAAGACGAAATAAAAAAAAAAAAAATCATTTTTATTCATTATTGAAAATATTTTCTGCACAGAATTACGTTTCGTAATGCATTTTAAGAAGTTTTAATTTATTTTCTACTTTTTAGTGCGTTTAAAATCGTCTTTGATAGCAAGAATTGAAAGATTATTTCTTTAGATGACAATGTTTTATTGAGTTAAAGCTAAGCTAAAACAATTTCAGTTGTTATTACTCTTTAAATATAAAAACAAGTACTAAAACACGTTTTAATTCCTTTATTTACAAGGGGGGGGGGGGGAGTGCATGTCTTATTTTAATTCTCATTCAATATAATTTATATCTTTTTTTATTTACGTGGATAATTTAACGTTTCCATTACTAAATTTGTATCTACATATTTAAGTTGTTAGCCTACGACTGGTGTAGCCCATCCGAACTATCAACTACACGGTACACAAAAGTTGATTCCGCCCCCCGCCCCCCCCCCCCCCCATTTTGAGTAGTCTGACAACCCTTTTTAAACCAGGTCTGCATGTCATCCATTATGAGCGGTCACTTTTTTGTGCCCCCCCCCCCTTACCTCCTATGGAGCGGTCATCTGTTATAGCAATATCCGATCCATATGGCCGATTCTCGTAAATTTTCTATGGAGACGCGTTTGTGTATAATACAATTTTAGAGACATTTCTTCATTGATTTCTACTTAATTTAAGACTTGATCACAAAGTCCCCACCAGCCACGGACCAGGTTCAAATGAATCAGTGGCTCTCAAACAGTTCGAAGAGTCCGCATTCTATTGCTCCCCCCCCCCCCCCACGCCCCCACCCAAAACAAAAACACCAAAGTGTTAAAAATCATAAGTGATCCATTTAATTTTATAAAGTAAAATTTCCAGAGTTATACATTTATTGAAAAGCTTTGTCTTTATTTTTTTTTTTACCTGGCTAACAAACAGTGCTGTAACTTGTGTGGATGTCTTCTTGTGAAGATATAGACGTAGACAAAGGCAATACTGTAACAAACAGTGCTGTAACTTGTGTGGATGTCTTCTTGTGAAGATATAGACTTAGACAAAGGCAATACTGTAACAAACAGTGCTGTAACTTGTGTGGATGTCTTCTTGTGCAGATATAGACGTAGACAAAGGCAATACTGTAACAAACAGTGCTGTAACTTGTGTGGATGTCTTCTTGTGCAGATATAGACGTAGACAAAGGCAATACTGTAACAAACAGTGCTGTAACTTGTGTGGATGTCTTCTTGTGAAGATATAGACGTAGACAAAGGCAATACTGTAACAAACAGTGCTGTAACTTGTGTGGATGTCTTCTTGTGAAGGTTTAGACTAGACAAAGGCAATACCGGCATGACACACATTCTGAGATGTGACAATGCATAAGAAATTAGTAAGACAGTTATCTTCCAAATTGGCAACAAAGTCCTTTGAGCCTGAGCCTTGTAAATCCAATCAAACAAACGTTCAACCTATCCGCATTCTGTCCGTGAATGGAATATTAAGAAAACAAACGGTATCTATCCATTCTTTGTGTGCAGAGCTCAGTAAACTAAATGTACCATTGAGTCGGCACGGTCCACCAGCTTGCTCAGTGGACCTCGGTGTAGTGGGACCTCGGTTTAATGGGACCTCGGTGTAATGGGACTTCGGTGTAATGGGACCTCGGTGTCATGGGACATCGGTGTAATGGGACCTCGGTGTAATGGGACCTCGGTGTAATGGGACCTCGGTGTAATGGGACCTCGGTGTAATGGGACCTCGGTGTAATGGGACCTCGGTGTAATGGGACCTCGGTGTAATGGGACCTCGGTGTAATGGGAACCTTCGTGTAATGGGACGCAGTGTAATGGGACTCGAAGTTATGGAGCCTCGTGTAATGGGACCTGTTGTAATTGGTGCACAGTGAAATGGGACCTAGTGCAATGGGTCAAAGTGTTATATAAATAGACCCACGGTAGTTTGGGACAAAATCCTTGTGGTAGAAAGGCTCAGACAGTAATGATAAAATCGATGACATGGCCCGGATATCCGGCTGGGCACAGATGCTCGCGGGAAAAGTGGCGGCCATATTGACACGTTAGTCAGGCCTCAGAACTAAACATACCAGGCTTCGGTGCTAAACATATCTCTCTTCAAGAAAACGTACCTGGCTAACGGACTTAACATACCTGCTTCAAAGAAAACTTACCTGGCTAAAGGACTAAACATACTTGGCTCAAAGAAAACTTACCTTGCTAAGGGACTAAACATACCTGGCTCAAAGAAAACTTACTTTCTATAGGGACTAAACATACCTGGCTCAAAGAAAACTTACCTGGCTAAGGGACTAAACATACCTGGCTCAAAGAAAGCTTACCTGGCTAAGGGACTAAACATACCTGGCTCAAAGAAAATTTACCTGGCTAAGGGATTAAACACACCTGGCTCAAAGAAAATTTACCTGGCTAAGGGATTAAACACACCTGGCTCAAAGAAAACTTACTTTGCTAAGTTACTAAACATACCTGGCTCAAAGAAATGTACTTTGATAAGGGACTAAACAGACCTGGCTCAAAGAAACTTGCCCGGCTAAAGGACTTAGCCTCGTCTACAAATTTAAATAGGACAACTAAATTCAATGCATAATTTGATGTCGACTTCATTTAAATCCTTATACATTCCAGTTTTATCGACGAAAAATGTACATGTATAATTGTCTGACTCACTTTCGTAAAATATATGCTGGTCATTCAGACACCTTGGTCCTATGGCACAATTTAAACTTTTTGTGGATAGAACTATTTTTATATCACTGAAGAAACGTGTTTGACCGAACTTCACCTTCTGTCACCATGTTGGGGTGCAAGAGAAGCCAGAGTGATCAGCAGAAAAAGATGTTGATGGCGAAGAGATCTGGTCTGACAGGAGTCCAAAACAAGTGCGCTTGCCAACAAGATGCCACACTGCTGGGGCCATTGGTCAACCCGATGACCCTCGTGGTCAAGGTGATCAAATGGAGGAACCTGTCCATGGATCACTCCAAGATCCGCGGACTGGCGTCGCGAAGTTGGCGGACGTTGTCCTGGCAGACGTCACCAAGCAACAACGGCGAGTCTGACCAGCCATCGGTGAGTACAGATTTGTTGGATGTATATTTTGAAATGTGTGAGTCTCAAATTGTGAACGCTATAAGCGGGATGAAGAGGACATTCGAAAAATGCCATGACAACTCTTGCAGGACCTAGTCATACCGTCCTGGTCAAACCGACCTTGTCAAACCGGCATGGTCATAATAGACCTAGTCATAACCGACCTGGTCATACCGACCTGGTCATACCGTCCTGGTTGTACCGATATTATCAAACCACCTGGTCATAACCGACCTGGTCATAACCGACCTGGTCATACCGTCCTGGTGTACCGATATTATCAAACCATCTGGTCATAACCGACCTGGTCATACCGACCTGGTCGTGCCGTCCTGGTTGTACCGATATTATCAAACTACCTGGTCATAACCAACCTGGTCATAACCTAACTGGTCATAGCCGGCCTGAGCTGGTCATAACCGACCTGGTAATAGTTGAGAATTTAACAGAAATGACTGTCTATCCAAGATACTTTTTTTCAATTTTACATCGTGACTTACCTGGTACTTTATTTACTGGTACAAATGTAAAAGGTTTTAGTTGAAATACAAGTTGAGTGCGGTGCGCCCCATCGTGAACTTTCATTGTCATATAGATTAAAGGACGATCCTCAATAAATCGTTATAGTTTCATCTTGATATGTCTTAGGGTATTCATAATGTGTAATACCATCACCTTTTTTATTTATTACATATTACTTTAGAACTCTTTTAGATTAAGTATCTTAACATTTTTCAGTAATCTCTATTTTTAAAGTATTTTTTGAGAGAAAACTATATTTGAAGGCTGCGACTATTCACACCCGCGTACCAGAATTGAGAGTTTGGGATTAGTATCAAATGAAAGATACTCGAATGGACTATACGTTTGTAAACTTACTTCCTCAGTTTAACTGAAATAAACTACCACAAATGACATCCGAACAGCACTGAGTCTAATGGGACCCGGGTGCGAATGGCGGCGCTGTGTGTCCGTGTCCATTTTGACTCAATATTCGGGTGTCATTTGTGGTCGTTTATTTTAGTTACACTGAAGAATTAAGTTTAAAAACATACAGTCCATTCAATTGTCTTTCATTTGATACCTTGGATATTTGAAAGCCCCTAAGAGCTTTAGGTTGGTAAATTTGTAACACTTTTACCGTGCACTTTGAATAGGCGTGCAGCAAACCCACTGATGCATGTTGCACAACGCCTTCCACTTCCAATGGCATGACACTCTCTGCAGTTGCCCACCCTTATAATAACTACAGTCTGTACCTCGGTAGTCACTCTTTGGTAATATGCCGTCTTCATTGTTACAGTCTTCATTGTTACAGTCTTCATTGTTACAGTCTTCATTGTTACAGTCTTCATTGTTACAGTCTTCATTGTTACAGCCTGAAGTTGTTACAGTCTGAAGTTGTTACAGTCTGAAGTTGTTACAGTCTGAAGTTGTTACAGTCTGAAGTTGTTACAGTCTGAAGTTGTTACAGTCTGAAGTTGTTACAGTCTGAAGTTGTTACAGTCTGAAGTTGTTACTGTCTGAAGTTGTTACAGTCTGAAGTTGTTACAGTCTGAAGTTGTTACAGTTGTTATTTTGGTTTTTTCCAATGATAACAAATCCACTCGTCTCTTTAAAAAAAAAAAAATAACAATGTGTCCACAACAGACCTAATCGATACAAAATCAAAATGTAGATCGATCAATAAATTATTGACTGAGGAATCAGTGTTTGACGCAATGGAAACTCTTGTTGAAAAATGTAAAGTCTCATCCTGTGTCAGGATGCCTCGTCATCCAGTGTCTGGATGTCTCGTCATCCAGTGTTTGGATGCCTCGTCATCCAGTGTCTGGATACCTCGTCATCCAGTTTATGGATATTCGTCATCCAGTGTCTGGAGGCCTCGTCATCCAGTGTCTGGATACCTGGTCATCCAGTTTATGGATATTCGTCATCCATTGTCTGGATACCTCGCGACCAAGAAAAATAAACGACACTTTTTATTGAGGCAAACATACCAATTAACCGTCACATCAAACTAATGAAAAGTCCCATCTAACCAATGTATTGTCACATCAAACCAATGTACGATCACATCAAACTAATGTACGGTCACACCAAACCAATGTATCGGTCACACAAAACCAATGTAAGGGTCACGGCAAACCAATGTAACGGTCACACCAAACCAATGCAACGGTCACACCAAACCAATGTAACGGTCACGGCAAACCAATGTAACGGTCACGCCAAACCAATGTAACAGTCACACATAACCAATGTAACAGTGACATCAAACCAATGTAACGGTCACACCAAACCAATGTAACAGTCACACCAAACCAATGTAACAGTCACACCAAACCAATGTAACGGTCACACCAAACCAATGTAACAGTCACATCAAACCAATGTAACGGTCACACCAAACCAATGTAACAGTCACATCAAACCAATTTCACAGTCACATCAAACCAATGTAACAGTCACACCAAACCAATGTAACAGTCACACCAAACCAATGTAACGGTCACATCAAACCAATGTACGGTCACATCAAACCAATGTAACGGTCACATCAAACCAATGTAACGGTCACATCAAACCAATGTAACGGTCACATCAAACCAATGTAACAGTCACACCAAACCAATGTAACGGTCACATCAAACCAATGTACGGTCACATCAAACCAATGTAACGGTCACATCAAACCAATGTAACGGTCACATCAAACCAATGTAACGGTCACACCAAACCAATGTAACAGTCACACCAAACCATTGTAACAGTCACATCAAACCAATGTAACAGTCACACCAAACCAATGTAACGGTCACATCAAACCAATGTACGGTCACATCAAACCAATGTAACGGTCACATCAAACCAATGTAACGGTCACATCAAACCAATGTAACGGTCACATCAAACCAATGTAACGGTCACATCAAACCAATGTAACGGTCACATCAAACCAATGTAACGGTCACACCAAACCAATGATCGGTCACATCAAACCAATGTAACAGTCACATCAAACCAATGTAACAGTCACACCAAACCAATGTAACGGTCACATCAAACCAATGTAACGGTCACACCAAACCAATGTAACGGTCACATCAAACCAATGTAACGGTCACACCAAACCAATGTAACGGTCACATCAAACCGATGTAACAGTCACACCAAACCGATGTAACAGTCACACCAAACCAATGTAACGGTCACACCAAACCAATGTCCACATCCAAAAATTTTCAGTAAATTATTCATGTTTCTTATCTTAATCTGCCAGTTAATTTAAACTTTTCTTCCGTTCCTCTTGATTAGAGCCATCCACAAAGTCCTTCATAGTTTCCTTTTCGGGTTTTATTACAATTACAACTTCTATTTTCATAAAGCAGGAACTACAATGGTGGTTTGTGGGGGGAGGTAAAAAAAAAAGGGGGGGGGGGTATTGGACATCTAGAGATGCTTGTTGGTCAATCAAAGACCTGTTGGTCACGCATCGTTGGTTCTAACAATGTGAACGTTTTTACGGACGCGCTTGATTTCCGAGTGTTTCATTCAAGCGACTAAAAATGGATTTTCGTGTTGTTGGTTTTAACATTGAGGCAATGTTTGCAATAAGCCAGGTTTTCTAGTGTTTCGGCGTGGACAGTCACGCTTCAATGAAGTTCTCCTGTTTTTCTTTCGCTCACTCGAATTCATCATGAGGTGCGTAGATTATGGTGCGCCACTCGCGTGATCGAACCAAAATGTTAAGACTTATATTTAACAAACGGGGTGTTAACGAACATGGAGGCACGACCAAACATGTTAATTTCTAACACGACTGGCTTAGACTCGCGCCGGATAGATCTTTTGGAGGACAGATCAGCTGTATAGCATCGTTACTGCGCGGGAATTTTTTATATACATAAATGGTTACACATCGGTAAGTGTGCTTTGTACTTTAAACTGCTGTAGGTGTATTTTAACAGAAGTAAAAGTAGATAATTTTGATTTTGAAAAAAAGAATAGTACTTTTACATGCATGCCATCCTGTACGGTCTGCCCTTAATTTGTACATTTTTAATACGATTTCCAAGTTGTACAGCCGTACAGGTTTTTGTACAGTTTTGCACTGGATTTGGAAAAGAAATATTTTTGGACCAGACTGGTCGTGCAATATAATCAAACTTTCGACAGCAAGAAGCTTAAATTCAAATTTCTCCATTCAAAATGACCAAGCCAGGGATCAATGAGCAATATAAATTTACAAACAGCGCAATTACATTGATATCATTCGTTAATAACTTATAGTAACTAGTGTTGTAGTAACTATTTTGATTGGTAAAACTTAGTTATAATAATTACTCATCCGTTTGTGTAACTCTTAAAAAAACTGCGGTGTTCTTTTTATTGATATTAAATCTATTTACTATTATAATCAATCAATGACTCGCATTAGTTACAACATTAATCTTATTCATTACAACGGCGTGGCCCGATCAAAAAATGAGGTTATAAACTGAAGGTAAACTCAACAACTTTGTCAGCACGGATGAGCATTCTTTCACGTCGTTTATGTAATACAGGAATCTGTATTTCTACAGCTAGCATAATTAACAGAATAATGATGTCCAATTTAATGTAAGTGGCTAGCAAATGCATCATCTGTCAATTTAAAAAAAAAAATAAAAATAGCGATTGAACAGTGGAAAAGAATCTCAAAATTTGCCCAAAATCGGACTTTTAAAAAGTATTTTCATTTTAAAAAGATTCGATACATTGAACGATGTAAACAATTCTCACTGTGCGCGCAGCGAAAAGGAAAATATTTATTTCATATTCACGCACTGACCACTTTGGCGGGAATATGATGAAAAAGACATGAATTGTTTCGACTTTTCATTGTTCCTGCAGAGTTTTTTTTAATGTTGTCGTACAGATTTGGGGATTTTTTGTACAGTTTTGTTTAATCCCACAGTTCGGCGTGTATGCTTTATTTAACAACCTTACAGTTGCTCATAGCAAAGATCTGTCGATCAAAATATCTATTTAAAGAAATTGCGCCAAATGACGTTTAATTCAACTATTGCCACAACGACGCGGAATGATGGATAATGGACTGCGATGAGTCGATTTTTTTGTCACGTGATAAGCGTAAGTACGAGTAAGACTTCCGGTAGGCGGTCTGCAACACACTAGTCGCTCACAAATATTTCTTCAAACAACTTTCTTCCTTTAATCGTAACTGAATTATAATTATTGTCACATTTATGAATGTCCTTTAAAAAAACACGTTTACTCAAGAATATTTAGAAAAGTGAAATTGTTAATTAACATTGGGGAAGCGCTGATGGAGACAAACATTTTGCTTTAAAATTAATGATAATGGCCGATCAGCTGTTGTCTGTTGTTATGTGTTGTTATGTGTAGCATAGGCTACCGAAAGCTTACACGTACCACGTGACAAAACAAGGAAGTGACTCATCGTAGTTCATTCATAATGTCTATTTCTACAGTATCATATTTACTCTGTCGTGGACGCCTTGACAACAACAAGTTGAGATAGAGATTGGGGACTATTATTACAAGTTAGAATCTCGGTATTAGAAAATGCATTCAACTTTGTCGCTTCGATTCTTAAGTCTATAATGTATTGTAAAAATTGAAAGCCCAAGATTCTTCTGAAAATAGTTTCCACAGACATTAAACGTTTTTGGTTTTTTTTTTAAAGTGTTCTTTCAAAGTTCCCAGAAGTCGTGTTCTTTCCGACGTTTGACTTCCGGTTCGCGTTTAGTTTCTGACGTTCTCCTGGCAATCGATGGCGACCAATGCCAGACTGTACAGCCCCGAATCCCCAGGTTGATCGACCGTGTTAACTAGCCTTAATGCGTTTTTGTCCGATTGGTTAAGTGGCAGGTATCATCAAAACCGACTTCCTTTAAGTTGCGGCCCCTAGTTAACCACTCCGAGGGAGGGCGCTAGGCCCAAGGTTTAGATATTACTTTAGTTTGCCCGCTGGAGGAAATCAAATACTTTATACCAATCTACAGTTCAAATTGAATTAGTTTAATTTTTTTACATTGAATTTCAAAGTGAATAATTTTGTGTGATTTTCAAAATGTATAGGGCCTATTTAATAACACTCGTTTCTTTTTTTCAATGAAAATTTAATCAGAAGACTGATTAGTGATATTGAGTCAAATAAACACCTGTCTTCATCGAGATCAATAATAATTCGATTTTGCTTACCACAAGTTCGATGATATTTTAATTTAAATTATTTTAAAAAAATATATTTTGATTCGTGTTTCCGTGAATTTGATCGTTCTGTTTCCTTGTTCTTCAATCAAGTTTGTTCATTTGATCTCTCTTTCTGCACAGCATGGTTTAAATTTGGAATTTAGCCCTCTGTTTTAGATGCAACGAAACAATTAAAACAGACTTTCGAATAAGGATTTTTTAAAATAAAACAATAATCAAATAGGGGGAGAAAAAAAAAATTATATCCACAAAGTATTTTGTACGCAATTAAAAGCTCAGAATGTAAGATGACAGACAACTGATTATGGACATTACCGACTGAGAAACAATGACTGCAGAGACGGGTTTCTTTTTTGGTCCCCTGTTCCAGTTATAAGACTGAACTTGGGACTTTGATGTCATACATTGCGAAAGTTTTTGTTTTTTTTTAATTTATATTTTTGGGTAAAAATAAACACACAATTGTTAAGATACATTTTACATGTTTATAGCCTATAATCATAGTCTATAGTCATAGCCTATAGTCATAGCATATAGTCATAGCATATAGTCATAGCATATAATCATAGTATATAATCATAGCCTATAATCATAGTATATAGTCATAGCCTATAGTCATAGCATATAGTCATAGCATTTACTCATAGTATATAATCATAGCCTATAATCATAGTATAAAATCATAGCCTATAGTCATAGCAATAAGGCATAGCCTATAATCATAGCATATAATAATAGTATATAATCTTAGCATCTAATCATAGCACATAATCATAGCATATAATCATAACCTATAATCATTGCCTATAATCATAGCATATAATCATAGCCTATAGTTATAGATCAAATGTCAAGATGTTGTCTTGCTGATGGTACTAAACGATAAATGAGCCATAAAGTCGTGTTTAAGCCAACCCTGTGTGTAGTGAGATATGATATTGACCTGACCCACCTCCGGTCAGAAACTCGAATGGCGTCCGTAAACGTATTGCAGGTAAAAATTGAGTGCCCTAACTTTAACTTTATAAAGTTGTGGAATAGCATCAACCTTTTCAGAAATTTAGATAGTTTAAGATCGTCAAATCTTAGCCCATGGGTTCTTAATATTTTCTTGGTCTTCGCGCACCCCATGCCGCTACCTTCCGCAACCCCAGGGGCTGCAGACACCCCTGTTTGAGAAACGCTGGCTTAGTTACAAGTAAGTAGTCCCAGTTAGGTGCACGTAATGCCTTAATTTAACAACACGCTTAGAGGCTCGAATCCCGTCCGAACTAAATTCATTTCTTAATTATAATTTGAACTAACCAAACTATTACATCAATTATTAATCAATCTTGTAAAGTTACACATTTATTACGGCGAGTGTGGAGAAACATCTTCATAACAAAGGTAACACTATTGGATCAAAACGTGAAATCCCTCCCGATATTTATACCAATTTAATAAATATTTATTTCCTGGTTGCTCCAAAGTATAGGCCTGCGTATATAATTATATGGCATATAAATTAACTGAACAACGCCGTATCTTAGTAGGCCATATCTTAGTAGGCCATATCTTAGTAGGCCATATCTTAGTAGGCCATATCTTAGTAGGCCATATCTTAGTAGGACATATCTTAGTAGGCCATATCTTAGTAGGTCATATCTTAGTAGGTCATATCTTAGTAGGTCATATCTTAGTAGGCCATATCTTAGTAGGTCATATCTTAGTAGGCCATATCTTAGTAGGTCATATCTTAGTAGGTCATATCTTAGTAGGCCATATCTTAGTAGGTCATATCTTAGTAGGCCATATCTTAGTAGGTCATATCTTAGTAGGCCATATTTTAGTAGGCCATATTTTAGTAGGCCATATTTTAGTAGGCCATATCTTAGTAGGCCCTATTTTAGTAGGAAATATTTTAGTAGGCCATATTTTAGTAGGCCATATCTTAGTAGGCCATATTTTAGTAGGCCATATTTTAGTAGGCCATATTAGTGACTTTTCTTCTATACTCGACGATCTACAAATTAAAGTTGTCATCAAGGTAAAGTTCATCAAATGTTTGGCTCCACTGTTCAGAACCCCGCACTATCCTGTTCATCTTCTCGCCCCAAGACTCCTGAGCCGCTAAACATCAAAACAGACCAAAGTTGGTCGAGCTGTAGATCACGTGGCATCATCAACCACCAGGCTGTTGGATTGAAAGGTGGACTTGTGCAGCCCCAGGACAAGATGAAAGAGAAAGCAACAAGAATTAAATGGGTGGACGCCTTGGGCTGCTGGGTCCCCGCCACACAGGTCAGTATTTGATCCATCAAACGAAGCAATACATCATACCCAGCCAGTAGATCATACCCGGCCAGTACGTCATACCCGGCCAGTACATCATACACATCATACCTGGTCAGTACATCATACCCGGCCAGTACGTCATACCCGGCCAGTACATCATACACGGCTTGTCCGAAGTTTTTGTTCCAAACAGTACAAGCATTTTATTGTTCAGCCCATAATAACTGAGTTTACGTGACATAAGTACCTGATAGAAATCATAGTGTTCACGTTAGGGGAAGCAAGTTTTTACATTTGGCCTTTATTTATTTGATCAACTACAAATAGATTCGCATATTTTTGTTTAATAGTAAAAAAAAATTAATATACTAGCTGTCGTTTATTTTCAGAACGCGTCCAGAAGACCTCACTACTATTCCATCATCAACACGGCGCCCAGGGCAGAAAGAAAGCCAGCGCCACCCAGGGTAAGATAACATATGACTTGAATGATTGTTTGAACATTCGGGCCTCAAGAAAGATCTGAATAGCCAGTTGAAGCTAGTTGAAGCCCGTTGAAGTCAGTTGAAGCTAGTTGAAGTCAGTTAAAGCCAGTTGAAGCCAGTTTAAGGTGCAATCGGGAGACCTCAGTCTTATCCCCCCCTCCCCAAAATAAAATAAAAAATTTTAAAAACACAAACCCCTGCGAGTTTCTGGGAACGTGAGTGCTATTTAATTGGGATATGTTTACGCCTCTGAACATGTATTTATATATTTAAGACAACAACATTTTTTTTTAAAACGCAGAGAATCTATAGGCCTGTAAACTCCTACAATAAAAGTGTGCGTTTTCTTGTTTGTAATCCAGCCCCTGTCAGATCCAACCCGTGCTTTAAGCAACTCTAAAGAGTCGTCCAGAGAACTTGGAGCTGCTGGAAGCAAGTCTAAAGAGTCGTCCAGAAAACTTGGAGCTGCAGGCGGTACGTGCTAGAGACGTTCGAATGAACATGGACAGAACCTAAACTTCATTTATTTTACATAACGATTGAACCAAGAAATAGTCTTTCTGTTTGTTACTTTTATAAATAGAACTAATTGTTGTTCGTCTCTTATGGACAAAATAGATAGTTATTGTAGCTCTACTGACAGACATTCATTGTGTCTACAGACTGTTTCTTTCCGCATACATTTATTGTGCATAAAGACTTTTCTATTGACATACATTTAATTTGTCTACAGACTGTTCTATTGACATACATTTAATTTGTCTACAGACTTTTCTATTGACATACATTTAATTGGTCTACAGACTGCTCTACTGACATTCATTTATTTTGTCTACAGACTGCTCTATTGACATACATTTAATTTATCTACAGACTGTTCTATTGACATACATTTAATTTGTCTACAGACTGATCTATTGACAAACATTTGTTTTGTCTACAGACTGCTCTATAGAACTATCCTCATCGACACACATACAACCTCGTGCAATGGAGGAACGTTACAATACTCTTAATGAGAAGACAGATGGACGTGCCCGGGACGTGCTGGACGAGTTCGAGGCGAGTATCAAATATGTGTTAGGCGGGGGAGTGGGGGGTGCAAGTGTAAACATTGTTAAGTAATTGTTTTATGGATGATTATCCAGCAGTGTTCAGATTAAGTCAAACAACGTGTTAAATAATTGTTTTATGGATGATTATCCAGCAGTGTTCTGATTAAGTCAAACAACGTGTTAAATAGTTGTTTTATGGATGATTATCCAGCAGTGTTCTGATTAAGTCAAACAACGTGTTAAATAATTGTTTTATGGATGATTATCCAGCAGTGTTCTGATTAAGTCAAACAACGTGTTAAATAATTGTTTTATGGATGATTATCCAGCAGTGTTCTGATTAAGTAAAACAACGTGTTAAATAATTGTTTTATGGATGATTATCCAGCAGTGTTCTGATTAAGTCAAACAACGTGTTAAATAATTGTTTTATGGATGATTATCTAGCAGTGTTCAGATTAAGTCAAACAACGTGTTAATATTTTTTTAAAGTATTACAGATCTGCGTAGTGAAGTAGAGCGATCTAACTGATCAATGGAACAGTCTTAATGGCAGTAAGAGATGTTCATGTGTTGAGTAGTATTCGCATATCAGTTACTAAGCGGTGTAGCAAGCTTAGGGAAGTAGAGCAGTTCCTGACCGGCGTAACAGTGTTATAACCAATGTTTTACAATGTAATACTAATACCGCCGGGGGTTGCGGGTGGGGCGCTTGTCCCCCATCCTTTATTTTTACTTTTCGTTTACTTATTTCATAGGCGGGATATAATATACTATGTACGTAAGTTGGATACAGTATGTGCATAGGTTGGATGTAATATATTATGTACATAGGTTGGATATAATACATTATGTGCACAGGTTGGGTATAATATATTATATACATAAGTTGGATATAATACATTTTATGTGCATAGGTTGGATGTAATATATTATGTACATAGTATGGTATGGCATCTTTCCGTCTACGAGAGACGATAGATTATCTTGTCTGGTTGCAGCTCTTCGTGTAGCTAATGAGACCGATCCTTGAATGGCAGTCTCTTGTGCATGTCCCGCACACGAATGCAGTGGAGTAGTGTTTTCTTGCCTTTCTCCGCGCTCTCTTCACAGCTGCTTCCGCCCTGTAGACCTCCTCGGCACGTAGTGATCCTTCCTTCACGATGCCCCGCCATGTGGATCGATCCTCCGCCAAGTCCTCCCAATTTGAGATGTTGATGTTAGCCGCCTTCATATCTCTTTTGCAAATGTCTATGTATCTGAGACGAGGCCGTCCAACTGACCTTTTCCCTATCGCCAGCTCGCTGTACAGCACGTCCTTAGGTATGCGACCAGGTTGCATTCGCTTGACGTGCCCAAGCCAGCGGAGGCGTCTTTGGATTAAAAGGGCTGGGACGCTGCACATATTTGTTTGAGACAGGACATCCGTGTTGGGGACTTTTTCCTGCCATTTGATGTCAAGGATGCGGCGCAGGCATCTGAGGTGGAAGCCATTGAGCCTTTTTTCGTGCCTGTTGTATGTGGTCCAAGACTCACATCCATAGAGGAGTGTGCTCAGTACGCAGGCCTGGTATACCTGCAGCTTAGTTCTTGTTGTGAGCTTGGCATTGGACCAGACTCTTTTCTTTATTCTCGTCATGACAGTTGCGGCCCTCCCTATCCTACCACTTATCTCATCCTCCATTGAGAGAGTGCTCGAAATGTTTGACCCTAGATATGTGAATCTGTCAACAGCATCCAAGTCGCAGTCGTCGATGGAGATAGTGGGGTGGAGTGTCAGCGTCATGAGCCATAATGTTGGTTTTCTTTAAGCTGATGATCATGCCAAACTCTTTGCAGGCAGCGGATAAACTGGATACAAGGCTCTGCAGGCCGTCTGCTGAGTGAGATACTAAAGCGGAGTCATCTGCAAATAAGAGCTCACGTAGCATGACCTTTCTTATTTTGGTCTTAGCTCTAAGGCGCGCAATGTTGAACAATCTCCCGTCTGCTCTAGTGTGGATGTATATCCCCTCGCTGTTGTTCTGGAAGGCATACTGGAGTTAGAAGGAGAAGAAGATTGCAAATAAATTAGGAGAGATCAGAAGCATTCTTGGCATCTGCTATAGAGACCACATGACCAATGAAAAAGTGAAAGAAAGGCTTCGTAAAGCACTTGGGCAGTACGATGACCTCCTGGAGACAGAGAAAGATGGAGGTCAAAGGGGTATTGTGAGGTGTTCGATGGCAACAGGGAAGTTTAAAGGGAGAAAAAATTTTTGTGTAAGTAGGAAAGATGAGACAGAGAAAGATGGAGGTCAAAGGGGTATTGTGAAGTGTTCGATGGCAATAGGAAAGTTTGAAGGGAGACATTTTTTTTTTGTGTAAGTAGGAAAGATGAGACAGAGAAAGATGGAGGTCAAAGGGGTTTAGTGAAGTGGTCGATGGCAACAGGTAAGTTTGAAGGGGGAAATGTTTTTGTGTTGGAGGAAATTTAGGAAAGATGCGAGATGAAATGGAGAAAAGGTGGAGGTGGTCAGAGAAGACAAAATAGTTGACGGAGGAAAATTTTTGTAGTAGTGGGAAAGATGAGACAGAGAAAGATGGAGGTGTGTTATGAAATGTTAGAAGGACGTAGTAAAAGTTTTGAAGGAGGAAAATTTTTTGTTGTAAGGAAAGTTTGAAACTTGTGAGATGAGACAGAGCGCTCTGTTTATGGACAGATGTGACAAAATAGTTCAAGGTTGTAATGACCTGTTAGCTGGACACAGTAAAAGTTTGACGCAAAGGGGTGTTGTGAAGTGGTCCATGGCCACAGGAAAGTTTGAAGGGGGAAATTTTTTGTGTTGGATGGAAAGTGAAGATTTGAGAAAGATGGAAAGTGATGAGATGAGAAAGATGGAGGTGATCAGAGAAGACAAAATCGTTAAGGAGTACTATGGTAGACAAATGGCTCATTCATAAACTTTAACCTCAAACGCAACCATCCCACAACAAGACAACGCACTAGAAAATCATATGTATCCACAAATAAAGTACTAAAAAAGTTTTAAAAAATTAAAAAAAACATCCTTATGACTAATAACACCTAACCAAGTTTGAAAACAACTCAAAATAAATAAACGTACCATTCTACAAGACAACTAATTTACAATATCCACTACAAGATCTCTAATTAGGATACAAATGGGTCCTCAAAACAGATTAAAAGAAGATTTAAAACACCTGTCATGAATAGTGACCCCTAACCAAAGCTTGAGAACTACTCGATAAACTTAAATAAAGACATCATACCACATCCAACACCTTTGACAAGTGACACCTAACCCAAGATAGAGAATCTGGCAAGCACTTTAAAATAACAAACAGCGTACTAAAATCTTAAAGCCTCTTAAAATTTACACGTCTAAAAATGTTTACTTATTCTAACCCACTATGACTACTGACCCTTATACCAAGCTTGAGAAATAGTGAAAATGAGAAATCGCTGAATATACAATTTTACAAATACAATCCGTTATGCCCACTGACTCTAAACAAAAAACTCGAGTACCCCTCAATAACTTTAAATAACCTTATCATGTTACAAAATATTCAAAATGAAGAAGAAAACACCCTTATGACCCCCAGACAATGAGAACCACTCATTAGAAAATGAACCATCATGGTTTGGGCATCGTTTAAAATATACAATTTAAAAAAAAAATATTATTAAAATACAACTTTAATACGCATCACCATCATACTTTGAGACCCACTCATAATAAAATTACACAATTTAAAACGGCCCCCACGTAATGAGAACGAATCAAAATGGGAAACTTCTTTAACTACAAAAGCAACCAACCACACTAGAACCCCTTAGTCAGCACAAAAATCTTAAAATACCACTGTCCTAATGGCTAATACCGCTGCCCGCGTGTCAGCTGGAATTCCGACGTGAGTCAAAATTTGACCGCTATGTGCACCTGGCAACCCAACAACAACACCCGCCCCTATTAGCAGGCCTAACCTACACGAAGAGAAACATATTTCTATGTTGTATTAAGAAAATTGCAAGAATTGCGAACTACTTGTTAAAAAATATACAACATGACAATAATATTGAAATCAATCAAGATAAAATTATCATACAACACAATACACTATATCCAAAAAGACCACTGACCATTAAACTACACTATAAGAATCACACTATATAGATATAAATCATCATACGACAGTATATCCAAAAAGAAAAAAACAAATTAAAACACACTTCGAATGACTAGTGACCCTAAAACCATGCTTGAGAACCCTTCAAAATGTAAAATACAATTAAAATTACAACTATAATAAACATTACCTTTATACTCTGAGACCTGCTCAATAACTTAAAATAACCTTATCATGTTAAAAAAAATTCAAAATGAAGAAGAAAACACCGTTATAACGCCCACACAATGAGAACCACTCATTAGAAAATGGTTGGTTTATCGTAAGTACCAGACTTGTTTTAAATTTCGCTTAGCGTGCATTTTTGGCTACATACAGGACTGGAATATGGACTTGATCACATACGGTGTGTGCACATGAGAATAACATTATCATGTTACAAAATATTCAAAATGAAGAAGAAAACACCATTATGACTCCTACACAAGGTGAACCACTCTTAGAAAATGGACCCTAACATATTGAGAACCGCTCAAATTACATAATTTTAAAAAGATACTATTAAAAGACAGCTATTATAAACATTATTTTAAATAATGTCACTTAAAAATAAAATAAAAAAGGACCCCACATATTGAGAACCACTCGATAAAAGACAATTAAAACTAATTAAGACAACAAGAAAAATTACAAAATTAAAATCACCATACTATACATCAGAATCATTCATTTACAAAATAAAATAAAAAAGGACCCCCACATATTGAGAACCTTTGTTGTCAATTATTGTCTGTACAATTATTGTCAAATTTTTGTCTATTCAGTTATTATTACAACATAAAAATATATTTAATTATCACAACATAAAAATATATTTAATAATTAAAATATATTTATTACAATAAATAGAATTTATTTTAATCACTTAATTATTAAAATAAAAAAATTAAAAGCAATAATCAATAAAATACACACCATGCAACAACACGACTGTGCAACAATGGAAATTATTAACACCGTAATTAATCGATTATCTAAAATACACACCATGCAACAACACGAGTGTGCAACAATCGAAATTTACAAGGTAATTAATCGATTATCGACTTTTGATCAACACTCCATCAAACCCTCCACCCTACCCTCCACCCTACCCTCCAACTTACCCTCCATCTTACCCTCCAAATTCTACTCAAATGCGTCCTATATCACTACTACTACTAGAGCGTTTACCAAGCTTGCTATAATGCTATATCCTTATTTCGGAAGAGAATTTACTAAGTTGACTGTGTTATATCCTTATTTCTGTAGAGAATTTACTAAGTTGGCTGTGTTATATCCTTATTTCGGTAGAGAATTTACTAAGTTTGCAGTGTTATAACCTTATTTCGGTAGAGAATTGACTACGTTGGCTGTGTAATATCGTTAATCTAAAATCAATGTCTCTTTCATCCCCGACCCACTACAAGGGCCAGTATCCCAGGATGCCGTAATAGGAAAATTAACCAAGATAATGAAGCATGTCTCTGTACAGCCTCCAACTTCACAGTGGGATGGTGGGGGGGGGGGGGCGGGGGGAGCTGGTGACGCGAGACCCAAACATGTCCCAGAGAGCCACGCGCTCATGCGCGTTGTTAGCCTTGTGTACATGTGGAATCATCAGTTTGATTACGTCAGGATCTTGTTTTAACTCACCATGCATGAGAGTCAATGGACCTGGGCTAGACATGACGCTCAGTGGACCTCGTTATAGCTATGAGGCTCAAATGACCTCGGATTGCTATGAGACTCAAAATATTTGTAATGTAGTACAAACTTTTATAGAACTTATCTTAAATTGCATTGAATGGCTATAAAACAAAACCCGATAAATGGCATCGTGCCTCTAAAGGCTACGTGATAGCTCTGTAGATTGACTTCGTGTTAGATTGATTGCTTCATTAACATATGAAAACTGATGAATATCTCAACATGTAAAAAGTGTTTTAATTTTTTTAGACATTGTCAATGCGGCCTGACTACGAGTTCAGTCC
This sequence comes from Omphiscola glabra, assembly GCA_964017045.1. Classification (NCBI taxonomy): domain Eukaryota; kingdom Metazoa; phylum Mollusca; class Gastropoda; family Lymnaeidae; genus Omphiscola; species Omphiscola glabra. Next base: position 25,805,947 of record OZ024798.1, on the reverse strand, counting down.
GGGCTCCCAAACAACACAACCGGAAGTTTTAGGTAACTATGACAACGTGTTTTCAATCATTTCCGTCTCATGGATAATGTTTTTCGGCAGTTCAAACAAGGAAAACTGTACTTTAAAAAAATGAATTACATGGAGCTTATAAATTTAAAGATTGTAAAGTCAAATTAATTTGTTAAATAATTGCTTAGCAGATTATTTCATTGCTTATGACATTGTATGTTGAAAATATTAGGCGGTATCCTTCTTTAGACATTTATGTTAGACTTTAGTATAAGAAACATCAGACCTCTACATTAGACGTCTAAATCAGATTTCAGTACTAGGGCCCAATTATACATCAGACATCTTCAGCAAAAACCATATGACATTTGTATTTTCGACTTCTGCTACACATGTCAATATAGTTCTAAAGCATATTCCAACATACAACATATTGCAACATATTCCAACATAATACTTAAAAAATCAGAATTTTACAGTTGACTTTTTCGGATCATGTCAGAATCCAAAGCTGAAAATGTATCTCCTCAATATATGAGCTAGATGCAGCACTATAGCGGATATATACATTGACCACCATGATCATAATGCCAAATCGCAGCGAATTGCACCATAGAATCTGAAATGGCCCAAAGGGCCATACTGTTCACTAGTATATTTTTTAGTACTTTAAATATGATATTGCCCTTATTATCACATTTTGCAATAGTATCACATCTCCCAAAAAGAATCATAGTTCCCCACTAGTATCAAGTTACCCACTAGTAATACTAGTATCATATTGACCACAAGTATTATATTGACCACAAGTATCATATTGACCACTATTATCATGTTATGCCAACTGCAGACATATATTCCCACAAATACATGTATAGGTTACATATATCAGAAAAAAAAGATTTCTATTTAGAGCCCATCATGCATATCCACGTTGAACCACATGACATGCAGGATACGAGGCTGTGGAGAGGTCCGTTGGAGAGTGAGTCTTCGTCTTATGAACTATGCAACAATGGCAAAGGTATTGACTTTTTTAAAAAATACATGTATGTATGTTAGTTATTGCAAGGATGCGTTTTATGGACCGAAAGATATGGACAAATTCAGCGTTTTCTTGGTAACATTATCTGACTGTTAAAAAACTGTAATCGGTTTATTGCAATAAAATTTGCTCGTTTCAATACCAGAAACGCAAAAGCATGTCTTACTGTTCACTTATACCATGTTAAGATGGAGACTCCAAATTTCATACTCAGTTTAATCGTTTATCTAACAGATGGGCAACCTACAGGGCACCGACCGCGAGAAAAACCCCACCTTTCACCTATCACTGATATGAATAAAACCTACCGTCCGCCTGTGACTGAGCTAGGTCTATCACAGCAGAAGTCGGTCTCAAAGATGAATCGATTCTCGCAGTCTGAGAGAGTCATTTTGCCAACCTCACAGAAGGTCCACGCGAACCCAGCCAACGCGACGGATAAACCAGCGACGCGGTCAGCGTTTTACGATAACCTTTTGAAGTCGCCTCTAGAAGATGGTCACACGTCGCAAATAAAGTCAAGGTCACGGTCCAAGCTCAGTGACAGCACTCCAGGTCTCAAGGGTCTGCCCAAACTCAAATCTCCAACGACGCGAAGAAATAAAGCTGATCTGCTGCAAACCGCCCGCCATGACCGGAAGTCCTCAAGCACAACTAAAAATAGTGAGCATATTATATAAGAATGAGCTATAGGGACATAACGCCAAAGAGCCGAAAATATTTTGATACGTTCGGTCTCTTAAAAACAATCACATTTATTTTTTATTATTTTAAGGAAATCGAATAAATTTACATGCGCACAAAATATTATATTTCCGCTTTTATTTTAGCAAATTATTATTATTATAAATTACAAATACATATAAAGAAACAACTAAGGAACTATCTTAAATATTTTATATGCGTTTAGAAGTTATGAAAAAAAAGTAAATAGAAAAAATATGATCAAAGAAATACACAGTAATCACATTTATCGGGAAAACCTAAACATCAGTTGTTGTTAGTGCGTTCTTTAACGCGTTGTCAATAAGGCGAAATAAATTTAAAATTAATTAGTTCTAAATAATCACGCAAATGACGTCATATTGCGAATAGCCTATTTAGCCAAAGCTAAAAGTTATCTGATTTAATAAAAGAGCGTGACAAAACTGATGATGTACATTCCTCTTCTTATAAGTAAAATTAATAAATTGCTTTTTAAATTGCTAAACTTAAATACTAATTTAGCTTGCATTTTTAACATTTAATAAGTTTGTACTTTTTATTCATTCCAAAAATAAACTTTTATGAAATTTATAAAGTAGTAAAAAATCTACATTTTAAAATAATTTTAATAAGAATATGCCTTTTAATTAAATTGGTGTAGCAAAACTAAATAGCCAAATAGCATTTTAATGCAAGTATCACTGATCTAGATAAGAAATAAGCATATTAAATGCAAAAAAAACCTTCTGCGTAAGTAAGGGGGCTACAATCCAGTGGATGATTTATTTATTTTTAAACTCTGTGTAGCCCACTATACACTATACATTCATTTTGCCCAGTGCAGCACAAGATAAGCCTCAGAATAAATTTGATCAATAATTAACCTTCTTCGATACATTTATATCGATGGTAGGAAATTGAGTTCATGCACGTTTGCTTGGATGACAATATCTTTCAATCCAATGACATTTCAGTTGTGAAAAAAAAAGAAGCTATATTCTCATTTTACATATGAACATGTTAACCAATTAAGAAAATAAATGACTTTAACAAGACATAAAAATATTTTCATAATTATCCCCAGGGATATCAAAACCCAATCACTTTACACAAGTGAAAATTTAATTTTAAAAATAGAGATTTTATTAGATAGAGAGATAGAAAGACAGTCAGACAGACAGACAAATACACAGATAGATGATAGATATATAGATATGTAAATAAAAGTTAGCAAGACGGATGGATGGATGTATGGATGAAAGGATGGATGGATGGAAGGGTGGGTGGGTGAGAGGATGAATGGATGGATTGATGAATGGATAGATAGGTAGGTAGAAATGTAGGTAGGCAGGTAAGTTGGTAGGTAGGTAAGTTGGTAGGTAGGTAGGTAAGTAGGTAGATAGATATGTAGGTAGGTAGGTAGGGAAATAGGTAGTTGGATGGGTAGATAGATACAGACCTGTTTACTTTACTCTTACGATTTTGGCGTACAATGTACGAGTTTGATGTGTATACATTATATATACTGAGTGGGTTTTTTTACTATTAAGATAATGTATTGAACGATTTTGTGATGAAATTGTACGATTTTAAGATTTTGAGGGTAAACAAGTCTGTAGATAGTAGCTGGATTGGTAGATAGTTAGGTAGATAGGTAGGTAGTTAGGTAGGTAGGTAGGTAGGTAGGTAGGTAGGCAGGCAGGCATGTAGATGGTAAATAGGTAGATAGGTAGATGATAGATAGATAGGTAGATAGATAGATAAACAGACAGACAGACAAACAGACAGGCAGTCAGACAGGCATAGAGACAGAAGGAGAGACAGAAAGAGAGACAGTCAGAGAGAAAAAACAGACAGACAGAGATGTAGACAGAGAGACAGACAGAGAGACAGACAGAGAGACAGACAAAGTGACAGACAGACAGACAGAGAGGTAGACAGAGAGACAGACATAATGACAGAGAGATAGACAGAGAGACAGAGACTGACAGTGAGACAGACTGAGAGACAGCTTGAGAGAAAAACATAGAGACAGACAGACAGAGAGACCTATAGACCGACAGAGAAATAGAGAGACAGACAGAGAGCAAGAGAGACATACAGAGAGAAAGAGAGATAGACAGAGAGACAGACAGAGAGACATAAAGACAGGCAGAGACAGAGAGACATAAAGACAGGCAGAGACAGAGAGACAGACAGAGAGACAGACAGAGAGACAGAAAGAGAGACAGACAGAGAGACAGACAGATAGGGAGACAGACAGAATGACAGAGAGACAGACAGTCAGACAGACAGACAGATCATCCTTGAATAATTGCAAAAAAGTTATCTTAATTCTGTAAACTATATCTATACATATATAAGTATATCCCATATGTGCTTCTATACCATCAATCCAAAGTGATGAAAATTGTGCGAATTTAAAAAAAATGCAAATGTTTCTGAATTATTACACACATTTTACAATATTCCGTTTTGGGACCGGGGACCTAAATTCTTTTTTTCCCCCTTTTATGAGCTAAATATAATTTTCGTATGCGTTCCTATACCATTCATCCGATTGCGATAAAACTTTGGTAAGTTATTGTGCGCACAAATGGTTTCTGAATTAGCTTATCCATTTTGAAATATTCCTTTTCGGGCCGGAGTCCGAATTATTTTTTTCTTATATGAGCTATACAATTATAATTTCAATCAGTGCTATTGCATTGGTGGATAGAAATCAATCAAATACAAGCGACATTTCAGTTTGTGTGTGACATAAGTACAACCATATCACAATTTTATGTTTGGGGCCGGGGGCCTTATTTTAAAAATAATAAATATTTGAGCTATCTAAATATAATTTAAAACAGAGCTACTGTGTGGGTGGATCAATCGCTACAAGTGAGTGGACGAACTTTTGAAAATACACGCTTCTCACGTGGACAGCTATATGTTGCCTGCTCACGCGTTGAAAAAACTTCTAATTTATGTGTGTACGAACTAGACGGAAAAAAACAATAACTATTTTCTATTTAAAAATTACTTTAAAACTTAATTAAAAAACAAACACTTTTTTCATTGAGTGGCATGCAACGCATGCCGGGTTCTCGCTAGTACTTAAATAATGAAGTGAACTGTACAAGCCGCGGACCTAAATTCATCAGTAAAATGCAGTCTTTTAAATAAGAATATATACCATTATAAAGTATATACCTTTATATGTGTATACCATTAAAAAAATGTAAAAGCTAATTCATACTTTATTCAGCGGTTTAATTTTTTCAAACTTTATTTTTATTTTAAAAAACAATGAATATGTGTACATAGTACATGTTTTAGGTTCAGAGAATATCATGACATATTATACATAAATACAGAAAAATATTTACTCACAATTTAGTACTAAGCAATTTGTTCATAAAAATGTAATGCTGCTCTAACATTATCCAAACATCTGGGGATAAACAAAAACTAAACATTTGGATTTGACAATTACAAGAAGTGCTCAAACTGGCAGCCATTGGCTGCTGCTGTTTTGTTAGTACGTCTGTTTTGTTCGTACGACTGTTTTGTTAGTACGGCTGTTTTGTTCGTACGACAGTTTAGTTAGTACGGCTGTTTTGCTAGCACGGCTGACTGCTGATTTGTTAGTACGGCTGTTTTTTTAGTACGGCTGTTTTGTTAGCACGGCTGTTTTGTTAGTACAGCTGGGTGAACAGCCTCATTCTCCTCCTTTCTACGACACTGGAAGGGGCGTAGCTAGAGTGTTTGGTTTAAGAGGACGTGATTTATTTTTATGCCCCCTCCGCCCGCCTTAGCTACGCCTTTGACCACTGACTTGTTAGTACGACTGACTGCTGTTTATTTAGTACGGCTGACTGATGTTTTGCTAGTACGGCTGTTTTGCTAAAACGGCTGACTGCTGTTTTGTTAGTACGACTGACTGCTGTTTTGTTAGTACGACTGTTTTGTTAGTACGGCTGCTGTTGTTTTGTTAGTACGACTATTTTGTTAGTACGGCTGCTGCCGTTTTTTTAGTACGACTGTTTTGTTAGTACGGCTGCTGCTGTTTTGTTAGTGTGAGTGACTGCTGTTTTGTGAGCACGGCTGCTGCTGTCTTGTTAGTACGACTGACTGCTGTTTTGGGGCGAGATTGGCCAAAGACACAACCAACTACGATGGCTGCACATGCATTTTCACTTTTTTATGTCACATTCAGGTTTTAATACTCTCGAGTTCTGTCCTTCAGTCTTATGTCACATTCAGGTTTTAATACTCTCGAGTTCTCTCCTTCAGTCTTATGTCACATTCAGGTTTTAATACTCTCGAGTTCTCTCCTTCAGGCTTATGTCACATTCAGGTTTTAATACTCTTGAGTTCTCTCCTTCAGAGTCGCGAATGCTGACGGCAGCCAAGAAACAAGTCCCATCAAAGTCAGGGCTGCCATCTGGACGCCCAGGTATTCTTTCGTTTCATTTGAAGGTTTTTATAAAAAGTTATATATATAGAGAGAGATTTTTAGTGTTTTTTTTCCTTGGTATTATTTCTGTACAATAATTGTATCAATGATTATTACTTGCTGATTCGGGGTCCACGGAAGGGGGTGGTTGATGGTGTGGGCTTGGAAAAAGGAAGAAGGGGGTGGGGGGGTCTTGTGGATTTAAGTTGGGAATGTTCGCGTTGTTAGGGCAAGGTAATGTCAACGTATTGGAAAATGTCATGCTCAAAATGTGACTATTTTATGCACTGGTTATGATTTCTTACCACGGCTACTGATGTGATTTTATGCACTGGTCATGATTTCTTACCACGGCTACTGGTGTGATTTTATGCACTGGTCATGATTTCTTACCACGCTTCTGATGTGATTTTATGCACTGGTCATGATTTCTTACCACGGCTACTGGTGTGATTTTATGCACTGGTCATTTTTTCTTACCACGGCTACTGGTGTGATTTTATGCACTGGTCATGATTTATTACAAAGGCTACTGATGCATAAACGTTACAAAATTTATTTTTTTTAAATTTTAATTTTTAATTCCTCCAATACAGGAGTTTCTAGTGACTCCTAACTTCCTAGTCTAGATTATGTTTAAAATGCCATATTTTTCATATTTCAGAACTTTTGCCTTTGTCAGGCCCAGATGACCAAATTACTGAAGAGATTTCTCCAGTAAGTCTTTTTGTAAATGTCTTAGGACTTCGGATTTTTTAATTATTCATTTAATAATGCAATTGATATTTTCTCTTTAAACATTTTATTACTATCCAATTAAAATACCAAATAAATGTTTGGCAATGAGATGAGTTTTTCCGTGGGGCGGCAAAAATGTTGGAATGCCCTAGATACGCCCATGTTTAAAAGTCAACATGTGTATCATATACACAGTTTCCCAGATTGCCACAGAGCTTATACGTTGTATGTAGCTCAGCCTTAATATTTTGTTTTTCATCTAACGAAATTTGATGCTTACTCGATTTACGAACGGCGTAAAACGAAGTAAGGTTAAACCTGAATAAAAAGAACGCAACACAACAAAACAATACTTTTGCTGCCCTCTCGGACAATACGTCTCAGCTAAGTGCTCTATTTTTTAATACATTTTATTATGTTTTTTTATGTTGTTTGTTCGCTGACGACGGCTTCCTGACGATACGTTCATCGTTTTGTTGCGTTCCTATTTCAGGTTTAACCTTACTTTGTTTTTACTTATAGCGTATCAGTATAAGCAGTGTATGTTTAATAACAGTACAGTTGTGTGTAGATAACATGATGTCACCGTTCCATCTTAAGACAGAGGAGATTACATGAAAAAACTGTGAATTAATTTGCTTATTAACTGTTGTCGGTAGACTGTTGTGAAACAAACAACGAAGGGCGATGACGATGAGATGAGCAGTAAAATTTTTCACACGGAGGAAACGCAACTTTCATACGGTGACGCTTCTGACCACATAACGGATTCCACAGTTCCGGCAGTGGTCGACGGCACAGGTATTTCAATCATTTCCTCTAGTGGGTTTAACTCTTGAAAACATCTAAATTCGTATCATGGAAATGTAAAAAATATTAAATCAATATTTTTTCCACATGAAACTAAAAATAATATAGCAAGTACTAGGCCCTATATGTTTATTTTCTTGTTCTTCTATATTATCACATTAAGAATCCACGATCAATTTATTGATCATTCTGGTTCCTATATATGCATGTAAATAGGATTTGCAATATTTCCGTGCCGGTGTTGAAGAGGATATTTCACTGGTTGCAAATTTAAATGCTACCAAGTTTGTTGAAGACTTGATGACAAATCTAGAAAACAGCAAGCAAACTGATGTGCTGGTGATGGACTTCTCGAAGGCCTTTGACCGTGTCAATCATAGTTTGCTTCTACACAAACTTCAGAGATGTGGGATCCAAGGCACTACTATAACATGGATCTCTAGCTTCCTCAACAACCGATGTCAAGCAGTAGTGGTGGTGGACGGTGCAAGCTCGTCCTTTGTCAATGTTAAGTCAGGGGTCCCCCAGGGCTCGGTGCTAGGCCCCTGTTTGTTCCTAGCATATATCAATGACCTACCCGAGAAACTGACATCCCAAGCAAGACTGTTCGCTGATGACACAGCCGTGTATAGGACAATCACCAACAGATCTGACCAGGACCAGCTACAAGAGGATCTCAATCGATTAGCTGAGTGGGAGGCGAGCTGGGACATGGAATTTCATCCAGCCACTGTCAGTCTCTAGAAGTTGTACTCCTCTACGCTTCCACTATGAATTGCATGGTCATTTGCTTGAGTCAGTTTCCTCCGTAAGGTACCTGGGTGTTACCATTCAGAGAGAGGTCCGCTGGGACGAGCATATTAACCATGTGTGCAACCAAGCAAACAAGACCCTGGGGTTCTTAAGGCGTAATCTAAAGATCAGCAACTCCGGTGTGAAAGAAAGAGCCTATAAAGCCTTTGTCCGGCCGCTTTTAGATTATGCATCTTCGGTCTGGGACCCATTCACTCAGAAGAGCATCGACAGGTTGGAGGCAGTACAGCGACGGGCAGCACGCTTTGTCCTGAACCGCTACAGGAATACCTCTAGTGTTGGCAGCATGCTGGAAACACTGGGCTGGTCACTATTGGAGGAACGACGACGACAGTCCAGGCTCTCCATGATTTACAAGATAAATAATGTGCTAGTCCACTGCTCTGGCATTAAACAGAAACTCGTCCCTCTCCCCCATAGACAGCGACGAGGCCATGACAGGCAGTTCTGGCTCATACCAGCGAGAAGCCAGTATAGGAACTGCTCATTCCTACCAAAGACAATCAGGGACTGGAACAAGCTTCCAAAAGAAACAGTTGAGGCGACAACTGTTGACTCATTTGTGTTTATTGCCTCAGTGCATGATACCCTCAAACAGTTACTCTTGTGACCAGTGAAATATCCTCATCAACACCAGGCACAGAGACATTGCAAATCCCATCTACATTCATAGGAGCCATAATGATCAATAAATTGATCGTGGGCTCTTAATATATAGAAGAAGAAGAAGTGAAGGTATCTTGAACCGGGTGTTGTAAGGCCTGAGACGAAAGTCACTATTACCCTGGGTTCAATCTATTAATGAAATCCCCCCCCCCCACTCATAAGACCTCACGTAATTCCACTAGACCAAGGAGGGAGAGATTGTAGTCGGTTCCCAACGATAGACTAAAACATAGAGAGAGATAAACTCATGTGTCGCCAGCTTCAACGGGGGAAGAATGAAGCTGTTGCCCTAGTATTCCAATCAGACCTTGCGCTCAGTGGTGTAGCAGAAAGGAAGGGCGCAAAGGGGGGGGGGGCTGTCCAACCTAGGCGTGACGTTTTTAATTCATACTGAGGGGCGGCGCTTTCAGCAAACTAATTAGGGTTTTTTTGTGTTAACGGGGCGGGGAAAATCTTCACCCATCCTTGGCGACACTAACCCTTGCTACACCACTGCTTTCTTTGACTTGTCTCTATTAATGTTATTCAGCTTTATTTAACTAGAGATAGTTTCGACATTTATTGTTTTGTTTTGATAGCAATTTTAAAGAATATTGGCACCAAAAACAATGTGGTGTCTGTTAATTTCTATATTGATATATTTTCCGTTCACACATTTGATGCCTTTCTTAACCGGAAGCTGGACAGAATTCTCCGACAGATGTGTCAACAGACGAGCAACACAATCAAAGAAAACATTTCAAGAACGTTCGCTTTACTGGGGCCATCGCTACGATAACAAAGAAGCGACGACCCAAACAGGTAATCAACATTATAGAGGTAACTGAAATGATAGAGCTAATCAACATGATAGAGCTAATCAACATGATAGAGGTAATGAATATGATAGAGGTAACCAACATGATAGAGGTAACTGAAATGATAGAGCTAATCAACATGATAGAGGTAACTGAAATGATAGAGCTAATCAACATGATAGAGGTAATGAACATGATAGAGGTAACTGACATGATAGAGGTAACCAACATGATAGAGGTAATCAACATGATAGAGGTAACTGAAATGATAGAGCTAATCAATATGATAGAGGTAATGAACATGATAGAGATAACTGACATGATAGAGGTAACTGAAATGAATAGAGGTAACGACATGATAGATGTAACCGACATGATAGAGGTAATCAACATAATAGAGGAAACTGATATGATAGAGGTAACCAGCATGATAGAGGTAACTGAAATGAATAGAGGTAACGACATGATAGAGGTAATCAACATGATAGAGGTAATCAACATGATAGAGGTAACATGATAGAGGTAACTGAAATGATAGAGCTAATCAACATGATTGAGGTATGAACATGATAGAGGTAACCGACATGATAGAGGTAATCAACATGATAGAGGTAATCAACATGATAGAGGTAACCGACATGATAGAGGTAACGACTTGATAGATTTAACGACATGATAGTGATAACCAAATTGAAAGATAGAGGTAACCAACATGATATAGGTAATTGACATGATAGTAATGCCGGCAATCAAGAGAAGTTAGTTTACCTACAGTTACCATCGTCAAATGTAATGATCGCGTCCAACTTATTTCTAATCGCGTTATATTTTTCTTTCAAATTCTTTCTCTTTTTTAAAAAATTTGTTGTTAATTTTCACGCTAGATTGACCCAGACTTCCTGGAAGAGCAGAGACTCGCGAAACTGTCAGAGGAGAGGAGGCGGAAGTTGTACACCAGATTCGGCCGTACCAAGTCCCGCCTGTCACTCTCCACGGGTGGTTCAGACCGGTCATTTCAGGGATCGTCTCTCGGTGATGGTCAGGAACTGCGGTGTTATTTTTCTACTAGGGTTTTAATCGGGTGCATTTCTCACACCGGATCCGGTTATTTTTATCAAAATACCCGGTGGAACCACCAAGTCTTACAAAAAAAGTTAACTTCCTATTTTTTTTTATAAGATATGCCGGCCTTCAAACAATAGAACAATAGGTTTACAGACAGTCCTACATCCTACACTTAGCTCTTCATAGATTAATTTAAAAGTGTCCTCCGTAAAAATTCAACCTTTCTTTCTGAGTTCGACCGCCACGCATGACGCTCGCTGCGTGACAGCTTTTTTTTCTCACTGAGTACTATTAATATCAAACCTGTTGAGAAAGGGGGAGTGGGTTGAGTAAATGAAGTAGGACACATCAGAAGCGAAATATATATATATATAAGAGGTTCGTATTCTTGTTTAGCTAACAGACACGCAAAAAAAAACTGTTGAGTGGTGAAGAACCAACACCAATAATCTTATTATTTTTTAACAGAGGATTTCCTGTCCAAGTACTGCATATTTCAAGACGACAACTTGGAACAGTACAGACAAACATTTAATGCAGTAAGTTACATTTAGGGAGGATAAAGCCCCCTCCTTCATTTAGTTACGACTCACTCAATGGTCACACCTTTTTCATTGTGATACACCTTTTTCATTGTGACACACCTTTATCATTGTGACACACCTTTTTCATTGTGATACACCTTTTTCATTGTGACACACCTTTTTCATTGTGACACACCTTTTTCATTGTGATACACCTTTTTCATTGTGACACACCTTTTTCATTGTGACACACCCGTTTCATTGTGATACACCCTTCTTATTGTGATACACTATTTTCATTGCGATACACCCTTTTCATTGTGATACATCAGTTTCATTGTGATACACCCGTTTCATTGTGATACACCCGTTTTATTGTGATACACTATTTTCATTGCGATACACCCTTTTCATTGTGATACACCCGTTTCATTGGGATACACCATTTTTATTGTGATACACCTTTTTCATTGCGATACACCCTTTTCATTGTGATGCACCCTTTTCTTTGTGATACACTTTTTTTCATTTTGATACACCCTTTTCACGAGATACGGTCTTTGTTCATTTAAGATACACCTCCTACGTAAAACATACTCCGCATTTCAATTGTGTTTTGGGATATTTTAACGTTTGATGCACGTACATCACTTTGCTAAATGGCTTTCTTAAAAATGTGTTATAAGATCACGTGACTCGCACTCATTCCTCAGTGGGACCGTAAACACAAAGGCTGGCTGAGTTACGAGGATACGATGAGGGCGCTTAGAGACACCACCAGTGAACTGAACCAGACGGAGGAAGAGTTTTTGTGTCGGGTACGTCACCAAGGTTAACACGTCATGTCTGTGGAGTAGTAAGCATAGTCTAGTAAAGTGGTGCTGAAAGTGGGACACCGGTCCACAAGGGAAAGTAACACCGGTAGTGGCGTAGGAAAGTAGGGGTGCAGAATGGTGGTCCACCCCGAGTGGTACATTTTTCTTTGTATAGCAGAGGCGGTATTTTCGGCCTGCCAAGATTTGTGTCGTAGAAGGGGCGGCAAAAATCGTGGTCCGCCCCGAGAGACACCAACCCCTATATGTGCCAATGGACACCGGTTGGTGAGACCCGACTGATTGGTCCGTAAACGTTGCAGCATTTAAGATAGAAAAAAAATTAAGCCATTAATTGAGGATTTGTCCCGGGTGCAAATTGGATATAACCATTCAAGTCCGGCATACACAATAATTGAGAAGCCCTGGTCTGGTACTTTTATTCAGCTTGGTTAAACAAGTTTATTTCAGTGTCAACTGATCCAAACGCAATGTTTATAAAAGTTTGGGCTAATGTGCTTCTGTGGTCCCCTTATTGGGAGTCACTTCCCTTTGTTAATGATAGATTTAGGGTTCGGGTTAGGGTGAGCGATAGAGGGACCAGTAGCGTGCAATTACCAAAGTTTGTTTTCTTTTCAGCTTCTTGGAATTTAAAAGTTTTAATTTTGACATAAATCAATGAAAAAATTAAGTTATATTCGCATCAGAATCAGTTTTTCTTTCAGAAATTGTCCCCCGTGGGGTGGGCATGTGTTTTGTAACATAGCTATATGTTTTGTAACACACCTATATGCCTTGTAACACACCTTAAATAAGATAACGTTCAGGAACACCTTTCTACTGCGTTCCTGCAGGCCACGAGCCCTGAATACACTGATATATTGTTTAACACAGAACATTTTAAAATCTGTTCACGTTCTTTATCCACAGATAATCGAGCTGATTGGTTACAAAATCAGTTTTGGTGCCGACTTCCAACTTTTCTCCGTGCTGGCGGCCCTGTCTCGCAAGATTGCTGCAATGGAGTGAGCTCGGATTTTATTTTCTAAACTTATTGCTTTTGGGGTTGTTTTTCAGCACTTTTTTTTTTTAATTTTATTTTTTTTTTGGTGTTGATTTTTTTAATGTATTTATGTTGTTTTTTTTGGGTTAGTGTGTAGATAAGAAAATTCAAGAGGATTTTAATTTTAAAAAACAAATCTGTGAGAATATATATATGTCATTCGTTAACTGATTTGTACTCCTATGTAAGAAAACAAAACAGCGTAACTTCAAACTATATTAGTTAGTAACATTTGTGTTGTGTGAAATAGAAAAGGAAAATTTAACGTGTGCTTTTTGGTGTCTTTCAGCTCTTGTATGAAATTGATGATTTGTGAGATGAACTTCCAAGTCTTGGAGATGAAAGCGTTTATTTGCAAGGTGACGAAATCGATCCTTTCGTTTATTCTTTTTTAAATCCTAAAATCGAATATCTGCATGCGAGTGTTTTATATTAAGATGGTATCGTTTGGTTGATTACTTTTATTCGATATTTCTTGAAAATTCTTTGTAATTTTCCCACAGACCCTCTGGGAGATTTGTGTTGATCCCGCAAGTAAAACAATACCTATCGATCAGCTCATAATCGAACTCCGATCAGGTGGCGTCAGCCCACAGCATGAGGAGAATATAAAAGATAAATTGGGTCATCTGCTGTTCATTGACTTTCTAGACTTTCTGACCTATTCCCCGCTGTTCTTCATGATTCATCAATCGATTGTGACTAACCCCCTGTCTGACGTCAGAGAAAAATGACTTCCGTGGCCCAAATGTCATTACGAACAGAACAGAGTAAAACATGTCTTCAAGCCGTGTTCAAATAATCTATGGTGAATGTTTGGAAGACTCAAAGACGGACGACACGCCCCTTTGTTATTCTTTACTTGTCGTCAAAGACGTACATGAACTAATTACGCCATAAGACAAAACTATTACACAAATGTGTGGCGATTTGGAAACAAAATGGTCGTGTCTATGATATTATAAACACATGGGCATGGGCGTATCTCGAGTTTTCGGATATACATACGCACTGATACAACATTTCGCATCCCAAAATTAATTTAAATATGTGTAGGTTTGAGATATGTTCTCAACCATCCCCCCCCCCCCCCCAACTTAAGAAAACACCAGGCTGATTTGAAGCTAATTGTTATGTTGTCAGATATGATGCACATCATGTCTTTTATATGTTAAATATATTGTTAAATTATTATAAATTAATTCAATTTTTTTATTATTATTATTATTCACATCATGTACGGGAGATATAGGCCTACTTTTAATCTGTATACACAAGCAGTGGCGAACCTACTGGTGTGAAAGGGGGCTGCCACTGGCGGCACTTTGGAGGGGGCTGCAAAATGTTTTTTTGTTATATAGGTAGTGAAATCTACTTTAGAAATCGAAAAAAAAATGTTGAAATATTATCTGTATAACTTTGTATGTTCGTGATTTTCATCACATTTCCTCTCTTGCTTCGCTAATATTGAATTTTTAACGTGAACTCTTACGTTTAAGTGTTGAAAAGAGAGAGACCCACACAGAACAAACAGGCATTCTTTATGTACTTTCATTAAGCTTCTTGGTTTCATTTATTAAAAATATTTTTGTATTTTTTTAATTATTATTATTATTATTATTCGTTATTTTTTTTTAATCAGCTGAAAATTAAATACAATTTTTGACAGTTCCACAGTTACAGTGTTTATCGCCCATCGGTTATTACTGATTTGGATCACAAACATTTCAGCATTAAATTAGTTTTGTTGATTATTGAGCCCGTGCTGTATACATTATTTTACAATACATTACCCAACACAGACACAGGTGTCTCAAAAGTTGTTGAAGATTTTACGTTATCTTTCGGAAATTGGATGACCTGAACTGTAAACTTTTAATAATTTTTTTGCGTGTTTCTCTTCCGCCCCCCCCCCCCCCCGGTTGAGAAGGCCCGGGGGGGGCAAAATATGGAAAACGTCAAATATAACAGAGGTAAGAGGTCATTACGTTATCGCAAGGATAACGCAATTTTATTTTATGTTGTTTTGTTGGGTTTTTTTTCGTTACTTCCCCCCCCCCCCTTTCAAATGCATGTTTGAACTTATCTTCAAATGAACAATATAGGTAATCAAAACTGAAGATACAAAAGAATTAACTTTTGTATGATATTTAACTTTAAAAATGTTTCATTATCACCAACGATGGCCATACTGTGTATACGAAAGTAGAGAGTCCATTTTCGGAACTTATTGGGACGTTGGGGGGAGGGGGATACCTAATGTTTTTAGGATAACCCAACAATTCCACGGAAAGTTTGCATTAACGAAATTAATGCACATAAAAATAGGTCAATAAATTCTGACTTAAATAATTTATGAAAGCATGGTGCATTATTCTATGGTTTTTTAACCATACCACAGGGGTCAACTGATTGAGGTCAATAGCCGATGAGGACTGGATTTCTGCCAAATGAGGTCGTCTCCAAAAATAGAGGACTGGCGTTTAGAATAAAATGTATCCATACAGAACCTGCGCTCTTCAACACAGTCCTTACTGAGAGTTCCCAGTGTGGATGGGCACAGAAAGAAGTCATACTGGGTGCGCTGTTTTGAAGCTATTGCGCAAAAATTGTGGAACAGTTTGCCTCAATCTTTGAGGAAAATTATAAAAAGTCATTTAAGAACCATTAAAAGACTTTTTTTCTTTAAATAGAATTTAGGATATCAGAGCGCTGTAAAATAGCATGGACACAAGCGCTATAAAAGTACTCAATCATCATCATCATCTTGATCATTGCAGGCGTGAATTCAGCGATATACTATTATTTTTTTACGAATAAGGCTGCTCTTCATTCTCCGTAATGTAAGTCTTTTTAAATTAAGTGTGCAGCCTACAATAAGGAAGTTGTAATAAATTAAGTGTCCAGCCTACAATAGGTATGTTGCAATAAATTAAGTGTGCAGCCCACATTTGGGATGTTGTAAAGGTTGTACCATCTTTTTTTTTAAAGCACCAAACTTTAATAATAAAATCAGGAGGGGGTCAATAATATAACAATAGTTATATAAATTAACTAGTATAACTCTCGCATTGCCCCAGTCTAGTAACTGTCCTATAGTAGAAGTTAAATGTATTGTGATACAAAGGCCGGAATAGATTTCAGGTGCTTGTACCAAACAGCAATATCAAGTCAGAGCCATCGAGTTGGGCCTCGGATATTGAAAGGGCCCAAAGTTGTAATGTGAAATTATTTTGTTTATCTTACAACTTTAAATTTGTAATGCAGGGGGCACAACGTCGAAAGGTGGCAGAGATCTTCGATGATCCTATCTGACAAGTGGTCAAATCTGGCTTTGGAAACATAATTAGATTTTTTAAATTCTGCTTGATGGCTCCCTTTTTTTTCAACTAATTTCACGTGACCTAATTTTGTATATATATATATTATATATTACGCTTCTGGTATGACTCGTGGACTGCTTTCTAATTGACTGCTTCCTAATTGTTATTGAGAGTGTATTACGAATAAATAATTTTAAATGTTTGAAAGAAAGAATGCTTCAATAATGAGTGCAATAGCGCGCAAAATATGATTCCCGATAACTACGCTAAATAATATTTATTTTATATATATATAACGCAACGAATAGCATTAGTCAAAATGGACCCGGACACGCAGCGCCGCCATTCGCACCCGGGTCCCATTAGACTCAATGCTATTCGGATGTCATTTATGGTAGTTTTGCTCCATGCAAAACATTAAACACACACACGCATAGTAGTATGATAGTAGGCTCTAAGTAAGCATACACATAAGTACCGGTAAATTTAAGCTAACTCTTCCCATCCAATTTAATACCCACTGCTATAAAACTTCAATCATAAATACATACACTATAATTATCTTTCTTCGGCACAAAAAATGCTGTTTATTTTAGTCTATTCAGTCAGAAAAATTGTTAAATTCGAATAGATCGTACCGCGTTTTTTTACCATGGCCGCCAACTTGATTGCCGTGACCCGTAAAATTAAGAATAAAACGTTAAAATAAACCTAACCTGAACCCTAAACCTATCACTAAACCTAATCTAATGAAATGAGGTACCATCTATCTTAATTAGCCAAAACTAAATGAACATCTAGTTATATGGTATATTCTAAAAGGGGGTGAAGGCTAATTCATTATCATACATATGAATAATATGGTCAATATGTCGCAGTGCTATAATATAATTATACCTCTATGCACCATGCCTATGTGTAATATTTACACGGAAACCTCCCACAAGGGATGCTATTCCTAATTACATTTTTAAAATCTCATTTATAGAGAGTTGCATTGTATTGTTTTTCTGAAACAAAACGAAGAGTAATACTACTAAATAGCATCACAATCAAGCATGTAGAGCTTTTGCTCTCATTTAATGTCATGTCGGAGAAAACGAGATATGTGGTGATTGGTGGTGGTATAGCTGGAGTAACAGCTGCTGAAACGGTAAAGGCTCTCTTTCTTTATCTCTAGCATGAGTCTAGCCCTAGCTTTTCTCTACGCCTACTAACTATTCATTCATCATATTATTATTATTATTAATATTCAGATAGATAGGCTAATAAAAATGATTACTGATACTTGACCCCCCCCCCCCCCCCCGTTACTTAGTGATTTAAAAAATTTAAGTGATACACTGATTCACTGATACTCATTATTCATTATACACTTACATTAGTTACACTTTACTTACACTCAAACACTCATATAGGCAATATACTGAATATAGCCTTTTATAGGCCCTACTATTACTATACAATTAACTATACTTAGTGACATTATAGTATAGTTAGTAGTATGATGAGTCATACTACTACCATCCATAGGGATAGGCCATGGAGTTCATATGCTAGAGACAGAGTGTCCTCCTAGTAAATCTAAGTAAACTAGTATTACTATCTTTTATGTTAAGGCAGTGTTGAGTGCCTACACGTCCGGTGACCGGACAAATAGTGCGGGA
This sequence comes from Omphiscola glabra, assembly GCA_964017045.1. NCBI lineage: Eukaryota > Metazoa > Mollusca > Gastropoda > Lymnaeidae > Omphiscola > Omphiscola glabra. The sequence continues at coordinate 25,787,475 of OZ024798.1, read as the reverse complement.
TATATTCATCCGGCAGGCATGTCATGCTTTATTTAACATTGTCACTTTTTAATCATTTGTTCATTATATGTGTGAAAATATGAAATTAAATTGAAGTTAATAGTAACTTTAAAACACTTTTAGTAATAAGTAAAGATAAAAAAATAAAATTTTCTCACTCATCACATCTCTCTCCACCATATCATTGTCAGCCATGACTACCTGAACTTGACTTGTCTCATGTTTTATAAAGATATCTGTTGATGCACTTATGGTATCTCTCCTTGTTTGCCACAATCCAAAGTGCAACAACCACACCTTCCCCATTCCCATCTACACACATTAAAACATACAGAGGCATTCTCAAGTTGTTTAGCTTGTATGTTGCATCTGGGAGAAGCAACTCTGGATAGCATGAAAATACTTTCAGCATATCTTTTTGTTGGTAGTAAAGTGCCCAAAGTTAGTTATCCTCACCAACAACCACCTCCATTCTAGAACCTTTGGTCACCGGATGAATATCTCGAGAACTAATTGAACTAATTCATCCGGTCACCGGACATGTAGAAACTTTTTGAATTATTAAATTTGTTAATGTTCAGAATTTAAAAAAAAATTAATGTCACTGTCAGACGCACTTACACACCTACCCATTGGGACTTCAGCTAAGGGGAAGGGGTTAGTGTGAAAGTAAATTTATCTAGTAAGCCTACTATTTTTAAAATAAATTCCATGGTCAGACCGCTGAAATACCTGACTATCAGATCATGAGTTCAAAACCGGTCTGGTTCCTGGCACATATTGGCACAGCCACTAGCCTTCACTAGGCCTCAAATTAGTCTCATTAAGTAGCTTAATACTTTAAAGTCTTAAGTAAAGATCCACACTGACCAAATTTATTTGATATTAGGCCGTCTTATTATTCAGTCATACTTTGGTGTATTATAATTATATGCAATATAGTCAAACCCGCTAATCTCGACCTCGGTTAATTCGCCAATCCTATTAAGTCGACGTTTTTGAAGTGGAACCGCCAAATTCTCTCTTTGTCTTAGCATTTTCTCATCGGTTATGTTGATTCTTTTATGTCGCCGAACCCTAATATCTCAAGCACAAAAGAGGGCCAAATTTGCCACTTAACGTTGGTTATCTCGATCCCCATGACCAATCGCCAGCTTTTGAAAATGTTAGTTATCGATGCCACTTCACCATCCTACTAACATATTTTTGCGTTTGTATTGACAACCCCATCTTAGCAGTGTATTGTTGGTTGTCAAGGAAATTTGTGGCATACGAGACACATGGGTAGGGGGATTGGTAGGTGTGTCAAAGGTTATAAAAATATCACCGCAACGTATTGTATTGATCGTGATGGTCATATTGTTGCTTTGTGTGTCACAGTGAACTAGCTATCTGCGGGTGGGGGAAGGTTGGTTCCGCCGAGCGAAATAATGACGTCACAGCACGGAAAGACGTGTTGGCGGACTACAGTGTGTTGTGACTATGTCATGTTACCAAGTGGCTATTGGTACCTGGGTACCAGAATTGAGAGGTTGGGGTTAAAAACGATTTAAAATATTATTGTTGGGTTTGTAAGATCAAATGAGGTATCAAATGAAATTGAATGGACTATACGTTTGTAAACTTTATTCTTCATTTTAACTGAAATAAACTACTACAAATGACATCCGAATAGCATTAGTCAAAATGGACCCAGACACGCAGCGCCGCCATTCGCACCCAGGTACCATTAGACTCAATGCTACTTGGATGTCATTTGTAGTAGTTTATTTTAGTTAAAATGAAGAATTAAGTTTAAAAATGTATAGTACATTCAATTATCTTTCATTTCATACCTTATTTTGTCTTACAAACCCAACAATAATATTTTAAATCCTTTTCTCAATTCTGGTACCTGGTGCAGCCGTCATGGTAAATATTACCACTACAGCGATCTCTTTATGAAAACACAAAGCAATATTATACGGGCATACGATAACTGCGAAACATTTTGGTGATATTTTTATATTTTTTCCATTCTGTATGTACATTTTTATAGCATGCTGATCGCTTCATCAAACAAATAATGGCAACGCTTTTGTGTAAAAAAAAACAAACTCAGAAAACATGTGCATGTACATTCTCATTTATTAACGCACATCATGTACATAAAGAAATTTCAAGCACATTTTAATATTTTGCCGCCATATTGGTTTTCGTTTATCTCGATCCTCGGTTATCTTACCGCTTTTTGGCAAACCCCGAGGCCATCGACATAACCGGGTTCTACTGTATGTTTATTAAAATTTTTCAGTACTAGACATAATCAGATTTTAACCAAAAAAATTAACAGTAAAGGTTCACACTTCTGTCTTTTCTAGTACGTCTAGATGGTTTCTTTTGTTGGTTTATCATAAGTTATTATTTTTTTTTTTAAATAAATGCTGATGGGTAATGTCATTACCATATTTTGATTGAATAAGCCTACAGGTTACATAGATTCATTTCACAATTTGTATTGCCCATAACCGTTTTTTTAAAAAATAAATTATTTTAAATAATGATTAAAAATTATTTTTGTTCCCAGCTTTCTGTGATCACTGAGAATGCAACAATCACCCTTTTTTCTGCCTCCCCTCTCATAAAGACTGTATCAAATCTTATACAGGTAGTATTGAATAACAATCCTCCACATTAATTTTGTTTATTAGCAGGTCACTTAAAGATTTTTTTATTTTGGAAATGTATATTTATGATCACATAATCTCTTAACTTGTTTCCACTTTTTAAAATTACTTTTAGTTGGTGTAGAAGAGTAAGATGATATATTTTAAATATTATTAAATTTAAAAAAATTTTAAATGGTGTAAAACTAACCTTCTGATTCAGTTAACACAGACTCTTGAAACTTTTGATGTGGAAGAGCAATCATTTACAGGACTTAAAGAGCGCAATAACCCTGTCCAAGTTATTCACACAACAGTCACATCTTTATGTACTAAGGATAAGGTAAAGTTATTATTTCAAGTTGATTAAAAAAGAATAATGGTAAATTTAGTGTACATCGAAAAATAAATAAGATGCAAGGGCCAATCAGCCTTGTGCTATTTGGGAAAGGTGCGGGGGGGGGGGGGGGGGGGGGGTGTTTCCAAGCCTATTTTAGTTAACCTGTTAGCTATGGAGGGAAAAGCTTTTTTTTTTTAAGGTGTGCAGGATTTACTTTCCTTTTCAGATAAATATAAACGCGTGATTGTTAGAAAGTATTTTTTCACTATTTTATTGCTCATGTATAGACCAGTAGCCACTTTCTATTTACAGCAACTGTTTACTGCAGATGGCAAAGTCATTGAGTATGACAAACTCTGTATTTGTACAGGAGGGAAACCAAAGGTAAGCATTAAAGTTTCTAAACTGGGAATTTAATTAGTGTGTGTTAAGTATATACATGTGATTGTTTATGTTTATGAAACCAATATAACTCAATATATTTATGAATAATTCCATCTATTTATCAGTAATTCTTTTTTTAAATATCTCACTAGTTTGTTAGACGTAAAAGCTATTTTGAAATATTGTTTTCAGTTGATTGAACATGACAATCCTTTTGTGATTGGAATACGAGACACAGAAAGTGTGCAGGTAAAAGTAACCTGCATTTTTTATTTGATTTTTTGTTCTATAAAGGCTCTCTACTTATAGAAAACGTATTTTGTACTCTTTCTTGTTTTTACAGTAGGTTTAACTTTTTTTCTGGTATATCGCAATATTTTTTTAAAGGCACTATGCACATGTAACTTGGGCGTGATATTTTGTTGCTTGGGTCAACATGCAAAGTGAGATAATTTATTTACAGAGGTGGGGGGACATTTTTTAACGCTTGCTGTTTCTGGGTTTTGTACCCCCAGAATGACAGCATAGGTCTTGTGGTAATTTCTCACTGACTGGCACAGCAAGCAGATTACTTAGACATTTTATACCTGGCTGTTGATACATTCATTGTTTTTCTCTATTGATTGTAAAAAGCGAATGAAATTATCTTCTTTCTTTTTTTTTTAATCCTCTCAGACTTTCCAGCAACGTGTGAAGTCTGCCAACAGAATTATTATAGTAGGCAATGGAGGCATAGCTACAGAACTTGTGTGAGGTTTTTAAATTAAAAAAAAAAAATATGTCTGTGTTTGAATCTATATAAAATCTACATCTAAATCTGTTTCTTTTCCATAAATGTGTGGTGAAACTGAATGGAATTATAGAATAGATATTTTGTACTTGATAGCAGTTTGATATAGTAAATTTATATATAGATTGCATTTGGATATATTACATTTCTTTTAAGACATGAGCTGGAGGGATGTGAAGTGATCTGGGCCATCAAGGACAAATCAATTGCCCACACATTTGTTGATCCTGGAGCTGGTGAATTCTTCATGGAATATGTTAACAAGGTGAAAGACAACACTCAGGAGGGTGTATCCAAGCGCCTCAAGTACACCACTGAGGGTAAGTTTTAACATCTCTAGTCACAATCATTGATATGATTTAATTGTTGAGATATTAGTTAGTTTAAGGATTTTGATTTTTTTTCATTATCCATCAATTAAGTTTAAATTATTGAGAATGTTACAAAAAAATACTGGGTGTATTAAATTAATCTTCATTAATTTTCAGTGGGTTGAATATTTTAAACCTGAATATATCAAGGTACAAATATTGGTATAAAAAGCTTTTTAATGTATTTTATCATTTGATGCTAAAGAAATTTATTGGGAAAACACCAAAGTTTTGTTATATTGTTTTGTCATACAACTAATAATAATTTCTTGAATTTCGAAAAGGCTAATTTGTTCTTTTTTTTTTTTTATGCTAAAATATTTCTTAAGTTATTTGTTTAAGACAGGTAATGTTAAAAAAAAATTAATAGGTTTACAGTCTATACTTTTTAAAAATCAAATTTAGAAACAAGTAAAAAATCTCCTGTTAGCTCAAATATCATGGGCAGTGCTCTGGGCCCTGACTGGGCATCTCACTTAGAGATTCATGGTCCTCAAGAGGTGAGTTTTTATGGAGAATCACTGGATACTTCAATGTTTAACTAAGCTGGTCAAGCCTAGATCACATGTAATTCTCTGTTAGGTCTTCATCTATGCTGTTTTGATGGGTGGCAATTTCATTAATATTTCCTTAACCCAGGGGTGGAAAAACCGAAAAGGCTTCCGCGAGACACTTTGATAACCAGTAAACCGTTCACAGGCAGCATGTTGTTACACCTTGTGTTAAAATAATAAAATAAACACCCCCTAAAAATGTTTATTGTGATCTTGAAATAGATTAAAAGGTGACAGACTATTTCCAAGTGTGAAAAAACATTCCGGAAAAAAAGAAAAGCATCCAGTTGTTCTATGAATGACTCACCTTTATCCAGATTAGACTATAAAATCTGTAATCTTGCCAGCTAAATGACTAAATTACAGTATCCTTTCTGCAGGCCACAGGTGTGCTTGCAAGGTGCCTGGTATAACCAATATTTACCCGGTAGTAATTTTCTCAACAAAGTATTTTGATATTCCCCTGACAATAGATATGTCTAGTAAATTAATAAATTATCTCAAAGACTTATTACCACACACACTGCTCACTCTATTAGATCTTAATGAAGGGTGGGAAAAATCGATGACTTAACTGATAGCTTTTTTTTTCAATAGTTTAATTTTTTTACAAATAAAAATATTTGATTTATGCAGTAGCAGGGGTTTGCTACTATACAACCACATTTATTTAGTGTATTTTACTGCAATAAAATTGGACTTAGGCTGTAGAGAAAATCATCCACATACACTGCTTAGATACCTTTGTCCAATCTCACACATATCAGGTATCACATAGAGTTCACATTGAGCATCAAGTGGAAGTACAAAAGATAATCTCCCCTGAACAGTTCAAACAGTTCAACATGAAGGACACTATCTTGGATGGTAGTGTTGTGGGTATGCCTTTTATACGCCCATGTCCAATGACATATTTATTGGTTTTGGTATGAAAAATATTATTAACCCTGGAATTCTCATTAGACTGGTACTTATACAGTTTCTTTTAATCTTTTATTAGTTTCATTGAATGCAAAGCATGTTTAAAAAAAAAATTATTTAGCCATGAAATATATCAACTGTATTCTACTGGTTTATTGCAACAATCTGATCTCTTGCTGAAAGGTTCGCAAATACCGGGTATGCTCCTTAATCTTGTTACCGGTATAAACATTAACAAAAGATGTCAAAATAGTTATTTTCTTAAATTTTACCTTTAACGATGTGTAGGCCACATCGCCTTTCTAGGTAAAGTGGCACACATGTACAAATCATTTAATGTATTAAGCATAAAACTTAGCTTGGACACTGCTATTCACAGAAACAGACCATATTTTTGTAAATAATGTGTTAAATAATTTTTTAAAATTTGTTTTACTGTATCTCGTGATGATAAAAAATTGTGTCACCACTTAAGTAAAATGTAGTAAAATAAATTGACATGTAAAATATTTTTTTTGTCCTGTTTGTGCCGGAGTTTGGTTTTAAACTGTAGCTGTAAAATATCCTCATGTTTCGAGCTTTCCCTTTATCAAACAGAATCTTCGACATGGCCGGTGTACGTCCAGCTGACCAACGATAAGGTTTATGGGTGTGACCTTGTGGTCAGCGCCACGGGTGTGGAGCCTTTCACAGATTTTATCTTACCGGGCAATGATTTTGATGTTGCTGCTGACGGAGGTTTGAAGGTTAACAGCAAAATGGAGACCAGTGAACCCCACGTGCATGCTGCTGGTGATGTCTGCACAGCATGCTGGGAATATTCCCCTCTTTGGCTCCAGGTACTTATAACTGTGTAACCCAAATCTTTATGAAATTACACAACACCAATACAAAAGCATAGTTAAACAAGATTTTAATACATCAAGAATGCAAGTGATTGGACTGTTGATCAAGTATTTTATTTAAAAAAATTAATCAATTGTAAATCATATATAAAAAATGCTATCATGACCCTTTTTGACTTGATTACAATATTATAGAAGTCAACTCCAAAAAATGGCCCCTTGTGCTGATGTAATTTAGAATCCCTTGGTGAAAATAAAATGTTGCAGTAGATGCTAAAGGGTTCAGTCCTGCCATTGGCTTGTCTGGGTTTGTAACTTAATCCTAATATGAGCTGATGTAAAAATTATTTTTGACTTTAAAGATGAGTGTCATTGTGCTCTGTTTGGTAAACCAACTAACAGCTGTACAACCCTTGATTTTCACCATTTAATTTTGTTCAATATTATTAGTATGGATTTACAAAGCTCACTTCCCAATTGTTCCTCGCAGCAAAGTCAGATGGACATAATATGCTTCAGCTCATATTACTCGTAAGCATCATTTGAAAATGTATCTATTTTTAAATTATTTTTTTTTTGCAGATGAGACTGTGGACTCAAGCTCGACAGATGGGATGCTATGCAGCTAAATGTATGGTAGCTGCAGCCAAGGGAGAGGAAATATCGATGGACTTCTGTTTTGAGTTATTTGCCCACGCTACAACATTTTTCAAGTTCAAGGCAATTAATTTTTTTTAATTACTAGTTTGTGCTAGAACTAGAACCTGCAATTTATCTGGACTAACTGTTTAAAACAGCTCATTGAAATATTTTGAAAATTTTCATTTGCAGCTATGTTACGATCTCCTTTGCCTGGAATTGCTGAAAAGATGTTTTAGAAAATAATGGACAGTCAAGGGTTAATTACATTTATCAGGGTCCTCACACTGTCGGGAAAACGGGAAATAGTCGGGATTTCCTCCAATTTTTGAGCATTCTAGTAAGGAAATTTTCAGAATAGTCAAGAATTTTTTAATTCACAATTTAAAAAAAAAAAAAGAATATGTGAACCGCTTCTATTATGCCCCCAATGGTCATTTATCGACTGCATTTTACTGTAGTATTAGTTTCGACTTATCTGCGCATGCTTTGAATCGTTCTTCCGATGCCGATCTCATTTAAACAGGGCTACCACACCTAGGGACATTTCCCAAGATCTTGGGAATTCATGACCCCCCATTGGGATCTGGGGAATAATTTTGAAAATCAGGCAAAACCTTGGGAAATATTACCAGGCGGAAGATTTTTTTTACTTATTTGGAAAAACGCAAACAACATAGGATAAAAATTAAAGGGAAAATAAAGCAAAACAATTATAAAGTAACAAGGAAAAAATTAATTGTTTTAATTCTTTACTGGTTTTAATTTTTAAAACCACTCATAAATGTATAAGAAATCTTCTGAAATTAAAGTTAATATTATGAAGTATTAAAAGTTAATAATTAAGGAAATTCAATTTTCTCTTTTTTTTTTTAAGTTGATAAAAATTACATCAAAGTGTTTAATTTTTATCAAATTGACCTTGTACACCATTAGCATAGAACAGTCTCAACAATAAATAAACTGATAATAAACATTGAAAACTTAAATGAAATCAATATAGACTATTAATATTATAGAATTTGTGTGGGGGGGGGGGGTGCGGTAGGCTCTGAAACTTTATCATTAGGCTATTACACATTAGCAACAATAAGAAGAACAGTACAAGCCAAGAGTAAACGATTGTGTTCAATCAAGAATCCATAGTAATATCCATTGAAATAATCTCAGTTAATTTCAGCGTGTCCACATCAATAGATGTTTAAATAATTATTACAGTATACATGCATTGAAATATGTAAAATGACTTTATATTTTTATGATATTATGGATGTATTACTACTGAACTGTATTATTGAGTCCAGGCATTAGAAAGTTAATGGTTAGTAAAGATATTATTATATTATTACCGTATATTATATTGTTTTGTAAAGTTTATTTATTTTACTATTGATAGCATTATATTTTAAAACATCTACCAGGATTATGAATGTAAATTTTTAATGAAAAAGCTTGAAAATCGGTTGCAATAATGTTGATAAAGCCGCTTGTTATATAGTCAGGAATTTTCATTTTTCAGTAGGGAAAAGTTGGGAAAAAGTAAGGAATTTAGTTTTGAAAAAAATGTGAGAACGGTAATTTATACTTAGAGTTAATTTAAATCCTTCTTAGAATATTTTGGATTTTAAATAAAGCATCTAATTCAACTCCAGGTTATTTTGCTTGGAAGATTCAATGCTCAAGGGCTACAAAATGATTATGAAGTTTTACTGCGAGTGACTAAAGGTAAGACTACAAGAGTCATCCTTTATTTAAAAAAAAATTAAATAGTTTCACTAAAATGAAGTGCCGTGTAACATTCGCAACTCACTGTAATACTAGACAAGACGCTGTGGTTAACTTGAAGTAATTACATACTTTTCTTGGACTGTGCTATTACTCAACACTGAGGTGACATTGAATATTTACTAGGCTTTTGCGTGGATGATGAGAATGGTCTTCAATACGCTATGATTATTAGCTGCAATAAAATATGGAAGAAAAATTTAACACAATCTTCCATTTGAATACAAAGTTTTTGGGGTTATCCAAGTCTCCTACTACAACTGGCCTGTGATTTCAGCAGTGCAAGTTTAAGTTCTTAAAAGCTGTTTAGGCCACCTAATCCTGCTGTGTGGCATAGGTGTATATCTGAAATTGGATCCAAGAAGCTGGTTGAAGAAACTTTATATGCCCAGAGGACACTCAACGATAGGAATTTTTTATTTTTTTTTAAATTTTTCTCCACTTTTGTGTCTAATGTTTTAATGAGTTTTATTATATGAAATTTCCCCCCCCCCCCTTTTTTCTCCCTTTTCAAGGCAAAGAGTATGTCAAAGCAATTCTTCAGAATGGACGACTTGTGGGTGCTATTCTGATCGGAGAAACAGATCTGGAGGAAACTTTTGAAAACCTCATCTTGAATGGCATGGACCTGACACCTTTCAAAGAAAATTTACTGGAACCAGGCATTGATGTAGATGATTTTTTTGACTGATAACATGCTTGGTGGCATTTGTTGAAGGTGGAATGTGATGGAGGTCACAAAAATTGAGATGGGAAATGTGACAGAGGACGATGGGAAATGTGGCGGAGGACGATGGGAAATGTGACGGAGGATGATGGGAAACGTGACGGAGGACGATGGGAAATGTGACAGAGGATGATAGGAAATGTGACAGAGGATGATGGGAAATGTGACGGAGGACGATGGGAAATGTGACGGAGGACGATGGGAAATGTGACGGAGGAAATACATTTGAAAGAGAAGATGTTATGAATGTGGAAATATATTTGGCCATGTTTTAATGTATGTGTGATCATGCTTTCTGTATGTGGAAGTTTGTATGGTTATGCTGTCAGTATGTGAAAATTTATCTGGCCATACTGTCTGTGTGTAAATTACTGTACATTTTTCAAGCAGGCCCATATAATTTACTGTTAATAAATTGATCCCGAATAAACAATAATTAAAAATTATACAAGAATGTTTAGATTTTTCTCTTGCAATGTAATATGATTGAAACAGTATGTCAATATTGTCTGCCCCATGATGAAACCCAGTCATTTCTACTGCCCCATGATGAAACCCAGTCATTTCCACTGCCCCATGATGAAACCCAGTCATTTCCACTGCCCCGTGATGAAACCTAGTCATTTCCACTGCCCCATGATGAAACCCAGTCATTTCTACTGCCCCATGATGAACCCAGTCATTTCCACTGCCCCATGATGAAACCCAGTCATTTCTACTGCCCCATGATGAAACCCAGTCATTTCTACTGCCCCATGATGAAACTCATTCATTTCTACTGCCCCATGATGAAACCCAGTCATTTCCACTGCCCCATGATGAAACCCAGTCATTTCTACTGCCCCATGATGAAACCCAGTCATTTCTACTGCCCCATGATGAACCCAGTCATTTCTACTACCTCATGATGATAGTTATTTCCACGGCCTCGTGTACTGCTTAGTCTGTTCCCTGCAGAACAGGCAAGTTACAAGGGTTTCACTGGCTCATTCCTCCAAAAACAATTTAAAATAACTTGTGGCGATAAATTGCTGTATTCATGTACCCACTCACTAAATGGCCTGGTGGTGGCACACTGATAGAGTTACCGGTGCTAATGTATGCCCAAGTCCCTGATAGCTGGCGCAGTGAGAATTACGCTTTTGAGTTTGATTCTATCGATTCTGTAGTGAAAGATGCTATAATTAGCGAACTTCGCAATGCAAAGTTCCATACATTAACAGTAGATGAGAGCACTGATATATCACTGATAAAAATTTTGATCTTATACGCAAAGTTTCGAATATATCCCGATAATGTTTACAAGACAGTGTTTGTTGGAATTTTGTCGGCATGTGACAGTAAATATGAGGAATCAGCAATAATAGAGTTTATCAAGAGAATTCATTGGACATGCAGAAAGTGGTTATGATGGTTATGTTTACATCTGTTGGTGCATCGGTTATGCTAGGCAAAAACAATGGAGTTGCATCAATTCTTCGTCGACGTATTCCACATCTACTGGTACAACATTGCGTTGCTCGTCGTGAAGATTAAGGTATCGATAAAGCTTGCAAACATATAAGTTTAATGGCAGACATTGAAACATTCCTCAGGAAATTTTACAGTAGGTCGACAATACGGAAAGCCCGATTTATCGAACTAGCTAAGGTGTTGGAATGTGATTCCGTAGCCTTTATAGACCAATGAATGAAATCAGTGCAGCACTTTGCTTTACGAGCATTGCTGAGCAACATAAAAGTGTTGACTGAATTCTGCGAGGAACTGGTGGGCCTGTATAATGATCCAGTTCATAAGTACTGTTATAAGAAACTTAGGGATCCACAATTAAGAACTGCACTGATTGTCCTTGATGCAGTTGGCGAACTAGCTGAATTATGCAAGCTGCTACAAAGAAAAAAAAATCTCACGACCATCGAGGCATACCAGTTTGTAAAAGCAAGGATCGCTAAGCTCCGTCCCAGTACCTTAGTGAAAATGTGCACTGGTCCAAAGAGGTTGCTGGAGGATATAAACATGTGTTCTATGCTAAAATTCATTGAATGTTTATATTTGCACCTGGACTCTCGTTTCCCTGAAAGTGAGTTGATGCAATGGCGAATCATTGAGATATCAGCATAATAATCAACATTTCAGATTTTAAGTTTGGCCAAGAAGAACTTGCAGCAGTGGTTTCTAAATATGCGGCATTCTTGGAAAACTATGATGACATTCTGCCGAAAGTTAAGGATCAGTATCGTAACTTAAGGTTTATGCTTGCAGAAAAAATGAAATGTGGGTTGGTGTAGACTTTCGACGAGATGGTTCAGTGGCGTAGTGAGGGGGGGGGCATCATGCCCCGGGCGCTACTCACAAAGGGGCGCCAAATGGTATATTTTACTATAATATTGTATGGTTTTCGAATAGGGGGGCGCTAAAAAGGTATTGGGGGCGCTAAAAAGGTATTGTGCCCTGGGCGCGAGTTAAGCTCGCTACGCCACTGAGATGGTTCGATTTGTAATAAATGAGGAGTGATTCGGCAACCTTGCCATTCTATTGGATATTTGTGCTACATCTCTTGCATCAAGAACCGATTGTGAACGTGGATTCAGTCTAATCAATAATATAAAAATAACATCTAGAAATAGGCTGGAAGAGTTACATTTAGACATGCTTATGAGAATTACGTATCAGAATGATGGGCGTCAGATGAACCTTGGCGATGTGTATATTAGATGGATATCGTTGAAAGACAGACGCCAGAGTACCCCCAGAAATTATTCAATCAAATGACTAGCGGCCATTGGTAGTCGGTGTGTTGGAATTTAGTTGCTTGACCCAACGACGGATTAAAATAATAAAAACTAAATATAGCTTTGATTGAGCTATTGTGACAATTCGGATTATAATTATTTAATTATAGTTCCTTTATTTATTTATATAAAAAAAAACTTTTAAGTTCATTTATGTAATTTCGTGTGTATTTTGTGGGCTGTAAAATTGTGCACACAAAAAATAGATGCTGTAAAACGTTGCACACTACTGTATGATTTTGTACACGAACCAGCAAACCTTAGAGGGAACATTGGTTCGCAGTATATCGAAAATAGCACTACCTTCCTTTACTAGGCTACGGAAAAGACTCACAGGCACACACATGTGCTAAGTGAAAGGACGGCCCATGACCTAGTTATGTGTAGTGTACAGCCCAAGAGCACAGATGGGAAAAACAGTGAGATTTTTTTTAAAAATCCTTTCTAAAGAAAAAAATAATCACCCTATTTACCTGTGCTCAGACGTTACGCATGACGCTCCTTAAGTGACAGAAGAATACGAACAATAACAACACCGAATAATAGTCAGCTCCCCCTTAAAAAAAATTAACCTCTTTACCGGAGTTCAGACGTCACGCATGAAGCTCGCTGCGTGACAGTCTTTTATCCACTCAGTACTATTAATATAAAACATGTCGAGTTGTTGGGGGGGGGGTGGATTTGATGAGGAAGCAGAACGCACCAGAAGCAAAATGCTGTTCCCACGCGTTCCCGCGGGACTAAACCCCTGTTCTAACCATAGGCGTCGTGCATTCTCATCTCTGAAACAATTTACTTTATAAACAGCTTTACACATAAGTTACTTTGATTTCTCTGTCCTGGGTGGAGGACGTCTTTCAGATACATCCGTGGTGGGCACACTGAGAAGCGAGGACTTCCTGCCAACAGATGTCGGTGCCTGTTTTACGTCAGACAGTAAGTCCCCGGCAACCGCATCAGCTAATGGCGGGTAACTGTACAGGACACTTTCCACGCTGATGACGAATATCTGTCGATTGCCAGGTTGGTTTAAAATGTGATTGTTTTGTACTTGACTGGGCTGGCCACGGTGTGACTCACTCGGGTCTAGTTCAAGTCTTTCATGGGCAACCTCGTTGCGGTTGTCAACTCTTTTGAAACATGATGGTTTCGAGGATATGGGGACTAACTTATCACAGCGACCTCGTTTGTTCAGAGGATTGTTTGGCATTATACTCATCGCAATTTGTTTTGTATCGGTCGTTATGTTCCGGCTTTTGGGCGCTTTAGGCGGGAGATACAACTTCAGTGTGCTGTTCACATGATTCTGTCTAACAGTCTGGTTGTCTTTTTCACTCAGCCCTTGTTTTAGTGTGATCCTCTCGTCTTTAACGTAGTCTGTTGGACCGTCTCTCTTATTTCTAACCCTACTTGGTTTGAGCAACTGTGAATCATTTTCAGAAAGGTTTGCTTTACGACAATATCCACTGTTCGAGAACTTGTTGTCACTCAAACTCAAACGTTTTATTATTTCATGAGGGTTCTCATAATATGTCCCGTATCTCCTTCGACACACCTCATTTCTTGTGCATGTGCGTCTTTCGCTTTTGAGCGCACACATCCTCACTTCCGGTAAAGCACCATTAAATCCGTCGTTCTGCGATGTTCTATTTGCTGCTGTGTTTAACATGGAGGATTGCTGGGTGTTGGTAGTGTGCTTGTTAGGTGGTAAATATCTTGATCTCAGAGCCTCGATTTGGACTTCTGATGGGTGACGCCAACTGTTACGCCTCACTGATGAGTTATTCTTCTGTTTAAGGCCTGTCCCCGTAGGGTCAGTGTTTTGGGCCGCGTTCACTGCCGGAAACGAAATGGACAGCTCTCCTGCAACACGGGGAAAGAAAACAGTTTTAACAGGCATTGAGATCGGATTCATAAGATGGGTTTAAACAATAACTTATATTTTACAACACTGCCAAAGTGTCAAAGTTAAAAGCTGGAGGACATTGACAGCCATGGGAAAGATCGAATCACATTAACTTCGATTTCCGACACTATTTTAAAATCAGTTCACTGTCCCGAGAGCGACATTAAGGGAGTTATAGGTAGTTAACCCCATCTGTTAGTAAGAGACACTTTTTAAAAACAACATGCTGGAATCTAACAAAATGATAAGTTTGGAAGACAAAGAATGCAATGGTTTATACTGGTGTAAAACAAGACTTTTAAATCTACGCTACAATATTTTTTGTCCGTTAAGTGGTTCTTACATCAAACTAATGTGGGATATTTTTTCTTTTAAAATTACAACCGCGATATTTCACATGTTTATTTAGCGTGTCGATCAACAGAGACACGGTGAGCAGTGGCGTAGCGAGCTTAACACGCGCCCGGGGCACAATACCTTTTTAGCGCCCCCAATACCTTTTTAGCGCCCCCCCTATTCGAAAACCATACAATATTATAGTAAAATATACCATTTGGCGCCCCTTTGTGAGTAGCGCCCGGGGCATGATGCCCCCCTTGCTCCCCTCAATACGCCACTGACGGTGAGCAACATAATTTATAATGTGCCCGGCGATCACTGCAACTCACCTGACAAAATCACGTGACCGCGAAGCAAGGCATCTTTACGCATCCAGTTGCTGTGTGTAGTAGAGGCTTTAGGGATCAGAGAACTTCCTGTGGTGACCCTGTCGGGTTCTGTGCCTGCCTCTTTGGTGTAATAAACATTCGATTTATCTCCTGTGGTGGTAGAGAACGGTTTCCAGTCGGGCAGGTATCTACTTTTGGAGACTTGATCTCGTAAGGAAAAGACTGAAGCCTGATTGTCAGAGAATGACTTAACATTGAGTTCATCATCGTCCATCATGATGTCTGCTGTAGAATAACACAACTTAAACAGAGTGTACAGTAGTAGTTTCACATCAGCTCTTGTGGTTGTTGTTTTTGTTTTTGAATTACAACTGGCGCATTGCAGTGAATGAGTCCCAAGAAAAATATAGATTAGCCCCAAACCGGTGAGCACTCTAAGAAGGATGATCAACACACACACACACACAAAAGGAAATATTTATAGATAAGATATAGTCCAATTGTTTAAATATTTATTTTCTTCTGAAAACCTGAGTACCGCTCATAATATTAACGCGCAGTACACATGCGCACTGCTGTCCTTGCCCATCGTTTCTTTTATTGCAATATTCAACATGCGTCTGTAGAACAAAGAATTAATATAGAAACTCTACAAGTCTGTGCGTACGTTAAACAATCAAACTTCAACTAAAAGCTTGCCACCGAGTGTTCCAGCGACATCATTTAGTCGACGCTCTGGTTGGTTCCATCAATTTATTTTCCAAATCGAAGGTCGCAATCTCCACAGCTTTCAGGCTAATGCCGTTGGCACGTGCTTACATGTGGTATGGGGCAGTGGTTCTAAACACGTAAACCACAACACCTCGTGTAAGATGTTTGCGTGAGACCAACCTTTGGGGCGGTGGATACATCTACGACGGTGGGGGATAAATATGTCGGGCTGTGATATACGAAGCTGTCGGGCTGTAGTACAAAGATGTCGGGCTGTGATATAAAGCTGCATAAATAAGTAATATGATGCTATAGGACCAAGTTATATGATGTCATAGGACTAAGTCATATGATGTTATATCACCAAGTCATATGATGTTATAACCGAGTCATATGATGTTATATGACCAAGTCATATGATGTTATATGACCAAGTCATATGATGATATAGGACCAAGTCATATGATGTTATAGGACCAAGTCATATGATGTTATATGACCAAGTCATATGATGATATAGGACCAAGTCATATGATGTTATAGGACCAAGTCATATGATGCTATAGGACCAAGTCATATGATGTTATATGACCAAGTCATATGATGCTATAGGACCAAGTCATATGATGCTATAGGACCAAGTCATATGATGCTATAGGACCAAGTCATATGATGCTATAGGACCAAGTCATATGATGCTATAGGACCAAGTCATATGATGTTATATAGGACAAAGCATTAGTGCGACCTAGCCGTATGAATTTATTTTTTAAAATAATTATTCACGTGCCAGTGATGACATTATTTACATTTTGAGTGGGCGTCAAGCTTATGAATACACCAAAATCACATGAGAACCGTTGGCACGAGAGTTGCGTGAGGGAGACATCCTTTACAATTATTATTATGGCTAGACACGTGAGTTGACTTCTGCGTTGTACAAATCCATTTCACCATGCAGACCAAACAAGTCATTCTCACCATCGTGTTTTAATGGGCGTGAGCTTCAGTTTACAAGTAGGCTAATATCCGAACATAAAATGCTAAGCAGATTTATTAATTGTAGCCTTTATAATATAGGCCTGTATATAATTATTTTTAAAAATTCAAACATGCCGGGCATTTTTATATATAAAAAAATGATTATTTCGTACCATATATTTTAATCACTATTTTAATCACTATTTTAATGACTATTTTAATCACTTATAATAATATAAATTATAATTAAAAAGGTAATGAAAAATCAAGACTCGTATGCCATTCCATTTAGGCTCACTTTCGATCCGACGAAATTGTGACGCTGAGAAAATATATCTTGAGGTATATAACTTTAAAAAAAAAAAAAAAGATTATACTTCCTAAAATGTATTGCTAAATTATAATTATTTTGAGATATTTACAAATCTAGAAATAGAATTCGCACTCCTGACAAATCTGACTAGATGCATCATCGATCGGTGAACTCCCTTTATCTCCTCGGATGCAAGTGGGTTATCCCACTTTGCTGTCTGATGCTGCAAACTCCAGATCGACACGCAATATTGTCATGACATAAAAAATAAATCAACTTAAAGCGTGACCTGGTCATGTTTCGCATTCAGTGGCGCATCCCCAAACTATAATTACCGCAATTTGAAATGTCACCCGTTTTTTTCTCTAAAAATCACCGTCTGATCACCGTCCTACTTTCTTACGATCACTGGCCTCTGCTCAAGGTGTGCCTATTCATTTGCCATCTACGAAGTGGGGGCGAAGGGGCGGCCTTCCCAGGGAGGCACTTACAAAAAAAAATATATGGAAGGCCTGCATTTTTGGCCATCTTCGTAGTTTTTTTCCGTGGAAGTGGGTGGAAAACTCGTTGGCCCACACCGGGCCTTACAAACTCTACCAACGCCTGGACATACTCGGCAGTTATCTTTATGAATGCTTCTCATTGAATTCTTGAGAACAACGGTAACCAGTAGGTGAATTCATTATGGCCCAATGTTTAAAACACCAACTAAAACTGACTGCACTTACGTCTTCACCCTAATGCCCCATACCCAGAGCCGTCGCGAGACTCTTTGAGAACCCCTGCCACTTTTCAATTTTGTGCCCATAGTTCTTAAATTTGATAGTTTCATTTTTTGTTTACTGCATCCCAACTTTGCGGCCCTTAAATAGCTGAACCTCCTGCAGCCATGGGCGGCTCTGCTTATAACCCCATGCAAGACACTTAAGCATCCTCACATTTACTTGTTTAAAAATGATCGAGCCAAAAATTTCTGACAGCTTAAAAGCTTATAGCGCTCGTAATTATTTTAATGATGTCACATCAAGGCATTTTATTAAGAGAATAATTCAATCTGTTTTTAATGAATGCAATCTGTAATGACATTTTATCATTTGGTTGCCTTGATCTTAATAAAAAAAAATGTAAGCCACTCAGTGGCGTAGCGAGCTTAACTCGCGCCCGGGGCACAATACCTTTTTAGCGCCCCCAATACCTTTTTAGCGCCCCCTATTCGAAAACCATACAATATTATAGTAAAATATACCATTTGGCGCCCCTTTGGGAGTAGCGCCCGGGGCATGATGCCCCCATTGCCCCCCCTCACTACGCCACTGAAGCCCCTCCGAATTGCGTGACCATAAGATGTAATTTTTTTATAAAATTTTGTGTAAGTAAATTCATCCTTGACAGCACAGATTGTTTACACAACTTACAGACATGAATTAAGGAATTGGGGATCTGGGACCTGAGGGCTAGCGCTATCCTAACGGTTTCAGTTGGTTAGGGCGCAGTTCTCAGAAGTGCGCAATACTGACGACAGAGGGGCACAATATTGACCTCAGAGGGGAGTAATATTGACCTCAGAGGATAGCAATACTGACCTCATGGGGTGTAATACTGGCATCAGGGGCGCAATACTGACCACATAAAAGGCGGATTACTTACATGAGAGGGGAACAGTACTGACCACTAAGAGTAATTCACTGTTCAATATAAATTATGTATAACAGCATGTCTACACTTTTGAATCTGCACGGCTGCACATTCGTAAATCGTTTCTATACCTCCATGCGTAAGAGATTAAGCAAATAAGCTGAGTCCACTTTGCCATCTAACGTCATCGTGATGTGGTCGTCTGTTTACCACAAAGTGTATGCTTAGCTCTCCATGCTTGATTTTCAAGCAGCTTTCGAGTGACCAAATCAAAATTGCAGTAAAAAGAAATTATTATGTATTTATACAAAAAGCAAAGAATGTGTGAGTATGGGGGAGGGGCGCAAGTAGAGGCGTAGCGTAAAGGGGGCAGGGGGTACAGATTTACCCGGGCACCAGCTAGTTAGGGGCGCCAAAATGTGCTTTGGTATTATTTTATTTATGAAAATGATTGGTTTGAGAGTTGAAAAAAGGAAAAGAGGGCGCTTTAAAATGAATCTTGTCCCCGGGCGCGAATCTTGTCCCCGGGCGCCAAACACTCTAGCTACGCCACTGGGTGCAAGTAACTCGCATTGCCTATGGCACAAAATAGTACGTCACTGGGTGGCCCTAGCAATTTTTCTATGTGATTAGCACTGGTGTAAGAAGAGGGGGCACTTTTTCGGCCCATGGGGAGGGGGAGGTTGTCATATTGGCCCATGGCATATACTAAATTTTGACCATCCCGAGCGTCACAAACTCTAGCTACTTGGTGTATTCCAAATCTTTAGAACACGTAATGCTAAAATATTGTTAACTAAGGCTTAACGCCGAGTGCAGTTTTTTTACACCGGGTCCGGCTTTTTTTTAGAAAATACTCGGTGGGTCCAAGTGTTACAAAAAAGTGGTAACTGCTAATTTTCTATAAACAATTGGCATACAGACAGTCCTACACCCCACCTAACGGTCTTTAAACAATAGGCCTACAGACAGTCCTACACTCTACCTCCCGGCCTTTAAACAATAGGCCTACAGACAATCCTACACCCTACCTGCCAGCATTTAAACAATAGGCCTACAGACAGTCCTACACCCTACCTGCCGGCATTTAAACAATAGGCCTACAGACAGTCCTACACACTACCTACAGACAGTCCTACACCCTACCTCCCGGCTTTTTAACAATAGGCCTACAGACGGTCCTACACCCTACCTGTCAGCCTTTAAATAATAGGCCTAGAGACGGTCCGAGACAGTCCTACTCCATACCCGTGGCTCTTTATTGATTAATATAATAGTTACCACCTCCTGAAGAAAACAATTCAAACTTTTGAAGATATACGGTATAAGACATTTTTTCCCGAGATGGCTTCTAGTTTGGTCACACCACCTTATGGCGCCCTTGGTAGTAGGTTGTAGGGACCAGTAGTATAACTTTACTATCTGAATATCTATTTGTTTCCCAGTACAACTGGTGTTGCAAGGATGGTGCGGAGGAGGCTGTCCGCCCCGAGTGGGTTATTTTTTCTTTATGTTAATGAGTTTCATTTTGGCCAAATGCATATATTTTTATTGTTGAAAAAAAAAAAGGGGGGGGGGCGGACAAAAATCTTGTCAGCTATTCATTATTGACATCGCGCATCTGGGGGATGGGGTGTCAAGAATCTAGGGTGAAGCGTTCTCGAGTTTGTGACGATACCAAGGGTAGCAAGGTTTCTAAATTATGTCATAAATTTGTAACGATTTTTTTGGTTGGGGTCAATTGTCGTCAATTATGGATGGCCCCTTCCAAACATGACAGCATTTTAATTTTAGATTCGAAAGCGATCTCATTTCTGAAGAGGACCCGTCGAAGCAGCCTCATCAGTTATGCCATAGCTTGGTTTTCTGTTATAAGACTTAAGAAAATGCCATTTTAATATATATTTGACCTTCTGGGTAATAATGAGGTGAAACAGATGATTTGATGAAAGGTAGGCCTATAGGCCTATTTTAAATTTAGTGTCTGGCGGTGTTTCGAATTGCAAAATAAAGATGTTAACCAAATTGTCAAAATGAAAAAAACAAAACTCATGAATGAACATGGACATTTTTAAGGTTGAAAAAACTACCATCATTAAATGTATTTTAAAAAAAAATTGAAGTAATCGATAAATGCTGTAGAACATTTCGAAACACTCCACATTAAAAAAAAAAAAAAAACAACCATCGCCAATCCCCTCCTTCCCCCAAATCAGTTTTAAAAAACCAAAATATAATATCTAAAAATGATGGCAAATATTGCCTGAAAATATTTTGCTGTAATTACTCTTAACGAATTTCAAAGTAATGGAGAGAATAAAATAATACTAATTAATCAACTGCCATTCCTATTTTAAGACTGGAAAGTAAGTTTAAGTTTTTATTTTTCTAAACTAGAACGAAGTAATGATGTGTTACTGAATTACTTCCGACTTCTCCCCCTTGATAACTTATCAACAACATAACGACTATCGTTTTAAGAAACTAAGATTTCTAAAATAAGATTCATGGCTTGAAAATGATCCATAAGGGTAGTGGGTCACAATTTGAACTAGTTTCCGTCTGCAGAGTTTAAGAAGAGGTTGCATAGAAATAATAGTGAAAGCAGCATGAATGAAGCAAAGCCAATTGTTACATGTATGGCTTGTGATTTGGGTTGTTTTTTGTCATTTCATGTATGATGTATGTCATTTGTGTTTATTCACTGACACTGTTTATTAAATACTTTAATTTAAAATAGGGCCTACAATTTACTTTGTTTGTTCTCAATGTCAGTGTTAACAGTGTTGTTAAATTAAATATCAAATTATAATAGTAAATAAAACAATTTAAAATGCTGCAAATTTAATAGTAATTTAAAAGCCTACTCGGTAGCTGCCTAGCCCACTCGCCTTAAATAGCAATGAACTTTGGTTTGGGCTATAGCTATAACTAATAGAAGTTAGATTTAACATTTTAATGGGGTAATTGATGAGGTTTTGGCAGGGTTTGTTTTTGGTCAAAAATAAAAAGTATTTTGTGGGATTGTTTTAATATGTCGTCCCATGCTCATCGAATAAGATTAAACATACAGGGCATAGGCCTACTTACTTAAAAATAATAACAATTTTAAAATTGCACATGACAGAATTTCATGATTGAATATAGAAATATAAAAAGAACTAATTTTCACTGTCATGCTATAAATATTATCATTAAAAAATTATTCAGATATCCTTGCATTTGCATATGGCATACACAGAAAATATCTTCAATGAATGAACCCATAACTGATGTCATTAACTTAAACCAAGTATCAAAATTGGGTCACAAGTTTTTACTTTTTTTTAGACTTTTAACAATATATTATAAGTATGGGAAAGCCATAATGGAGCCACATGCATTTTGATCTTATCAATGACAAAGGACAAACTGCCAATGAAAAATATGTAAGAGTAAAAAATACCTCTTTATTAACAAACCGAGTAAGCAATATGCCTATGCAGACATGTTTCCAGCTGGAATGATCCTGGACATTTGATTTGTGACATGCCTTCTTTATATGAATCAAATAAAATTGCTAATTTTTATTAGAGGGTGATAATTAAAATTTCTCCTTCTCATTTGTGAGATATGTGTTAGAAAATGAACAGATTTTATTTTTTAATTTGACAATATTTTTGTTAAATGTTTATTTCATTGCATTTATTTTACAAATACTCTTTTTTAAAACACAATGATATCTTTATTTTATGATCTTATTCTCTAAGTGTATTAAAGGATTTAGGATGTATTTTATTTTCTAACTTAAGCTATATTAATTAAGTATGAAATATCATTGTTTATAGGAAATTTATCATTTAAAAAAAAATGTTGTAAGATGATTTCATAAAATGGTTACCAAACTGGTCATTGATGTCAGTATGGAACAGGGAGATGTCTTCCTTTTAACCACTTAAGTGACATAGTAAATTTTAACTGCAGTTATTAAACATTTTTTTTTACAATTTTTGTTATTATTGTTAGGCCATGGCAACAAATCACTATTTGCTTCACTCCATACGCTAGTGTCTCAGGGATTACCTAAAGAAGGCTGTGAGTGGAAGAGGTAAGAAAGTTTATTTTTGAATGATCTGTGTATGTAAATTATTTAATTTTTATTGAACTGCACATAAATCATTTTTTGAAATTGAACTCCTATAACATTAGCAGCATCTCTCCATTTTCCAAAGATGATTGTGTAGCTTCCCTTATTATTTGCACCTCCCTGAGTGAATTATCATGCCAATCTTGGAGTGGCAGTCTCAGATGCATCTTTTGCAGCAGGACCTTGACTGCCGATTTACTTTGGCCTTCCATTTTGTTCCTTTAACTGCTAAAATTATTTTATATTGTTAAGAAACAAGGAACACCTTTTATTGCCTTTAAAATAAAACTATGTTTTAAGTGGGAATAATTTTTTTGCATGAAATTTACTTGTTTTAGATCTTATGGTCGAGCACCGAGAACTCTAAACCTTGAAGCCAGTTTTGTGCCGTATGATGCAGATATTCTACCAGACCAAGAGGAAAAGACTCTTGTTAGTCGTCCATATTTTCACATCTTTTGGACTGACTGTGTGAGTTAAAAGGCTTTGTTTGTATTTATTTTTAGGTAGCCTATGCCAATATATAGCTTGTGATTTAAAGCAGTTTTATTCCTAGAAGGTTCCAAGCCAAAAATGTCTTCAATAGAAAGAAAAGCATCTTTTTAAAGCCATGTCTAAGTTTGACGATTCTTACTGATCAAAAGATAACATTTTTTAAAAAAGGATGTTGAGGGATACAAGCAGTCAGTAAAAGATGAAATAGCAGAGTGGTGCAGTGCCTTGAAACTCAGAAACATACCTGACTGGCTTATTGTGGTTGTCAGTAGTGAAGAGAGCAAGGTCAAGGCAAAACTTCTGCCAAGGTCTTCTGTCATTGACAAAGTGAAGAGCGATTTTTGCAGCAAACATCCTGAGAGGTAAAAAAAATAATAAAGTGCGATAAGCTGTTGAGATTTTTATGTGTTTTTTTTAATTGTTAAATCTAAATTATATTTTAGATATTGAGTAATTTTTATGTGTGATGCTTTGCTGTTATTGTTTCGTACTGTTCTAAAAGTTCCCTGTACATTTCATTTGAGGAAGATGAGTGGAATAAGTATAGGAACTCAGACAGCACCAAATAATAGTAAAAGCAAAATACATATCAATATTATCCTAAAAACAGGATGTTTACAATTTTGCTTTGTACTTAAGAAAAGACTTGCATACACCTCAATGTATTTAACAGACAGACCACACTTACCATACAACATTTGAGCTAAGCCAATTATAGTTGTTGTTTTTTTTAAAATTATATTTTGACAGGAGTGTCCAGCTAACAGAACCCAACAAATTGGATTCAAAATCTTCAGAATCCTGGTCACAACTTTTCCAAAAATTGCGAAACTTGCTGCTGCAAGCCTTTGACAGCCATTTAAATAAGTATGAAGGAAACATGCGGACCCGCAGAGAAAAGCGAAATGAACTAGGCTGGAACTATTTTTCATATTTTATTTGTCAGGTATTTTACCAGTCAGAATTAAGAGGTATTTCAAAATGGAGTTATTGGATAAGAATAAAACAATCATTGTGAATTAGGCCATTGTTTTCAGTTAAAAACTGCTTTAAATGTAATTTTTATTATTTTAATTATAGTATCACTGCTTAATATATGAATTGTACTGTATCAAGTTATCCAAAAGTGGATAAAAGCTCTTTGATGAAAAATTAATTTTTCTACAGGAAGAGCTGGCCTTCATGTTGGAAATGCTGGGTTTGAAGGAAGATGCCCTGATACAGTATGATGAATTGGATGCCATGTTTGATCAGTTTGTAGAAAATTTTGCCAATGGAGGTAAGCATAATGAGAGCACACGTTAGTATATAGAATGGAGCTAGGTTATTTAAAATGGTTTCTTGGTGGGCTAAGTGTCAATTAAAGAATTCTTCAATTGGATGTTAATTTGGTTTGTCAAATATAAAATTAGCTGTTTCAAAGACTCACTGTTTTTTTAATTAATTTGTTGGTTTTGGTACAAATATAGTGATTTTTTAATGTTTTCTATCGTTACAGATACTGTTAAATGGCTGACTCATCTCATGATACCATGCACTTGTTGGGCAGGAGTCTCACTGGCTAAGCCCTTAGACCTAGACCTGAGAGAAGAAGTGAAGCAGAACAATGCCAGCTTGTTGCAGTTCCGCAACTATCTTTTCTCAAGGCAGGCAGCTTTGTTGTTCCAGATGGGCAGAGCCTGGGAGGTGGCTATGAGAGCAATGGACTACTTGTACAACACAGTTGTTGAAATGAAAGCTTTAGAGGTTTGTCATATTTTGGATTCTTGAACACTGTATGGCTGTAACTAACTGCTATTGGCTGTAAATCTTAAATACATACTGTTGTGTAGGCGTCTTGTATACATCATCTTTTCTTGTGCATGAACTTTCATCGGCACTTAGTTCGGAACCGCGACGGGGTGTAGCTTAATTATAAACAGTCTCCCTTGACCTTGTCTGCAGGTAAAAACAATCTGTACTATAGTCTTTCGAATTAGAAATCTTTAGAACAGTGGTTCTCAACCTTCCTAATGCCGCGACTCTTTAATACAGTTCCTCATGTTGTGGCGACCCCCAAACAACAAAATTATTTTTGTTCCTGCTTCATAACTGTAAGGCATATGTGTTTTCCGATGGTCTTAGGCGACCCCTGTGAAGGTATCGTGCAACCCCTAAAAGGGTCGCGACCCACAGGTTGAGAACCACTGCTTTAGAATGTTAGAGAGGGTGCGAGGCACTTATACAATGCCAAACCCATTTCTAGAAAACTCTTTGAAAAAGGTTATAAATACGCCTATCAAGATAAACAAAAGAGAGCGATTGAGCAATTACAAGAGAGTTTTGCTTCTACCATATGAGACAAAGATTTGTTTATTAATATTTACTCTGTGTATGTTCCTTCTTCTACATTATACCGGTAGAAGTTCACCATTGTACTGTATGTCAATAGCCTTAGTTTATTCTTTTTGATTTTGTAATTTTAAATTAACTTAATAAATTATTATTTGTAATTAGCCCTAGTTTGGGTATCGTTTCTTTATTGCTGTTCTTAATTAATGGTATCGTTCTTTTTTGTGTACTGTTTGTCACGAGCCATATCTTAAAATAAGAGATTAAATCCTCTACATTTAAAACCGTACGTAACAATACACTTCTATTTCAATCTTGTTCCCACCTACTCCGGTATTTTATTAATTATAAATTCATTAGTATTTAAGTATCCACACGATACTCTAAAAAATAGATACCGGTATTTCATTAAAATTTTAAATAATGTTAACAATTTTCTGTTTGTTTTGTTCACAGATTGAAGCTCCTTCTGGCGCAATCTGTTGCTGGGGTTTCCTGGGCTGCTTAGAAGTTCTTCATGCATGTGATGTTCACAAACCATCACAACTAGATGAAAAGTTTGCTCTCTACACAGCCAACCTCTGGGATTTCGCTCATAAAAAGGTACCCAGTGCTTGGTGGTCAATTGTTTCCCCCGACAATGAGGTCATGTGCTCATTATTAAAATCTTGTACCTATTAATAATTTGAAATACAAAACTTAAATCCTGTGTTCTTCTCATCACTCTGAGAATGGAGATTTCTTTTCAACAAGCTGAGGCTTCAGTAATGATGAGCTACTCTTAATTTAGCACAAACAATTTTATTTTTGTGCTGTACTCTATATAAAACCTGACATGTTTGTGTTTTCATTTTTTTAAATCAATTATATCACCTTTAACTTTACAGCTGAGAGAGCTTGGTCATTTATGTAGTTTAATGCCAGGGCTGGTGCCCTCATCTGCCCAGCTCAGCCTTGTTGTTGACCTGGTGGCCGGGATGGGACTGTCTATTGAAACTATTCGTGAGTTTTTTTTGTTTTTTTTTTCATTTTCCTGACGATTGTTACACATTAAATCTCCTGGACACAAGAAAGGCACATTGCATCAATATCCTAGCTTTAATTCCTTAATCTAAAATGCTCAGTTGTTATTACTTTAATAGAAGTCGTAGGAAGTCTGTGGAATGTGTACCGGTACTTTTTAAAGAGACGCCAAAATTCTTTATTTGTTGTGCCAATTCTAATTATATGCGTTACATTTGAACAATGATTTTAATAGTATTTTCATATATCAAAAGCCCACACAGACCAAAAACCAGTGGATAAGCTCAGAGAGTCGCTATCTTCACCAGAGTCATTTAAAAGACATTATTTGGTAATTTGTTTTATGAATAGCTGTGACCTCCTTCTAAGGTAGTCCTGGCTTCAAAGATGAATTGATTTATGAACATTTAATTATTAGTATTTACAGTTAATCAATGACTATCATTACTATTTTTTTAGGGAAGAAGATTATGTCTCAAAAAATGTGATTATGTTTTTTGTGCTTTGCCAGGAAATGTGTGAACAAGCCATGGGCACCTACAAGTATATTGGCAGATATCGTTCGGCTCGAATGATAGGGATGGAATTGGCTGATTTTTATATGTATGTAATCAATACAGCAGTAATAATTCTAAAAATATTTAGACACCAACATGAGTTTTACATGATAAAATTACAAACTTACCA
Source organism: Omphiscola glabra (assembly GCA_964017045.1). Taxonomy (NCBI): domain Eukaryota; kingdom Metazoa; phylum Mollusca; class Gastropoda; family Lymnaeidae; genus Omphiscola; species Omphiscola glabra. The sequence goes on along the minus strand of OZ024798.1, from coordinate 25,759,806 downwards.
ATAAAGTAGTTGTTTTTTTTTTTTTCCTTTACATTAACGTAACAATAACTTAAACATAACTTAAACTAACAAGATAGTAGGACTTATAATTTTAATTTGTGTTCTGTCAAACTTGAAAAATAGTTTGACATAATATTTATTTTTGTTGTCAAAAGCAGACAGAAGAAGAAGAAGGTTTAGTTTCTTATTTTGCCACACAAATGACTGTCAATGCATCTTTTTGTGCATAAAGGAAAATTAAGGAACCCCAAAAGGCTGAAAATTTTCTACTAGATTCCATCAAGATGTATCAACAGGAAAACTGGCACCACTTGGCAGACAGGACTATGCTGCTGTTGGCTGACTGTCAGAGATTACTGCAGGAGCCAGACAGGTAATTTTATTTAACTCATTCCCTCCGTCAGTGCTACTTCCATACTTAATTTATTTTCCTGAGAAAAAGGAAGTAACTCGGTTTTGAAATTGATTAACATTTTAAAAATATTTTTTAAGCTGCTAAATATTAATAAATGTTAATGAATTAAGGACGAATGCATCAAAGAATGAATAAGGTTTAATAAAAATATAACATTAGCGGCGAAAAAATAATGAACAATGGCCAAAAAATCGATTTTTGGCACCTCGGTTGAATACATGCAAGATATAGACGCGTCGTACTAAAGCACACGTAGTTTAAAAGTGAAACAAGATAAAAACATCCGGTTTCTAAATTGAAATCACACAGAATCACGCCATCGCCGGAAGTCTCAATAGATGCGAGATTTCATTGCTATTTTTAACTAAAAACGAGAGAGGTGTGTCGCTATGCGCCGGGACGCATTTGGACGCATTCGTCGGAACCTCCAAAGGACGCATTTAGTCGCATCCGTCGGGAATGAGTTAAATATGGGAATTAGAGGCATTTAGGCACAGAACAAGCACACTGTAAATAGTTTGACATAAAATGAATAATAAACCATGAAATAGATTTTCTAATCATAATGATTTTGTCTCAGTGACGAAGGCTGATAAGCATGCAAAGATTCCAATGATATTGCTATTGTATCACTTGAAGGTTCCTCAAGACTTCCTGCCACATTGCCTGCAGTCCTCATCTCCCCATGAGTGACAGGTCTAAATATTTTCAAGAAGCCATGACTACCTTAGAGGAGGTTACAGGTATTGCTCATCAAGTTTGTTCTCTTTTCTCTTTGTATGTTATTCACACGGGTTTTCTCCTATTTCCTGTTTTTTTTTTAATTCCATAATCGTTAAGGGGGGTTCACAGAGAGAACAAAGACACAAATGAATTTTTTAACCTTTTTTTTTTTTTACATATCTGATTAGTAAAATATCTTATCTACCAATGTAATTTGGTTTGATTTTAAAACAATCCCTCTAAATATTTTAAAATTATTTTATTACAGGGGGTGTGTAGGGCATAATTTTCATCAACCTTGAAAAACACGGTGGTGGGGGGTTGGTTTGGAGCCTCGCCGTGCTCAGACCTATTATGTAACCCATGACTGTTTGGTATCGAAATGTTCGGGATATCGCGGGCTATTTAGCCAACACAATGACTCACAAATCTAAAAATAAATCTACCGAACAAAGGGAATTGTAAGTATTACGATCTGGCATTTCTGGGATGGTCTAGCATTCTGATTGGTCTGAAGAGTCACGTGACGTCTTTTTCAATATGGCGGCGCTCATGATCTGACCACAAGCCCTTTTTGTTTACACAGTAACGGTTCGAGCGATTCATTTCTACGAGATTTATTTGTCATTTTTGGGTGATACACATTTGATAAAAGGTATGTATGACTAAAATATGTTATTATTTATTGTCATTTACAAGTATTATAGACTGATAATTATAAAGAACACCGAAAATATGCCTAGTCTGACGCGGTAGTTTATGCCTACTTGACTCTTGAGTACTCCACAAAAAAACAAGCATGCTTATCAAAATTATCATTGCAATACATTTATACAAGTGGCATATCAGATCAGGAAATAACTATCATTGTGCATTACAAGGATTTATAAGAGATGGTACTACCAATTATTATTAATTTATTGCGCAAATGACACTTTACTCGACATGAGTAAAATAAACTCAGTTGTCACTAATTTGTGAAATCTAAAACTAAAGATTATACAAAAAGGAAAACATAAAGAAGCTTATCATTATCATTGCTAATTTTATATATATATATATATATATATATATATAAGGTTATAGTATAGCCTAGGCTTTATTATAATTATAAGCAAGAATAGCATTTACAATTTATAGTAGTATATGTCTATTTTATTAATTATTAGGTAGGGTTGGTATAGTAGGTTTGAATTAGCATTTCATTAGATACTAATGAGTATTTTGTGTTATATTTCATTGCAGATGCCTAAAAGCAGGTCACAGAAAAGAATCCAGCCAAAGTCCAGAATGATGGCTAAAATTTCTAATATGAATTCAGCCCGCTTGGAAAAATTGCAACAGGAGTCAACAAGCACATTCAACTACTCTGAAGTGCCTCTGCCACCTTTGACCCCACAACAATCTGCGTCATCCTCTTCAACTGCATCTTCAGATCTCTCACTCTCAGCATCCAGAAGAAAACTGGCATATTTTGCTAATCTTACAACTCCAATAAAACAAGCAACACTGCCTACAACAATAGTAGATTTACAGTGTCTAGAATCTCTAGTTACAGGACTCAAATGCTCGGACTGTGGCAGCAGTGACCTAGAGTTACGGAGTGACCCCCAACGAAGTCAAGGCCTAGCAGTTTGCGTTTCAATCTTCTGCCGGGCTTGCGACTCAGTTAGATCAGAAGCATTTACGTCAAGAAAGTGCTCACCAAAAATTTATGAAATGAATAGGGCACTAGTTTTTGCATCACTCTATATTGGCATTGGCTATAACAGCTTAGCCAAACTTTCAGAACTTATGGGCATGGAGATGATGACATCACAGTCGTACAATGACCATGTCAAAACTATTGAAAAGGCAATGATGACAGAACTTGCTTCTATTTTTGCTGAATCTGCAGCTCAAGTCAAGTCCTCAAATGAAAGAGTCCATGATATAGCTGTAAGCTATGACGGCACTTGGGCCAAACGTGGTCACACTTCAAAACTTGGTGTAGGCGATGTCATTGATGTCAAGACTGGTCTGGCTTTAGACTGCCATGTAATGTCAACATATTGTCAGGTAAGTTTCAACTAAATGTATTTTGTTGTCTAATTATTTTGGTCACCATTTCGTAGACTATAAAATTTATATAATTGTCGTAAATAATAATTGTTTCTCAAATTATCTATTCAGCAGTGTACCACTGTTGGAGACAGCATGAGACTGGCTTGCCCCCAGAAACACTCTACATGGTTTGAAGAGCAGAAACCAAAATGCTCTAAAAACTTCTCAGGCTCATCTGGAGCAATGGAAGTGGAGGCAGCTAGAGTTATGGGGGGCAGGTCAGAAATGCTGCACGAACTGCGGTACACAACTCTTGTGTCAGATGGGGACACAAAAACATTCTCGGCTCTCTCTGAAACCAGGCCTTATGGGCTCTCTCTGAAACCAGGCCTTATGGGACGACAGACATTAAAAAGCAAGAGTGTATCAACCATGTGGCAAAAAGGCTCAACACAGCGCTTCGTAATCTGGTCAACACAGAAAACAAGAGAGGTGTGAGGCTAGGTGGTGCAGGACTTGGAAATTTGACACAGGTAATTTAAATATATCCACAAAATGCTAAGGAAATGTTGTGCATGTATTATACTAAATTATAGATTTTAGCCCTGGTAACAATATTAATTTCATTAGTTTATAATTTTATCATTTGTTTCTTATTATTTATTATTATCAGACCAAGATGGGACTGCTCCAGAGCTACTACACCAAGGCGGTCAGGACATACAATTCCTCTGTTGATGAAATGAGCGATGCTATTTGGGCTGCATTCTATCACTCAACATCAACAGATGACTCTCCCAATCACAAGAAATGTCCTTCAGGACCAGAATCATGGTGTTTTTTTCAGAGAGCCTTAGCGAAAGATCTCACCACCCCCTCTCACAAAGGTCGACTTACTACCTATTTAAATCCCAAAGTTGCCCCACATGTTAAAGAAATTTACATAAGGCTAACGGAGCCTAAGTTGCTAGAAAGGTGTCTTTTAGGTAAAACCCAGAACACTAATGAAAGCCTCCATGGAATGATATGGAGTAGATGCCCAAAACATATGTTTTCTGGACTAATTAGAGTAAAAATAGCCACAGCTTTTGCTGTTGGTGAGTTCAATCAGGGGGCTGTGGCTACACACAGGTTCCTTACTGCTGTGGGCTGTGCGGTTACAAATAAGAGTGTCGAAATGGGGGCTAGAAGAAATGACAGACGGCTAAAAAAGGCAGACACTGCCATTCTTGACGTGTCTAAAACACGTAGAAAAATTAGAGAAATAGCAAAAGTAAAAGAAAATGAGTTCCATCAGACAGTAGAGGGTGGGGCATCTTATTTACCTGGGGGGTTTTAGTATAAATTTAGATAGTCTTAGATTATGAGCAGTTTTGTGAAATTTAATATTTGGGAAGTACTAGTACAATAATTTTTATATGTATATTCTTCACATTGAATGCATTTTGTAATATTTGAATTCAACTCATTAGCATTTTTTTATGTATAGTCATTGCAATGTATTTTTATACAACCATTCATGTGTATTTAAATGTATAATATGGATATATTTATATATATATATATACTGGGTAAACCAACATAATGCTAGGCTATATAATTTTTTTTTTTTTTTTTTGATATCATTCTGTAAAGTTATCAATAAAAAATGTAAATTTTTGCATTTTGCACACATTTGCTACTACATATTATTACCAATATTTATTGTTATTAAAATAGAAGGTTTTCAAACCATGTAATAAAATATTTGAATGATATCTTGATTGAAAGTTGTTTTCATTGTTTTTCTCCGTTGTTTGTTTTTGTATTTTTTCAACATCGTGCACGGTGTAGTTTTTTTGTCTTTAGAGATTAAGTGTTGAAATTTGGCACAATTGTAGATAATACTATTTACTATGATCTCAAGAGAGCATTTTATTGTATCTTGTCTGGTTGATTTTTAAAAAATTTAATAAAATTAAAAAGTATTTTGTTTACATGAAAATGCTCGCTTGGAGTCATCAATAATATCATAAAGATCATCTGTACCAAGTTTCATCATTGTAACTTCAAAAGTTTTTTAGTTATGATGATTCTAAAATATTATTAAAAATTTACATAATCATAAAATAATTAAACTAAAAAAAAAAAAAAAAAAAAAAAATTCTTTCCGGTTTTCAGCTATTGAAACCCAAATGTGTAGACCAAACATAAAAATATGAATTAAATCTGGTAATTAAAGAAATTTGTTTGCAACCTGTGAACCCCCCTTAAACCTGTTTTATATCATTTAACTATTTTGATGACATGTATGCATTGAAAAGTAGTACAACTCTTAAAATATCATCCAAGGCTTTGAGAACCGATGCATTATTATTATTCTATTTATGGTTTGTTGTTTTATTTTGTTGAAAATTATTTGAAGAATGTATTGGTTGAAGTCACTGCTATTAAGTTAACATTCTCAAAAAAAGGGTTGAAATCCCAATGACAGTATAATTTTTTTTTATTATTTAAATGATATTTTCCGCATCGAACATAGATTGATTTTTCTTTACATAAACATTTGGTATCATTTTTTTTTTCTTTAGGAAACAGAACTGAAATGAGAGCTTCGCAGGCAATATTTATTGAGGACATTTCCCTAAGCAATGCGTCAGTCAGTCTGAACGATGAGCTGACCCTCAGTTTGGATCTGTGCAGCAATTTCCCCCAAAATATTACCTTTCACAAAATACAAGTATTATTATTATTATTATACGAAGTTTTATAAAGCGTAGTACCCCAACCTAGGGCTGGGCTCACCATGCTGTACATATAATTTAGTAAACATGATCATGATGACAAAGGCTAGATAACGGCTCAAAGTGTCCTTGTAGATGACAGCAAGGCCACCACCACCAGATGGACGAGGAAATGACCGGGCAGAATAACCAGACGGAGCGAGATCGGTGCACGTCCATTCATCACTTGTCCATCAAAACCAGGTCTCCTGCATAAACATAGTGTCAATCTTCCGGAAGGTCGAGAGGTGTTAATGCGAATGAGGTTGGCTGGGTCAAAATAGCATAGAGTAAGCCTTGACGACGAAGGAGTACCAAGTTGTTTTATTTCTATTTTCCGTCTACCACCATGATGGATACGCTTCCGGGGCAGGCCTCGACCAATGGACAGTTCCTTCAGGCGACATACGACGTCAGCGGTCAAGTGCGATCGTTATATGTTGAAAATAGGTGGCATAGTGGGGTATGATGGGGCATGGGGGTTGACCAATATCCACAAAGAAAAAAAAAATGAAACATTAATTACTTTAGATGCACAGTCACACTGGTTTCATTCACTTCTATTTGAAGGAAATGTAGATGGAAACCCTTTTCAACATTTTGTCAACTTTCTGGATTCCTACCCTCTACTTTTTTTATCCTGATTAAAACACATATGATTATTGTTACAGATCTGTACTGTTAATGAAGTTTTTCGTCTCATACCGTTTTAGATCTCCATAAGGAAATGCACTGAGTCTGAAGCCTTGGACTTTGTTGAACACCAGCAACCCCAACAACATCACCAGAACCCACACAGTATGAGGCATAGACGGCAGCCGAGCGGTACTCATATTATTATTGACAAAATGTTAAACTTTCAGGTTGGTATCAGAAAAGAACTCATTTATAAGATACGATTTTTTAAATCTCCTTTGATGAGCATCGTAAAACCAGGTGACCTCTAGCCATGTGTTTTTCAGTCAACTATACCCATAAATATTTCATTTAATACCAAAATCTTTATATATGGTTAGTGGTTGTAGGAAAGATGGACATTTAATTTGTAATACTGTTCAAAAGGGTCAATTTAAACCTGTCTACCAAAATTTTTAAAACATATTTATTCATTAAATATAAGCGAAGAAAATTATTTGTTTAAATTTTGCCTAAAAGCAATTATTATTGTATTGTCATTTATTTTCATGTAAAATAATTTGAAAAATAAATATGATCCTAATGCTACTCCAGTCCTCTGTATGAAGCTTATTCTACTCCATTCCTCTGATAGCCAATATCAAAAAACCTTCCAAGCCAGTTGGACTTCCATGCAACTGTTGAGAAAGCCAAAGGGAGGCTAGTTTCTTGTGCTATAGCATGTGACAACGCCCTCCAGCTGCTGAAGAGGTCAGACAGTGCAGGTTCCACCCACAATGCCACGGCCATTCACAAGGAAGATTACACGACGTGTTTTAGTCAGAGCGGTGTAACACTGCAGCCTGGGCACAACTCTCTAACATTTACAACACAGGTGAGACACGTGTGTCATAAGGTGTGGAAAGGTAGAGTTGTTTGGGGCTTTCTGGTTTGCTTATTACGTTCATAATTTTCTTTCATGTTGATGATTGATTGTCACACAGGATGAAATGAACAGATCCGAGACCTACAATCATAATGTTTGATCAGTTTTGATAGGAGCAACAGTTTTTTTTTAGTTTTGCTAATTTTTATGTCATTTGATATACATTTCAGGTGAAGGAAAAGGGTATTTTCTGCTTGAGTCAGATGTGTTTTAGCATCAAGATTCTTGATCTGCTGAAGCCATTGACATCACCAGGTGTTTTCTTTAAAGTTTTGAGCATCTCACCTGAATTCCAGCTCAAGCCAAAAGACATAGGTAAGGCAATGGGTTAACCAAGGCAATGGTCATGTTGGCCCTTTATACTGAAATAAATTTAATATTTGTTAGATTTTCTTATTAAAAAAACAATTTTGTAATGCTATCAATAAATAAATAGAGGGTATTTTTTCTCTTGTTTTCACTGGGCTTGTCAACAAATTTTCTCAAATTTGTCACTTGACTTTGCTTGAAATAATTCTTTGCATATGAAATAGGTGTTAAGTTTTAAAAAAAATGTTTACTGGGTCATAATATATAATATAGGATGGAAATACTGCACAGAAAAAATTACCTCTTGCCAGTAGAAATTAGAATGTCATTTTATTAGTCATGGCATGTCACCTTTACAGCCCTGTTTACCCTCAAACTCTTAAAATCGTACAATATCATCACAAAATCATTCAATACATTATCTTAATAGTAAAAAATAAACATAGTATATATAAATTATATGATGTATACACCTCAAAATCTTACATTGTACGCCAAAATCATAAGAGTAAACAGGTCTGCCTTGAACCCATTTATCAAAAGTTTGCCATCATTTCCCCAATTACAATATGTCATTAAAAGCTTTAATATTTCCCCGTGATAAATAATTTGTACAATAGGCACACTATTTATATATTGTTATAAAATGCTGAGTACTGGACATAAAGCTCCACAATCTATCTTTTATAGATCACTTCATTTCTGGCATAGAGCAAAAAGGCATTTTGACCTTCACTTCTGGCAGTTACAGATTAAAAGAGGCATCAACCTTGACCTTTGCAACTGCCCCTCACTTTAGTATCTCTTCATCTGACAAGTCAACAAATGTGTCCCTTAAGGCCATGGACCCCCATGAAAGTCAGGATGTCCCGGTTCTTGTCTTCATGAGTCTTAAAGATGAGAATGACTTGAACCAACAAAGCAAGGTAGGAAAGTGTTTTGGGAATAATTTTGTTTGATTAGCTATGTTTGCTTTTACTGGTTCAACCATTCCCTTTTTTTAAGTCAGCCATTTTTGTGCAGAATTTCTTGAAACTTCTGTTTGAAAATTCCTGTAATAGCATTATTGTCTCATTGATTATTCATCTACTTTGTTGCAGTAATGTGATGCCATGACATACCGTAAAATACATAGCAGGTTTTTTTATTCATCTTGTCACATTTTTCTTAACATTGCCTCAATCAACAGCTAACAGTGACAGTGAAAGACTGGGATCAAACATTGACAAAACAAGTTGAATTTGTTCATCCCTTCCGAGTCACACATAAAGTGTATACTTGTGGAAAACAGTGAGTCTTTTCAGGGTAAACCCCTGGTCATCTTTGTAAAATATTTCACTTCACATCCAGCTAATTGCTTGTAAGAAATTCTTATCTCAGGCTAAGCAAATATAACAGCTCCTCAGAATACATGTGAAAGTACTCTTCAGCTGACATTTTAGAATTGTTATTCAAGGTTCAGTTCTCGTGAGTATGAAATTTGCACCAAAATAAAAGCACAACATTGTTTTAACATCTGTGACCCTGGCTGATAGATTTATGTTGTCAACTTATATTAAAAATGACAAAGATAGAAGACGTATTATATTTTCAATAACACCCACATCAAATGTACTGGTACAAAAACAATTACAGATAAGTTTATTAAATGCAATTTGCATTTTAAAAATATATTGGTTTTCCCAATATTTCGTTAACTTATAATAAATTTTGTGTCATTTTTTATTTGTATGTGTATGTTGGGATGTTGTTCACAGACACTTTTTTATGTTTTTTGTTTTAAAGGAAATATTTTCAACTAGTTATTCATGGTACCACAAAAGCGGATTTTACCGTGTGCAATCCGAGTCTGTTAGCCCCCAACTGTCCTGATGTGGAGCTGATTCTGTTGAACAGGCCAGATCAAATTTTAGTAAGTTAAACTAATAAATTTGTTTCAGGTTAAGTGTCTAGTCTGCCTATATAGTTTAAATGTTCAGAATCGGAGAATATATTCAGTCTTTGCTAAAAATCTTTACATGATAAGTGTTTTCATCAAATAGTTTTCTGTATTCAACTGCTGTTTCACAGCCCTTACACATTCCAAGTAGGCAGCTGAACTGCATTAAACCTAACTTGATTATTTATATTCTTTACCATTGAAGTAATGCCAATAGTATACTTTTTTTTTTTAATATCCTAGACAGCTAATTCTATAAACCAGGAGAAATTATCTCAGAGATGGTCAAAATTACTCACAAACTAAATTAACTCTTTCCGTGCCAAGCCCCGATTTATCGTAGATTTGACTGGTCACGTTTGTGCCAAGCCACGATACATCGTCGAAATTTATTTATATAGTTTATTTCGTTGCCTGTGGCTATTAATCCGACTTTTTATGTTCTTAAACGAAGGGTAACTCTTCCTACTTTCTTCCTGTTAGAAGTAGGGCATGTTTACATGTGTTTTTTCTAATAATAGTTCAATTTGTGTTGAAACTTTTGTAAACAAAGCAATGGCCACGCCTACTCCAGGCCCATCAGCTGTTGCTAGACCACGTAGGTAATCAAGTTTGCAAACAAAAGAGCTTTTATTGCTAATTATTGATGCTGAAACATCAGACAATAACCATGAATCAATTGAATCTGATTCCAGTGATGATTTTGAGCTTTCTGAGCATCCTGATGGGTCGGTAAATCCCAAATACAATGGCGAAAGTGATAGTAGTAGTGGTGATTGTCGGCACTTTCATAAAAATTTCAAAACATTTTTTTAAATTAAAACAATACAACAGATGCATAGAGCATAGAAAAAGGATTACATTAACACCAAGATCAACTTTCTAGCTCAAGTGGTTCAAAAGTTATTATTTTTTTTCAAAATCACTTTGTTGCTATGGCAACAGTGAGGCTTCAGATAATACTAAACCTAACATTACAAAAATGTGTATAACTCTGTCACTAAATGGAATATTTTCAAAATATAAAATGCATTATGATAAAAATTGGAAATACTTTCTGAGGATTGGAGCAGAATAGGATACCAGCTACACATACCATATGGTAGTCTAGTAAGTTCAGATTTGGGGCACATTTTAAAAAAATAAAATAATTTGATCTCATAATATTACCAGAAAAATTTATACTATTGTTGTCATATTGTTTTATCTGTTACATATTATTATTCTCTGTCTAATTTCCTTTAATTTGATATGAAATACATCTATTTTGCTGAAAGACAAGTATTCATAATTAATTAATAGATAATAGCACCCTAAAAAATTTCCACTGGCCGAAAACTGGTCTGGCACGAACGTGGAAAACCCCCTGGCATGAAAAGAGTTAATGTATTTTCTATCACTATTTTTTTGTTTGTTTGACAGCCTGTCAATGAAAATCAAAGCATGTCATTGCTATGGCAACTGAACAGCAACATTCCCATCCTGCCGTCCCTGGATCTCAAATTCTCATGCTCTTACTTGAGTCATTTGGATCAAAGCTCCCATCAGTCTCATCATTATGATTATGTTTGCTCCATTCAAGATTTTCAGGTAACAGCACTTATTTCATGTGTACCTCATTGGGCGTACAATATTAGATTAATGTACATTTAGAAACAAAATCCTATCAGCATGGTTTAAAAAAATAAAAAATTTGTTTCAAGTATTTCTTATATTAAGAGCATCCCTCAGTGGGACAAGGTGACTCTGAGTTAATTTAATTTTAAACTTACTGTTTCAGACTCAGTATATTTTGTCCTACACTGTATCCAGTATTGAGGAGGACAAGTCCTGTGTGACAGGAGAGGCAGCCATCCTGGATATTAAGGTCAAACAGCTGATAAATGTCAATCTAAATGAAGGAGTCAAACTGGCATATTCTGTCAAAGCCAACGGAACTGTTTGGGCCATAGGTGGAAAGTCGGCTGGTAATTTTAACATTTTTTTAGCTTTTGTAGTAAATGTATACCAGAAAGATTTAGCAAGTTGTAAAAAATTGCCATTTTTCAAAATTCTATTAACTAAGTATTTTGTGTGTGTAATTTAGCACATTTTAATGTCCATGAACTTTAGTTGTTAAGAAATTTCTGTGAATGTCATTCAGTATTCTTATCAAAATGTACAAAAATAGCCCACCCTACTCTATCATAGAGTTTATTGGACACAAATATTAAAGTTTTGGAGTTCTTTTTTAAACTGCAATGCTAAAAATGTAAGTCAATCCCAAATCGTGCACATAAGACCACATAATATATTCCAATTATTTAATTTTCAACCAAAAAAAATGAGAGAAATGTGGTTTTCCATTTTGGCAGCTATGTGATTACTGTTTTAACTCCAGTGATAAACATGGATTTTTTTCAATGTACAGGTGTGTTTACACTCAAAGATGGAAAGTACAATATAATACTGGATGTAGTTCCCATGCAACCTGGATTCCTACATTTTCCTGTTGTCACTCTGTACAAATATGTACATCAATTAGAAGGTGAATGGAACATTTTTATTTGCCTATGTGATAAAGTGACACATGTGATCTTTTGAATTTCCGAAGATGCCAATGGCAATGTTGTTTGAATAAAAATGAAGTGATCCAAATGTTTTTGGGATGAAAACATTGAATAATGCATTCACAATTTCCAGCAATATTTTCTTGGGCAATGAATTATTTTCAAATCTCTCTCTGTTATAGAAAACCCATTGCCTTTGATGTTGATACCACTAGCTTTAGGAAGCATAGATTGATCAATGTTAAGAAGAGATATGTGCTTATACATGTGTATAACAAATTAATGATAGCCTACAGAATTATGTACAAATAAAATTTGTTAACACATAGCCCACCCTACTCTATGGGACTCAACTATCTGAGTTTTTGATGTTTTTTTTTTTAATGCAATGCTAAAAAAATATAAAGTCATCAAAAATGATGCATATAAGACCCCAAAATTATTTGAAATATGATATCGGTAATGTAGGAGTGACTAAATCAGGGACATAAATGTGGTACAGGAGCCTTTGTTTGGGGTCAGACCATACAGAACAGCAACATATAGTCACAAGTGATGATCTGTAAAAATATTTCCTTCATCCTTGGTTATGTTAGAAAGGTAAAGTTGCAGCTAAATCCTTACTTAATTTGTAAAATTCCTCATTCCCCTACTTCACAGACCATGGATCAGATGAGAAGGAACCCACAGACTCTGACAGTGATTCCACGGCTCCCTTGCAGTCACCCCTAAGAGCTAAGAGAACGATATCACAGGTGTCAACTTCATCAACATCCTCAGCCCAGCTTGCGTCTCATCTTGTGGACTTTGCACCAGGTCAGGTGTACAATGAGAGCAGGAGTAAGCAGATCCACGTTTCCCCTTGTCGAACGACCAGCGATATTGACATATCATTAGTGCTGTGAAATTTAGATATTTGAAGTGGAATGTCATTCTATTGCTTCGTCTTCCTGACATAAAACTGTGTGCAAAATACATCATACAGTGCCCTAGTCTATGCCCCTGATGTAACATGTGCAACGTGAGATGTAAAAAAAAAATTATTAAAATAAATAATTGCTCTGGCTGTGAATGCATTTGTAGATTTTTCTGTACACTTCACTAAGACTCCATATGAAAGTGAATATTTGATTTTTGTGTCTAGGTAATGTTCTTATTAAAAAGCAGGAAAATAAATGGGGAGGCGCACAAATTATTAATGCTAAAGTAGCTAAATGTTTTAAAAAGTTCCTTCTAACTGAAATGTATTTTTACTAGGTTTGAACATTAGTTTAAAGCTTCTTGCTATCTTAATAAATATTCAAAAGAATCCATGCAGATCAATATACTATTCCATCACCTCTTTGAGATCCTGTAGTTGTCACCTTACAGGTAGCATACCAATTTTTCAATATGCTAGTGTGACTTTATCCAATGAATGGGCTATTGAGAACTACATTCCAATTTCTATAACTCATCATTTCCCATCAGTTTCATTTTTGCTCTGATGAAATTAAATGATTTGTTGATGATTGTCTTTGTAAAAAAAGTCATAAAGTGCATTTAGGCATGTTCCTAGCATTATGGTGTTCTTTTACTTGTGAAACATTTGATTTAAGATTGTCACAAAATGTTGTTAAAGTTAAAGCCTATATGTTTTTTATAGACCAAGATTATCTACACTATTTTATTTATCTGTCATTGTTAGTTTTAACCTTCACTGGTTGACCCTTTTCTTGGTCCTGTTTATAGGCTAACTAATATTTATATTTGTAAGTAGTAAATCAAGTTAATGCTTGGATCATACAAAGAACAGCTTTTTGGCAACTTCTGCAAAATTTACTGTCAGTCGGTTTAAATAGTGATAGCTTCGTAATAGTTAAGCAGCCGAACTTGAAGCAATGTGATCACAAATTTGTATTATAAATATAATTTCGACTTCTTATTTGTGTGACTTGAGAGATTTAGGAAATAGTCTTTGTGTTATCAAAAGCCTTTTACTTCACAAATGACTTGGTAAGCTTAGTGCATTGCATTTGATATATTTGTTACAACTTAATGAGGGGGGGATCATCAATTGTAAATGCTTGGAATTTGAAAATAAATTACATTTTCTTGAATAACAAAATGTGTGGGTTTATTTTGTTTTGATTCACATATTGTGCTCAATGCAATTGTTTTTTGCTGTATAAATTTTCTTCTAATTTTTAAAATTAAGTTAAACTCCAATGAACATTTCTGGGAGACACTGTTGCTCAAATTATTTTGGTCGACTTTTTATTTTTATGCCTAAGTAAAAAGTAAAGTCACTTTAACCGGGATTTTGTAGGGATTCAATTTTTTTAAAATTACAGAATCATATTTCAATGCTATATATTTCTTTATTAGTTAATCTTTAGAGAAATAAGCAAATCGGATAGAGAGTGAAAAATACCGAAAATTTCTTCTTTTTAATGAAGTCTTTTATTTAAAAAAAAAAAAAAAAAAAAACCCACAAAAAACAGCAGTAATGAAAGGGTTAATTCGAGTTGACTTATGTCATAATTTGGAGAATTTGTCTTAGCTTCTTAAACTAATAATGATAAGAAGTTGAGCAGTTGAAGCATTTCATTTTTAAGTTATCAGAATGAAAATAGTAAAGCCAAACACTCAGATATATACTATCGGTTTATTATTAAAATATTTTCTGATGGCTCACAGAGGCAGTTCAACTTTTACATGCAGACTCGTGGCAACTGGTAAGATTTAAAGTACACAGAGTAAATCAAACATGTTCCAGCATGAAATACATGTTCATCAGACAATCAAACATAATCCAGCACAATGACAATCTTGCAAAACAAAAGAAAAATTAAGCAACGGCTCACAATCAAAGACTGTGTCACAAGATTATCTTCAGCATAGGGCAACAAATATCTTTACATTGTGAAGGCACTGGCTATGGCTCTAGTGGAACACAAATTCGATCCACTGGCATTTAATTTAGTTATTTCCTCATCAATAATTTTTATGTACATATAATAATTTATTAATATTTTTACACTTTCATAGAAAATAGAAGCATTTCTTTGACTGCCTTGATAAAATAATTTCAGCATAGCTAAAATCAGATCTTAAAACAGACACACCTTCTATGCATATTATTAATTATAATTATGTAAATCATTTACTCTTTTAAGTCCCGTAACTATATATATATATCATCCAAATTGATTAATATTTGGTCTTATAAATAGTGTCCGATACAATGAAATAAACTTTTGGAAAAAAATTGCCCAACTGAAAAATAATTAAAAAATGAAAATATTGTTATCAGTTTCTGAATATCTACTCCAGATTATAAACAATCTCTGCCATAAGATAATTGTGCGTACACTTGTTGCAACAGGTTAAGCAAACATTGCTAAAATTGTCAACAAATTGTTCATTGCATGCATAGCATGGTACAGGTGATCTTGCAGGATTGGAAATAAACTATGGCAAAAACTTGCACATACAGAAATTATTAAAAATTGCAAGAGTTATTTATTGTTGCATGACCTTTCTCTTCTTAACTGCACAGGATTAAAAATAAAGATACGTGTAAGACTTACCATAAGTCCCTGTATTCATGTTCTACTTTAATACTTCGATTGTTGTGATTTTCAACTTTTTCACATCCATTGCTGGCTTAGTACATTGAAAAACTTGAAAATGTATAAATGAACTCTATTGAAATGAATCAAGACAAACTTTTTCATCTGAACAATGGCTTTCAAGCCACAGATGTTTAGGCATTTTACAGAAGTACTAGACTGAAGACACATACCTGAAAAGTGCTTTTTGAGAATCACTAAACAATCTACAAAATACTGATAATTTGGGGTTCGCCATTTAAAATACTGATAATTGGAGAGAGAAAAAAAATTGTTTGTTGAAAATGTACAGCCTGTTGAGTTGTTTTTTTAAAAAGTTGAACAGCCACTCAGGCTCTGAGAGTAAACCTTTTTTTTTTTATTTCATTAATTCTAATTAACATAATATTCAATTGCAAATTGAAATTTAAAAAATTACATGAGTAAAGTGTTGATTTTTGAGGACTGTCCTGGAGGCTCGCCCGTCCTTAAAAAAATGTAATGACCATTTATTTAAACATAAAACTTAACTTTATTCCCATTGATGGATCATCGCAGCATGAGAAGCTGATTTCGATACCCATACCTTCGCTTAAATTCACATAAGAGAAAATAAGTAAATAAATTTAATGGGACTCTGAATAAAATGTGTTAAATACAAACTATACAAACAGCTTGCTTCCTGTACAGTTAAAAAATATCACATGTAACAGTTATTGAAGAATTAAATGCATATATTGGATAATAAATAACACGATTTTTCTGTACACAGGGAAAAATAATTACTCAATTTATGTAGTATCTGCATCTCAAACAATTCTAAAGAAAGTCAACAAATGTCATTGATTACTATTCCAATAATCATAATCATTGTTTGACTTGTGAGAAACATAGACTCAAGCTAACTTAGGGCGACATTGACAAAGCAGAACCCATAAATATTTGTTACTGCATTTTGCCCTTAGCACCAGGGATGCATAGACAACAAAGAGATTTGTCTCGTAAATGATAATCATCACACTTATATTTTTTAATCATGTATTCATTTTCAACATGATCATGTTGATACAGTTTCAGACAGAAATTAACAGTTTAAAAACTAAGATTTAAAAAGGAGAACAATTAGCTGATACCCATTGGAGTTTATCAATAAACTACCAGCTTCTCCAAGTCAAGTAAAAAAAAATAATAATAATGTACCAATTCTATGACTAACTTTATTGCATGTGCATTTTCATTACCTTGAAAAGCATCATAAACTGTCAAAATAGTTTTGTATCTAGTATCACTAAGATATTTGAACTTTGACCCATTTATGCAAAACAACTAGTCATTTCATTGCAACTACTACACACAACCATCATATTGGTAAATTAGATGAATGATTGAGTTTAACATATTGGGTTTGTTAGCTTACAATTTTAGAATCATTGGCAAGAATGTGTTTTTTTAATTATTATTCATTCACTTTAATCAATTTTGATTTCTTCAGAAATAATTAACATTCAAATATAAAAGCAATGAAAAAGTATTAGGTATGGAAAGAAAACTGCTATGCGTTCACTGCTATTAATTCTTTTCTCATGACATTTTGAATAAGAAATACCGGTATTTTTCTTTAACTTTCACCATATGCAAAGTGGCAACAAACCAACATAACAAGTTCCAGTTTCATTCATGTAAACCATTAAGGATTTCAGAAATTAATATCTTAAACACTTGCAATGGCTGCAAAAAAAAAACAAAAAAAAAAACCAACTTTAAGGCAATAAAACTTCAAAATAGTGAAATAGAAAATTGTTTTAAGAGACATGTCATTTTGTGACATTTAAAAGACCCATATCTGCATAACAAAGAGAGCATAGAAACGCATTATTTAAAAAATGATATAAAGTAATAAGGATCTTTTAGCTTAGGGAAGGGTTTGAAGTGCAAGGCATGGTAACCCCACAATAAAAAAAAATATACCAGTTTACTAATAACTTGTAACTTACTATTTAGATCAGTAATTTTCAGTAGGGACAACACCTCATGCCCACCCCACCAAAGGCACCCTGAGTGCCTCAATGTACAAGGTTGATGCACAGCTTTGAAATTATGCGTTCAACTTAAGCAAAAACATAAATTATAATTTGAATTTATCATTTGCTAAATTTTATAAATTACTTTCATTCTAAAACCTGAGCTAGAGCAGAAATGCTTGGTGCAGAGATAAAGATTAGTTCCCTTTGTACATTGTGTTGACACATTGCCTAGTGGAAACGTGACACACGGTCCAGGGGATATGTGATACAGAGCAAGTCCTCGGAAGCATGATAATCTTGCGAGGAAGCTTATTTCAATAAATGAAAAATTTTGAAGCATGGAAGGCCAGGTAATTGATTTTTAAATTCATGGTTGGCATCTTTTCAACTTTGAGAGACCATATTGTGTCTACTTATCTGCTCCTTCCCGAGAGTCTTTAGCATCATTTCCTGGAATGACAGCGTCAGCTTTTCTTTCACCACTGAACACTGTTAGGTGTTAAACTTAGCTTTACTTATGACTCTCCTTTCAGAAAAAGTTTGGATCTCACACCTGTGAGAGGCTAATGCCTTTGCTAAGTCCATGAAAAAGATGATGAGAGGCATCTACTTTTAACTGCAATTCAAGTTTGTACTCACTCAATGTTAATCATGTATTATTCTGAATAAGGAAGGATAAAAAGAGGTGCTAAAGAGATAAATTATTTTCTTTAAGGTGCCCACATTTGAAAGAGGTTGAAAACCCCTGACTAAGGATGATTAAGTTAAAGAAGTACAACTCAAACCACAGGGGCATGTTTAGTTAACACTGAAACATTATCTTTAAACTAAACTCAGGAACAAATTACACATTTTCATGTCTATCACTTGCCTGGTGCAGTGCACCACTTACCAAAGAAATGATTACTAATTAAAAATTTGAAAAAATATAATTTAAAAGTTAAAGTACCGTTTGATATTTAGAACTGAGAAAAGAAAATAGCCCCCAAAAAGTATTCAGTTTCATATGAAAAATAATATTTTAAAAATGTACTTGCAATGTTCTTTTACTTTCATTCAGCTGGTTAGTTTTTAAGTGCCAGCAAGTCAAAAGCTCTAAAAATAATTAATAAGAGGATGTGAAATTAAAATCTCTAATTAATTGAAATTAATACTATGAGCTGTACTGGTGACTAGATAGTCAATATAAAAACTTCAACAATGACCTGACAATTCAAAAACTATTTGAAGCATTAATATAAAACTCAAAGGTGTTCAGTATTTCACAGAAAAAGGTAATTAAATTAAGATGTAAAAAGAGTTGGGACATTAAAAAAAAAAAACACAATTAATAGACACACACAAAAGTATAGGTGAGCTAAATAATATTCTTCAAGGCTTACAGGTCTGTATAATATGACTATGTCAAGTTACATAGAATAGAGCTTATCAGTAGAGTATCTAAAGCCATACTTGTAACAACAGTATCTAAATTATCATTCATAAATTAGAAACTTTAAGAAGTTTCTACACCCACAAGAAACAATAAAAACTTTAAATAAGATTCAGTATGGAAAATTGGAGGACTCTCTCAAAAGCTTGAATAATGTCTCAAAATTTCAAAGAAAAAGTAATTTAAACTAGAATATAGAATACATAGAGATTAACAATTTTTTTAAATTATTTCTGTAGATCTATGCTTCAAGTATGAGGTTATGCCCACTGACTAAATTGAAGGAGAATGAAGTTAATTAAAGCTTTTGTAGTGTTTACAATGTATAAGGGAAAAAATGTATTGCACCTTTAATAGCTCAAGTGCTATATAGTGTGGTGGATAAAAATTGTGTTTTCCTTATTCATTGTCTATGCAAACCTCAAAAATTAAAACAAATGTATTTATAGATTAACTATACATGTAACAAAATGGGAGCTAAAATATCAAATATTAAAAAATAATAATTTCATAAAACTATTCGTTTAAGATTTAATTCGATACAAGAGTTAAAAATAAAAATTTAAAAACTCCCCATAACAGGACAAATATTGAAGAATATGATCTAAAATTTTCTAATGCTTTCAACCTTAATGTTTATAAAGTGGAAGTTGTCATTACATTTCATTGCATCTCAGTTTGTAAATAGAACAGGAATGCCAGCATCATTTATATAAAGGAAATATAAAGAAGTAATTGATTTTCCAGTAGGCTAAGTAATTCATGCATATCATCAACAAAAAAGGTAGCAAAAATAATTATTTTTCAATCACTCTTGCATGTTTTAACAAAACAAATTAGGAAAGAAAAATGGAAAAACAAATCTCTTGCATATTTTGATTTTTCTTTTGAAATGTGCATATCTAAACATTACAACTAATAACATCTTTTAAAAGAAAAAGCACACAAAAGCAAAACGGTTCTTCAAATGTCTTATTTTTCTAACAAAGAGAACGTTAAATGTTATCCATTTTACAATTAGAAACAACTGTTATCAAAATTTAATCATATATAAAATATAATTCTATGATTGTTTTACTATTTTTATCATGACTTCAGTGAAGAAAGCTAAAATATAAAAAAATTAAGAAATTGAAAAAAATATTAATAATAAATAAAAATATAGAAGTAATGTATGATATGACACCCCCATAAACTAAATATAAATGAAAAACTGACATTTCAAAAGTGCTAAACAGAGTTAAATTACACTACAAAGTTTAGCCCATGCTCACTGATATCCCTTACTTTTATCACAACCTTAACTACTTTTGAATAGTAGCAAAGAAATAACTACAGACTATCATGCACCACAGTCATTTAGTATCCATTTGATCATCTGAAGTATCTTCATCACTATGTCGCCGCAGGTTCAATAGTTTATTGGATAAGGTTTCAAAGAATGTGCTTCGATATTCCACACTTTGGCTGTCCAGCAGACCATAAATAGTTTCGTAATATTGAGAGAACAACTGTTCGTTGACTTCATTGTACTGAGAACCAACAATCTGAAAAAAAAATTTTTAAAACAAAAGAGTTTAAAAATTGACATGACAGTGGGCAGCTAAAATGTTATGCTTGGATCATCTAGACCAGTGGTTCCAGAACAGGGCTCCACGGCCACTCCAAGAAATAACAAAATTGAATGAATAATTACAATGTAAGAAACAAAAAGCAGTATCAAAATAAGAACTGAAAATGACATTCTGAATGAAAATTGGCCAAGTTGATAGTATGCCCCAGTTATTTCTTGGAACTGAACCTTCAAGAGGCTTTATGAGCATTCTCGAATCCACTCAAAGGTTCTCAAAACTTTGCCCCAAATATTTTGAGGCTGGTTATTAAATTTGGAGTCAGTTCAAAGAGAACCGTCATAGCGATAACATTGTGTTTTTTAAAGCCATTTTTCAACAAGTTATCTGTTCCTTTGACTACCATATCACCGCTTTTATAGTTAGAATCAGGTTACTGAATTCGCAGAATCAATGGATGAATCGACGGACATCGCCAGCTTGGTGGTTTTAATGGTACTTCTTGGTTATGTTTAAAAAGCAGTCAGGAGGACCTTCTTCTTTGCAGACCTCTATCAAATAACACAATAGGGAGTGAACAATATAAATTCTTGGATGAATTCTTCTCATCAAATGAAATATCATGAGGAAACAGTGCAGATATATTTACTAATTGTGCAAAGGCAATGATGCATAACATTGCTGGAGCCATTGCTAAAATTAAAGAGAATGCAAAGACTGTAGTACCATCTGCTTCTTAATAGACAGGCACTTGCCTCGAGGAAAAATGCCACCTGAGCTTATGAAAGTGTATGATGCCATTAAAATAATAACCTATTGAAAATAACAGCCTTTTAAAAGATGATTTAAAAATATTGTCTGAGAAAAATCAAAATTAGTATTTCTGCCTTTCTCAACTCCAAATCTCCGTGAAGCCAGATATCTCTTCTCTGCCCTGACAGCTACAAAAACAATGAACGGAATATGCTTAAATGCAGAACCAGAAATTTGCCTGCAATAATTATCAATTGAAAATAAAATAAGAAGAAAACTGTGCAGCCACTGGAATCTCATTAAAAGTTAAATCATTATTTTGTGCCATGTTATTTTTGTTTATCCTCTCCCTCTGTAACGTTATTCTTAAACAATATTAACTTGAAAGATATAGGGTAGATTTAGGGGTTCCTCCACAAACATTGATTCTAATAAGGGCTCCTGAGTCAAAAAGATTGGAACCACTGATCTAGACCAGTGACAAATATAGGGAGTGTGTGTAAATCTTCAGTGGTTTGCCACTGTTGTGTAATCCATTAAGAAGGGGGTTGGGGGGGAGTCCTTTCACAACTGGAGGCACATAGGGAAAAAGTAAATGAAAGCAGTCTTAATGAGATCAAAACTCAACTGTAGTAGAGCCTTTGTGGATTACCAGGCTAACTTTGAATGTGTGGCAGACATATTAAGCTTTCTCAACAATCGTAATACTTTTCTTCAGGGTTTTACAAATATTTTTGCACTGAGTCTCCCACAGGAGGAAGATACAGAAACGTTTCCACAATTCCAAGAACTATTAATTGCAGTTAAAATCAACTAATGCTAACATAACCCTCAAAAAAAAAGAATCTGATTGAGTCTTATCATGTCACTTGATGTGTAAACTTTTTAGTTATTTAATACCAAATTTTTTCCTGCCTCAATTTCTCTCTTCTCCCACGACCAATAAAATGTCTTTTATTTAAATACTGGTCATTTCTAAATCGAGATTTGAAACTATTAATGCATTAAAACCTGGTAGGCCGATATTTAAGCTTCTCTTATTTTAAATGCATCTTTTCAAATCAATTCCTAAATACCTATTACTAGCCACACCAAGCTTACAAATTACATCCTTAACTGCTTTTATTCTGATTTAAATTTTAGGAGTATAAAGTAGACCTATAATAACAGATAATTAAATTAACTTCGATTGTATGGTGCAATCAGTTCAGAAAGTGGTTGAATGGCTAAGCTTTTCCTTTTTGTCTTGTCATTTATGAAGTTTGAAGAGAATGTTTTTACTCAAACACTGAGGTACTTCGGTAAACCAATTGAGGCTACTACGCAATTTTTATCAGAAATGGGTGTCAGGGCAGTAATTCTAATTTTTAAATCTTTTTATGCGAATGTCAAATGCTATGAATTTTAATCAATAAGTGCTATTGACATACAATTGCATTCTCTTTCCTCCCTTTTCCCTTTGTTTTTTCAATCGACCTTAATTTTTTAATTATAGGTATGTATAAGGATCTTTCAATAAAACATTTCTGAAGAAAAAAAAAGGAACGTGACCTTCATATTAAATCTCATGAAGCATTATATATTTATGTATACTTGTGTGCAAATTCTCATTTAGGTAGGTTGTGTCCAGCTTTTGTTATGCTCATCCGACAACCTGCATTATTGCAAGGTCGCTCACCCCAATATTTAATGGCGAAAATCGCTGATACTTATTAAATTACTAGCAGAGGCGCTGCCTTTGACAGTATTTACTCTCATCTGGCATCAAGATGGAAACTTAAGAAAAGAACAGTCAATTCAGTCAGGAAAATTGACATTCAGGGCCTTATATTAAACTTATAAAGCCTTATACCTTATGTAACAGTAGACACAAGTCTGGGTGTTCAGTAGATGTATGTCCCAGTGCAGGGCCGCACCATGGTTTGTCCATCTTCTGACTGATATGTAAGTTATGTCTAGCGAATTCTCAATGGAACACTAACAACACCAGCTATCTCATTAAACCTTTTCACATCCCAAGCACTTTCCTGGACAAGGATATCCAGGCATTTCCCATGGCCATGGCCTGAAATGTGTTTCTTCCCCCTACACAAGCTCAGGAACACATCTATCAAAAAACTTGTCACAATTATCGACATCTCACCACTTATGACAAACAACATCCCATGACTGCAATAAGGATTACCATATTTTATTAAAGCTTGGGCTTTAAAATGAACTTAGACTTAAAAGGAAGGCATTTTAACAAGACTATTTTAATTTGATGTTTAAAAACATGGTAGAGTTCATATTATAAATTATCATAATTAGCTGGATGAAAATGGAGAATGGAATTTTGAAAAAGTGGTACAATATACCAAAAAGCCTTTCCTATGCATATTGCAGCATATGTCATGCCATATATTATTATTTTCCTTTGAAATTTTAAGAGTAAGTTAAGAGGCACCAGGAAATATAATATGAATATGTGAACTTTTTATCAGTGAACCTCATGATTAAGAATTAACTTTATTTAATTAAGGTTAAAAATCAGTAGTCCAATACTTCTACTTCACAAAGTTCAATTTAGTGATTGTCACACTTATAGATACTCAGTATCAGTAGGCTACTCAGTCGATAGGAGTTACTCACGAGAATGAGTGTAACTCTTTAAACTCTTTTTCAAACTCTTTTTGAGTCGGTACTCACTCTGAATCCTTGTAAAGAAAGTTCAACACACATGTTTCTATTCTCTTTAGTGGTAATATTTATATATATAAGATTTTTATCTTTAGGAAGTACGGTAGAGATCTGAACAAAGTTAACAGCAAAAGCTATTTCTTTTACAACTTCTGTTGCTTCGATATTCAGTGCTTTATCGTCGTCTATGAGCATGTCCCCCTCCTCAACGGCGTCAGCCATTGCTAAAACATTATAGGAGTTCCTTCCCTTAAAGTGAAATGTTGGGGTTTAGTAATAGTTCAGTTCGCTGAAGAGCTCATTTTCCATTTATTTATTCACATTCTTAGACTATTAAATCGTGTAAATCATTAATTTCATAAGAGAAAATTATTTTTAAGTGTGTTTTATTTAATCTTAAATAAAATGATGATCTAATACAATGTAATTTTAAGAAAACACACACAAATTTAATTTTAAAAAGAGCCTAACTTGCCCTAAGTTGTGGCTAAAATTTTAACATTACCTGGCGTTGACAGAAAAATATGGCCGTCAAGAGTAATTATAAATATTGTCTACACCAAAAATATTTATTTTTAGACTTTTAATCTTAGTCTCAGTGAATTTGAAAGAAAATACGACCCGTTTCCCCAAGTCTTTTGTGCAGCGTTATTTTCTTATTAAGTAGTTCTGGCAAAGTCTTGGTGGTCTATTATTAATTTTAGCCTAAAAAAAACTCTACTTTCCTAAATAAAACTCTACTTATCTGCATAAAGACCTCTTTGGTAAATCTTCTATTAATATTTTACAATAGTTGAATAGGCTTACTTATTTTAGGCTATACAGTATAGGCTACTTTTAATAACTTTTAAAGCTAAGTTATAGGCATTTCGGTGAGATCCGGGAATTGCCAAAAACCGGGTATCGTGATTTCGTTGTCAAAATGGCGACCTCCACTTTTTAATTTACCGAGAGTCACGTTGTTCACGACTTTATTACTATTTGTAGCCCAGTATGTAAATTCTATTTCCGCCCACAACTTGGAGTAGACATGTTGTTTTATGAGTAGACACTTTAGTCCTAAATATAATTTCAAGGCTTCACTTTGATAATTGAAGGTAAAATAATGCTAATTTGACTAATTCAAATTTTTTTTGGAGTAAGGTTATTATGTTTGAATTTCAGGGACTTTATAGATCATGGCATTAATTACATACAACATATCCAATTTGTGTAGTGTAAGGTTAGGCCCAGAGGTTTGGTCATAAATTAACTCGGCAATTTTAGTCACATGTGTCCCAAAATTACCTATTATCGTTAATATTCGTTGCTATAGTAAACAACCTGATTTACTCTGGAAATCCAGCCTATTTATTACCCCATAATAACTCATTTAAAAACAAAAACAAATAAGTTAATAACACAAATACATATTTTTAATGTGGTTTAAAGCTTTTATTGAGAGATATTAGGTTAAATAAGCCATTTTATTACAATTAATAGTTAATTATTAGTTTTATATACTGAGACTGGTATATATATATATATATAATTATATATATATTTTAAATATGTATATAATATATAGAGGCCTAGAATATATTACTATTATAAGTGTAGGCCTAGCTCCACCCCAGTAATTATTTATAGAACTCATTATTCATATATCATGTAATTGTAATGACATATTATGATGATTCTTAAGGCATAAATTAAGTAAAAATGTAAAAAAAATATTCACTTACCTTTGATATTGAAATATCCTATATTTAATCACAAATCACACTATTCCAAAAGAGAATTATTATATAATTCTCAGTATTCTCAAAGAAAAAAACACACTTTTTGCCAAAATAATCCAAGAAATACATAAGATGTTACTTAAAATTATCATAAAATACTGTAATTACCTCAACCAAATGACTATAACTTATTTTAAATTCTATCAACAGCCAAAGTTGATTCAAACAATACATGTTGATTTGTGAAACAACTTTACTAACATAAAATAAATGACATACTATTTTTTTGTCATATTCAAACATTCATATGGTATGGGACTAAAATACATTATATAGAAAATGGTAAAATAAAAAGTGTAATCGTAAATTTTAACTTAATGAAACAAATAATCCCTTTATTATTAGTTTATACTTATAAATTTTAAACAATTCCACAGAAAATTTGAAATTAATATCTAAAGAATATTATTATTATTATGATTTTTGGGAAATTAAAAAAACAACATTTAGACAAAATTAATTAATTAATTACAAATAAGTGACGAGTCAGCATATTTAATATATTTTAATAGGAAAATAATAAAGAATTTTTTTTTAATTTTTGCGGAATATTAACAAAAACTAACATATATTTTGTAGTTTTATTTGGAAGTCTTCTTATTAAACTATGTTCCCTGTAAATATTATATTTTTTCTCATTTTATTTTAAAGTTATAGGCGTTTAAAAAAAAGCAAATTTAGGGTCTCAAAATGTGGAGGAAATCCCCATAGTGAAAAAGTTCCTTTGGGGTCCTTACTAAAAAATTCATAACTTTTGAACCACTTGACCTAGAAAGTTGATCTTGGTGTTTTTTGTAATCTATTCACCAGGCTCTATACAGCTGTAGTATTTTTATATTTTTAAAAATATTTTGAAATTTTCATCAAAGTGCCTAAGCTAAGTTTTAGGGCATTTTTTAGGTTAATCTCTACTTAATCCTGATGCAGGCTCATTTTCATTCTCAATCTCACTCAGTCTCAGTCAAAAATCATGTTTTTCCAGTTTAAAGTGTGGTTATTTAAATTCAATGGGTTATTCTTTTATTGATAAGATAAAATTCTTTTATTGATCCAAATAAATGTAAAGAAAATTCGGCTAATGTTGAGAGATATAACCGTGACTTCGTTAGGTATACATTTAGGGTTCAGGTTAGGTTTAGGAATAGATTTAGGGTTCAGGTTAGGTTTAGGGATACATTTAGGAAATTTTGCCAACTTTAGTACTTAATACTTTGCCTTTCAGCCACTTTAGGCTTATAATAGGCACCCCAATACTTCGCCGCCAGTGGTAGAAAAACAAAGGCCACCGAGCGGCAATCGCTGTGATTAGCTGGCGCTTTTTGTTTTCGGTAGATGTCAGTGTTTTGCGTTGCTTTGCGTCATTTCTAAAAATAGAGAAACTTCCTTATTTTAATTTGAATCCGTGATGCATGCCGGTTACGAAGGTATCAATGAATAGGAGTTCCGACTACGCTGAGGCGATCAATTGAAAGGTTTATTGGGGTAAGTGTGTTCGCTGTGCTTTCTTTTTTTATTTAAATCGTGTGGGGACTTGGAAATTACTTGAGATCATAGTTTATATGTAATTGAAGGTGAAACACTTTTTCAAAAGTGTACTGATTATTGCAGAACTTAATTAGAGCTTGCGCTACATGACTAAAAATTCAAGGCTGCCAAGCCGTGGCCATTTTTTTCCACTCAAACTACTGGAAGTGGTGCATATCTAATGTAAACAGTGGTTATTATTAAATAAAACCTTTTTGAAACAACTTAATAAATAAATCTGCATTATAACTTAGTAGTTTGATTATAATTATACACTTTTAATAACTGGTTTTTAATCATAATTACACTTTAGGCCTAATATAGTCCATATATACGATCATGCTTTGGGTCAATAATACATGTAAATAAGACAACAAAGACAAAGAGATCAAGGTGTGATGAAATGCGATCTGCTATGAATTAGTAAGATAGACTAGACTATACTATAGTACTAAGTTATTAAACAACTATAAATGTACATTAAGTAAAGAACATTGTATGGCCTATCTAAAATTATTTAATTAATATTTAAATGTATTCATAATAATCATAATTATTATTACTCCTGATAATTTTTTTTTTTTCAGAATTACTACTGATATCATTGAATTTGCTGAAGATTTGACGACCAATTTGGAGAACAGCAAGCAAACTGATGAGCTTGTACTGGACTTCTCAAAGGCATTTGACCGTGTCAATCACAGCTTCCTTTGTCCGTGTTAAGTCAGGGGTCCCCCAGGGCTCTGTGCTAGGCCCCTGTTTGTTCCCTAGCATATATCAATGACCTGCCAGAGAAGCTGACCTCCCAAGCAAGACTGTTGGCAGATGACACGGCGGTTTATAGAACGATCACCAACAGTTCTGACCAAGACCAGCTGCAACAGGACCTCAATCGGTTAGCAGAGTGGGAGATGAGATGGGACATGGAATTTCATCCCGTCAAGTGCCAGACACTGTCAGTCTCCAGAAGCAGATCCCCTCTACACCACCCTTACGAATTGCATGGCCATATTCTAGAGCCAGTTTCCTCCATAAAGTACCTAGGTGTTACCGTCCAAAGAGAAGTCCGCTGGGACGAGCACATTAGCAATGTGTGCAATCGGGCAAACAAGACCCTGGGGTTCCTAAGACGAAATCTGAAGATTGGCAACTCAAGCGTGAAAGAAAAAGCCTATAAAGCCTTTGTCCAGCGCTGTTAGAGTACGCATCCTCAGTCTGGGACCCATTTACCCAGAAGAGCATCGACAGGTTGGAGGCGGTCCAATGACGGGCAGCACGCTTTGTCATGAACCGCTACAGAAACACCTCTAGTGTTGGCAGCATGCTGGAAACATTAGGGTGGTCACCGTTGGAAGAACGACGACGACTATCTAGGCTCTCCATGTTGTACAAGATCAATAATGGGCTGGTCCACTGCTCCAGTATCAAACAGAAACTCGTCAATCTCCCCCCCCCCTAGACAGCGAATAGGTCACAACAAACAGTTTCGACTCTTAAAAACAAGAACTCAGTACAGGAGCTCCTCATTCCTTCCAAAGACAATAAAGGAATGGAACAATCTTCCAAAAACAACAGTTGCGGCGACTACACCTGACACATTTGCGGCTCTTGCCTCCTGTCTTGCAACCTGTGAATTATCCCCTTAAAAAACCACGCACATCAACATCGCGAACCCCTCTGAACCATAGGAGCCATAATGATCAATGCATTGATCGTGGGCCCTGAAAACATAGAAGAAGAAGAAGATCATTTCCTGATCAACAAACAACCCAAATTGATATTGGCCATTGAGGAAGATGTTTTTAATCTACCAATCGATGAGGATGAAGTGTTGCTGGAGCTCCGGAGCCACGAACCGTGTCCACGATATTTTGAGACAGTTTCTGTTCTGTCTATAGGATTTGTATCAGTCTTAAACAGGCAGCTTGAGGCGTATCATGTTGGGGAACTGGCTAATCCATCAGCAGAATTAATGGCCCTGACCTCATCAGCCCCTTTTCATAATAACCATAGTGAGAGGGTTTTGGGGATGGTCGATGCCCAATTTAAAAGAGCCCCTAATGCTTTGACCGGTTTTGTTGATGCAAGGGTTAAAGCTCTGGTCAACAAAACCATGGACTGGGAAGAGAAGGGGTTTATTGGAGATTTAGTCGGGTATGTTAAGAAGTTTTGTTTTGTAAGTTGGTGTTTTCTGACATAGATCGTGAAGAAATAACATTGTCACATTTAGTTTCTGATGTTCTTTTGGGAAATTTTCATTTTGTTTAATTGTGTTTTGATGAAATATATTTGAATTTTCAGTTCACTCATTTTAAATTTTTAATATTTTGTAAACTTTCAGGTGGACAACATTGTCACATTTAGTTTCTGATGTTCTTATGGGAGATTTTTTATTTTGTTTAATTTTAATTGTGTGTTTTGATGAAATTTATTTGAATTTTCAGCTCACTCATTTTAAAGTTAATTTTTAATATTTTGTATACTTTCAGGTGGACGACATTGTCACATTTAATTTCTGATATCCTTATGGGAGATTTTCATTTTGAATTTTCAGCTCACTCATTTTAACCCTCTCCCCCTTGGAGTTGCCAATCGTCGCGCCTACCGATAGACACTTAAAGTTGCCGAGTGTCGCCTATTTTTGGTTGTTTCGCTGCAGAGCCGATCCAACTTTTTAAGTAGTTAATATATGCTTTCTTTAACTCTCAAATAAAAGAGCTGTAAATAAGCTTCCTTTTCGTCTTTCTTTGATTATTTTTGTATGATTCTTGTGTTTTTGACAAATTTTGTTGATTTCTTTTTCAAAATGGATTATGTTCTAAGGATGTTTAGGGATGCTACAGGGTACAATTATGATGGGAATACATACGATTTAGGGGGTAATAGTGAAAATGATGAAGGTGAAAGTGACGATGATGTTCCAATTGAACAATTTGACCTTAGTGACACCGATATTGATACGGATAACGAGTCCAATGATGCTGTAGACCCAGACAACATAGACCCAATAGGTCCAAACATCGTAGGTCAGTGGAATAATATTACATATGTTGTGGTCAGAGAATTTATTACAGATAGTGGCCCTAAACATGAATTAGAGTCAGATGCAGAGCCATTTGACTATTTTAGTTTGTTACTACCAGAAGACTTTTATGCAACAGTAGTAAACCAAACAAATCTGTATGCTGAACAATGCCAACAAAGGGCTGCTAAAGTGGACAAATATTGGAAGCCAGCAACAGTTGGTGAAATAAAACTGTTGTTTCATATTTATATAATTATGGACATACATGTTCTACCAGAATACTCTGATTACTGGTCAACAGATGATCGCCTCCATGTCCAAGGGGTGGCTTCGTGTATGAGTAAATCACGCTACGAGAGCAAGCTGTCACAATACCTTCATCTAAGTGACTCATCTCTAAATCCTCCCAGAGGCCAAGAAGGCCATGACCCCCTACATAAAGTAAGACCACTTGTAGAGCTCATAAAAGCTAATTCAGCCTCCTGTTTTACAGCAGGCTAGAACATAAGTTTTGATGAGGCAATGATAGCCTACAGTGGGAGATTGGCATTTAAGCAGTACATCAAAGGCAAACCTAACCCCTGGGGTATTAAGGTTTGGTGTGCTGCTGATTCATCTACAGGGTACCTTCTTGATTTCAATATATATACTGGGAAGGTAAAAGATGACATGCCTCATGGAAGTGGGCACTATGTTGTTACAAAGCTGGGGGAAAGATTTTTATATAATTATCTCCACTTCTTCTTTGATAATTATTTCTCGTCAATTCAATTAGCACAGGATCTCTTGGCAAAAGATACGTACTGCTGCTCAACAATAAGGCCCAATATAAAAGGATGGCCATCTGAATTTAAATCCTCAAAAATTAAAAAAATGAAAAAAGGTGAAATCCAAGTCAGGCTAAATGGAAATCTTTTGGCCACGGTCTGGAAGGACAAAAGATGTGTTACGCTACTTAGCACTAACACTGCTCCAGGGACGTCCACAGTTTCACGTCGTGCCCAAGGAGGTCGGTATGAAGTGACCATTCCTACTGTTGTTCATGTGTACAACAAATCCATGGGGGTGTGGACAAATTGGATCAATTGTGTTCCTACTATCCAGTAGGAAGAAAATCTGTAAAGTTATATATTTCGATTTCTCCTTCAGATTGCTATTGTCAATAGTTGGATCCTATACTCCAATTCTCACAGACCACATCCAAAAAAAAACACGCTGCCCCATAAGGAGTATCGATTAAGCCTTAGCTCATCTCTGCTGAAAGGCAACATCAGCCGGAAGAGAAAACAACAAGTCAACCAGCTTCTCAAGGAGTAGGGACTGCTGATTTGCTTGAGCACCGGCTGATAAGGATGGTTGGGAAAAAACGTGCTTGCCACTTCTGTTCAATCAATAAACAGTTTGGAAAAAGAAAGAGGGCACATGAGACTGTTTTATGGGTGTAATTTGTGCCAAGTTAGACTATGTAAAGGAGAATGTTTCTCAAAATTCCACACAAACTTGATGCCAACTTCTGTCGCCAGCACTTCAAGTCAAATATAAACATTTCTTTCTTTGTTTTTTTAGAGTTTTTTGTAATTAATTTTTATGTAATATTATACCTTGTCCATATTTCATTTAATTCCCAAAGTTTGACTTTAATTGCTTTAATAGTTTTTTTTTTGGTGAATTTTTAAATATTGTACGTTGCAAATTTTACGGAGTTATGCCCCTTTTCTCAAGGAAAGACTGTTTGTGGCTCAGTATCGGCCTAAGGGCGAAAGGGTTAAAGTTTGATTTTTAACATTTTGTATACTTTCAGGTGGACAAGGATACAATCTGTTGCTGTGGACTAGGACACTATCTGTTGCTGTGGACCGTGGATTGCAATATTGCATTGGATGTTTTATTATATTTAGATTGCCACTGTCTATTTGTACTTGTACTGAAGATTTTAATGAATTAGTATTGATAGTTTAAAAGTTGTTTAAAGACGCACATCAATGTAGAAAGATTACATGACATTTTTGAATTTTGTATAGCATGATTTTAATTGCTTTTGCAACATTTGAATATTCTGTTACATTTGGATTGTCACAAACTATTATTACTGAAAATTTGATTGCAGTATCTTTATTAGTTTAAAATTTATGTATTTAAATGTAAAAATGTCTCGGCCGTGGTTGCTTTTCATGAAATATTTTTTCTAAAATTGCATACATTTTTCTGATCTGTATTTTATTTATTTTAAATGTGCATTACTTTTAGATGAACATTATCTGTTTGTATTTAAAATGTTATAGCAGTAGCTTTATTGATTTAGTAATTATGTCATTTTTTAAAAAATTAAATTTTCCGCCAATTGTCGTTATCCACGCCATATGCTCATAAAGTCATATTTAATCAAATATAATAAGTTAATTCTCAATTCATGTGTTTTATTTTGTTAAACATTCTATTGTAAATGTCTCCTCCAAATTTGAGAGCTCTAACTTTAATACCCAAAAACAAAAAAGTAATAATGCGATCACGGCTTTAAAAATTAATTGCAAAGCCGAATAGTGGAGAAAAATAAATCACTAAAAAATTCATAACTTTTCTGTTATAAGTGATAGAAAGATTATCTTGGTGTCATTGGAAAGCTTAGAGCCAGCTCTTTCCAATGATATGCTCTTTGTCTATGTCAGATGTATTTGAAAATTTGAGTTGGAGTACCTACT
Source organism: Omphiscola glabra (assembly GCA_964017045.1). Taxonomy (NCBI): domain Eukaryota; kingdom Metazoa; phylum Mollusca; class Gastropoda; family Lymnaeidae; genus Omphiscola; species Omphiscola glabra. Next base: position 25,726,424 of record OZ024798.1, on the reverse strand, counting down.
TATAACATAATAAAACTTTAATAATGTTAAGTTATTGAGTAAAGCTTAAAAGTCCTGCTAGTTTGTATTAACTTAATTTGTCTACTACTACTACTGCTACTTTATTTAACCCTATTGGGATGGAGCCTTTTTGCATTTTCTGTGCCAAAAAGATGGAGTCCTTTTCACCAGCCCAGCACATACTTTCCACAATTTTTTAATTAAAACAATTACGGTACTAACAAATGTAAAACTATGTGCCGGTATATTTTCTTGTAGGAAATAGAATGAACTAATACAATCTTTATAAATCAAACTCAAATCTCAACATTAATGCAAATGATATATATCCTGATTTGCATAATTTATGAATGCAATTTTTTTTTACACTTGGAATAAACATGTCTTTCTTGCAGATTTGTATTGAATTTTCTGATTTTGATGCCCAAAGTCCTAACAAACATTTGAATAAGATATAATATGAAGAATTGCATAAAAGTATTTCACTGGGGTGCTTATGCCTTCTGCTCTATTTTTAGGTCTTATATTTTTTAAACATTTATAAAGGTCACTTTGTGCCAAATAATTTAATATAAATTGACAAAACCCCTTAAACTATCAATGAAAGCTGCCATTGAATTATAAAAATCATAGCCCCAAGTTTTACCCAACTTATCCATGAGTCATAGCATATTTCATAAATGTTGGTAAAAAACACTGCCACAGTTATATTTATAGACAATATCAACTTATAGTTATAGTTATAGACTAGTATATATGGTAATAGAGATTGATAAACTCCTACATTAAATTAATTCTCATTATTCTCAGTAAATTTAAGGCCTACTCACACACTTAACATTTTAATCTTAAAATACCGTACTCAATAGTCACAGTTTTAACATTTTTAATGCACTTTTTCTTATATATTTTATTTTTAAAATGTATTTATAGATGGCTTCAGAAGCATCCCTCTACTCAAGGGAAATATGCAGGATTGGTACATTTAATGGTTGGCCAGGTCAAGATGTGCATTGTAAACTACTGAAACCAAGTGTAATAGATCTAGCAAAAGCTGGTTTCCTGTACACAGGTCAAGGAGATACGGTTCAATGCTTTGTGTGCAATCTTCAGGTTGGTGATTGGGAGCGTCACCATGAACCATTTGTTGTTCATGCAACCAGAAATCCTCAGTGCCCATTTGTGTTGAATATTGAAAATGGCAATGTACCAGTGCTTGTTCCGAATGAAGCTGATTACATTAAGATCAAACTTATGCTCAGAGAAGCAGGAAAAAGGGCTGCATTAATTAAGAATGGAATGTCTTATCCCAGTTCATCTCTTGTTTATGATACCCTATACTCTTTGTATGGTGTAAGCTTGATAAACTCTGCTCCTCAACCACCTAGCTCTCGTCCATCCAGCAGTCGATCTTCTTCAAACTCACCACGACCAATGTATGGAGAAAGACACAAGGAGCGGACAGGACCACCAACTAACAAAGGATCTCCTAGGCCTGCTGTTCACTCTGCGAATACTCCACCTTCTAGAAGAAGCAGCAGCACTTCGGAAAGTGCTACACAAGAAATCACAAACAATCGTCCAAACTTTCAGCGAGCCAAATCATGTGCTTTTGATCCCGGATCTCAAAGAAACTCTGAAACCATTGCCAATCGCCAGACATCCAACCCAGGTATTGATTTTATGGAGTATCAAGAATCAGAAGAAGCCAGACTAAATACTTTCAGTGGGTGGGCTGGAGTTAGAGGTGCCTCGGCTCGGGAATTTGCCCAAGCAGGATTTATTTTTATTGGGGCTCCTGACAGAGTACAGTGTGTCTTTTGTAATGGGATTTTGCGAAACTGGAATGACAATGACTTACCTTTAGAGGAACATCGCAAACACTTCCCATCCTGCAGGTTTGTCAAAGAGTATTTGTCAGCGATCACTGTAAGTAGACCAAAGCACCAGAAATACAAGACAGAACCATCACGCTTGAATTCATTTGGAACATGGGACATGAGCAGAAATCCCAAACCTACAGACCTAGCTAAAGCTGGATTTTTTTATGTTGGTACGGATACTTTGTCATTAGTTTGTAAAAATAATAGTACCGTACCGGGTACCAGTAATTTTAAAACAGACAACACAACTTTATGATACTACATGTTAAGGATGATTTATTTAGTTTCAACTCATCTTCAAACTATTTTATTCAATGAAATTTAATGGAAAACTGCAGTAATTTTTTATTTCAAATATCCCACCATATATTTTCTTTAACTAGACAGTGATATACTACTTGTAAGTAATTCTATTGGTATCTTGTTTTTTTTAATAATTATGTTCTTATTTTTCATAAGTTAATTACATGTAATTGTTTTTCATTAGGTCATGGGGACAGTGTTAAATGTTTCTTTTGTGATGGAGGTTTGCGTAATTGGGAACCAAATGATGATCCATGGAGAGAACATGCTCGTTGGTTTCCAAGATGCCCTTATGTCAAGCAGGCCAAAGGCATGGCCTTCATTGAAAGTGTACTGAGTGAACTCAATCTGACAGTAAGGGAAAAATCGTCTTATCTCGTTGTGCTAAGCTTACTTTTCAAATGCAACCAAACTTTTTGAAGTAATTTAACCTGGCACTGGTTTATCTTTGGTTTGTGTTCTAAGTGTGTACATATGAAACCATCATAAACAATGGAAGAAAGTAACTCTTCCGTCATGAAAGGTTTTCTGCTGTAATCAATATCAATACCACTATTAGTTTAGTAAAGCAAAGCTATACAATCAAAGATCTTTGAATGAAAAACAATTTTTTTTAGATCTCAAACTAACGACATTTCTACTTTAAATAAAAATCTGGAGAAAATGCTGAATAAAGACAATAAGAATATAAAATTGCCAAAAATGTAACTATTTTAAAATATTTATGTCAATCAACAATCTTTCCCTTATTTTTAATTGAACCACCAAGAACAAGATTTGATTTTATTCCCTCTGAGTCTTTCTGAAAGTAGATTTTTAAGCATTGAGAATGACCTCTCCCTGCCATCTTTGTTCTGAACTAATCAGTTAATGTTTTTATAAGTTATTTGGACAACGGAATAAGAAATCTTATCATACCACCATGACAGCTTGCTCATTTGCTGAGAAAATAATACCGGTCATTATAGCCAAGAGAAATAAAATTACTCTGCTGATGTTGCATCTTGTTTTTTTTCCAGAACCTAACCTGTCAGGAAACAGTATTTTAGAAATGTACATTAATTAAATTAACACTGATATTCTAAGTGGTTATTCATTTGAGGCTATCATAAAAGGTTAAATGGAATGTATTCTTTCACTTTCATGATTAAATTATTATTTTTTTATTTGGGAAATTCAACCTCATAAAATATGTAACTTTCTAAAAATATACTTATTTCCAGGATTACCAAACAGCATCAGTAGATGAGACAGAACTAAAAAATATTGCCAGAGCTACAGGTATGTCCTGACCTTTAAAAAGTTATGTAGTCACTTTGAAGCATTTTACATCTTGCATAAATCCCAATTTTTTTTTTAAATTAAAAAATTTTTTAAACTTATTTCTTCTTGTTTTTTTTTCATCTTTTTTTTTCCAGTGTTAAAAAAAAACCTTGACCCAATTCTGGTTTTGGTGTGGTTTTTAAATTGGGTCAGAATTTTTTTTTTATGGTTTAATGTTTTTCCCCCATGAGCAGTTGTCACATTTCACACTGGTCCATGTCACTGGTGTTGACAAATCAGTCAGACTTTTTATAAGTGTGTTAGAACTGTGAGACACATTATTAGTTAGTACTTTCTTAGCTCATGTAGTTCATTACAAGTTTATACAGCAATAACCAAAATTGATATAGCCTTCCTTGGCCTCAAAGTTGAGATATCTGTGATAGCAGTGTTATTTCCTAGTATAATTTCACAAGTGAATCATGGCCTCCCGCAGTGGTCGTGCCTGTGGCAGTTGTCGGAAATGCCGGAGAGTAAAAAGAGTTAACTTAAGCGATTTGCAACAGTATCTCAGTGATTCACCTTCATATTTCTATGATTCACCTATAAGTCTCAATGATTCGCCTTCATTTTTTAATGAACCTGATCGTGCTCAATTTCTTCATTACTATGATGACGATTTATTTGATTGGTCCTTTGAGCTTTCTCCACCTCGTAGGCCATTGAACAGTTCAGTACAGGAAAGAGCTTTTGCAGGTTCACCTTGTAAGGTTACAGCATTTCACATGATTTATCAATATGAAATTAATTTAATCTGCAATTCTAATTTCACTGTCCAAATTCATTATGCCCAATACAATTTAAGATTATCCAAAGATGCACTAGATAAAGTAGTTATTAAAAGCTTGATATGGCATAGTGTATAACATTCTTTGGCTAATTCATATATGTGGTACCTCATTTCATTAGGTTAGGTTTAGGGATATATTTAGGGTTCAGGTTAGAGTGAGGGATAGATTTAGGGTTCAGGTTAGGGTGAGGGATACATTTAGGAAGTTTTTTCATTATTTTTAAACGTTTTTTTCTTAATTTTACGTCAAGTTGGCGGCCATGTTAAAAAAACGCGGTACGATCTATACGAATTTACCCATTTTTTAAATATTTTCAAATAGATAGGCTAAATATTTTATAATGGGGTAAGAGGAATATTGACACAAATGTCAATTTTTAATAAAAAAATATCACTACTACTTTAACGCTGTAAAAAAAAAGTGAGAGTAAAAAATGTATACTGCATTTAAGGAATTGTTTGTTTCAAACTTCCCTTTTCTTTATGTTTAGCTCAGAGAGACATTGATCCTAGAGAAGTGACTGCAAGAATGGATAGTCCTATTGTCAAAGCCGTTCTCAAAATGGATGTCCCAAAAGAACTTGTTCAGAGGGCCATAAAGCAGAGACTTGCAGAAAATGGTGGGTGGCTTTGAAAAAATAAGTACAGGTTCAGTATTAAACTGAAGCTGCATATGCAATCAAAGTCTCAGCATTAAATTATTTAAATGCACTCTTTCAACCCAGCATAGTGAAGACCAAGTTGAGTGTTTTCCCTTTGTGTACTAAATTACTTCCGCTTGCCAATACTTTCCTCTAAAATAAGATGCTTGTCTTTTTTTTTTGTGCAAAAGCTCTGAAACATTAGCTAACGGTGCATTTTCCTATAAATAAATTCATACATTTCTCAACAATGAAACTGCTTTACATCAAAAAGCTTCAGAAAAATGGCAGTTGGTAATGATTCAACATTGTAAAACTTTCTTAGGTGAGGACTTCACAAGTGCAGAAGCTTTGTTAGAGGCTGTCTTTAGCTCGGGGCATGCTGGAGATGCCATTGGGAATGCATCTTCGGAGCAGGGAGAAGTTGCAGAGAAAGGATTTCAAGAGAGAGACAGCCCGTCATACTCCAGTAGTTCCGAGAGTCAAGGTAAGAAACTAGAAATAACTTATGAAGTTAAAATTTCTCCTCCATCCATTCCAACCAAATTTTTACTTAATGTGTAAGCTTTAATAACAACTTAAATAAATGGCAGAGGAATTTTTGTATTATCCCTACCACGGCACAATTTCCCCAAGTTCTGATCAATGGCTGAATGCAAAAACATGATTCTGAGTGAAAGTTACTCAAATTAGCTTTGTCTGCCTGTGATCAATTGATGAAATTTTCATTACCAGAATCCTTATCCTTTTCCTGATGTTACAAAGAAATTATCCCATCTATATTTTCCAGTGTTCATTTTTTATTTTAAAAAGGATAAGCAGGGCATATGTGAAGAAAATCAAATGGTACAAGGGGCCATCCATTTAGTACATACACACTTGGGGGCAGGGGGGTTGTCGATTTGGAAATTTTGCTTGACCGTGGTAGGTACATTTATTAAATTCTGCATTATCCTGAAATTTTGAGTCCAAAATAGAAAATTTAAATCATGAATGCTGTAAAAATGATACGCCATGTTTTGGTGTTTTATTGTCACAATTTTGCTTTGTGTTTTCACAAATGGACACGCCAGATATCGCTCAAATAGTACTCAGTAGTAGCAGTATTAAAGCAATATTTCGTTCACCCCCTACCAGCTACACCAGTTGTTCCTCAAATTAATTAATTCCTGGCGCCCATGCCAAAATTTAGGTTTTCACTAGGCACCCTTTGTTAAATTCTAAAAAGTTCAACAGGAAAAAGTGAATAATGGGTGGGGTAAAAATCTAGTAACTGCAAACAATAGTTACTCAAGAGTTTACACCACGACCGCTAAATGTCACATTGGATTAAACGTGGAAATAAAATTATGAAAAAGATATTTGTGGCACCCCTGTAAGGACTCCGAAGCAACCCAAAACAGCTGTGCTGAGGAAATTATGCACCTGGGGTGAAGCCAGAAAATGGTGCCACGTAATATAGGACATCCCCCCAGGACCGGTAAAGACAATTTTTGGCGCCCCTTGTCTTTCTGAAGTATATGGAATTTTATATTTTAATTCACTTCTCACATCTTATCTAAAGAAAATTTTAATGCTATTGGCGCTCAGTGTGATTGTCCTTTTTGCCCCATTCTCATGACTCTGTCCAAGAGCAGTGGAACACTCAGAGCAACGAGGCATTAATTATGGGAAACACCCAGTTGGCAGTGTAAACCCGTGACACATTTAAAAAAATTTCTGTGATGTCAGTTATCTATAAATTATTTGATTTCATTGTTTTTTTTTTTTTTGGGGTGGTGGGGTCGAAAGCTTCATGAATGTACAAATTGGGGGGGGGGGTTGTCCAAAAACTATGCATGCAACTGGGGGGGGGGGGGTGAAAAAATTGACTTTTTTGGTTACATACTAAATGGATGGCCCCTAAATTATTGCTATTTTTTAATGGGTTAAATTAGTCACCTATAATTTAAATGGGACATTTCTTTTTTTTCTTTATTTTATTAAAGATTTATTATAGTTATACTTGGCTCACACATTTTATGTTCTTTTTTTATTAAGACTCACTGAAGTTGATGGAGGAGAATCGTTTACTCAAGGAGCAGCGACAATGTAAAATCTGTATGGATGAAGAGGTCTGCGTTGTTTTCTTACCTTGTGGTCATCTGGTTTGCTGTGCCACATGTGCTCCAGCTCTCAACTCCTGCCCCATTTGTCGTGCAAAAATTAGAGGAAGTGTGCGCACATACATTTCATAGCAGACATGTTTTCTTATAGTTTAGCATGAAAGCATGTAGACTACTGCACCAAGGTTTCGAAATGTGGTCATTTAAACCATGACACCCATTGAAGGAAGATCAAAAAATTAGATTACCAGGTTTTACTTACCAAAATTTCAATTTTTTTTAGAAATTCTTCACCATTCTATAGAGCTGACTGTAAATCACAGAAAGGATATAAAAAATATAAAAACAACAAAAGAATTCAGAATTATATTTTGTCTTAAGTCTAAAATTTCAAATAATGGACCTGGGTTGGATCTTTTGCTTTTTAATTTTGTGTTTAATTTTTTAAATTTTGGTTTGTTTTAAAAATCGGCAATCTACTGAGAATTGAAATAGTGAAGCGAAGTTTGAAAATCCACTGTTTGGAAATTGGTTATCCAGTCCTCGGTTTGCTTTGGGTATACTTAGAATAACATAAAATGAAACTGACTTTGTAAATAAGATTTTTTTGTTATTGCTTCATTAAAATACCAATGTTCCTTAAAGAATGTGATATATATTTATTTGAGGTTTTTTCCCTGTTGTCCCTTCTTTTTTTAAATGAAATGACCTTCAAAAGATTTCTTTTTAAAGCACTCAAGGATTGGTATAAAAGTAAATGCTTAAAAACCATCGTTTTAGATGAGAAAATGTTATCACTAATTAACCAATTTATCATGAACTGTTGCATTTGCTCTAGCAAGGAGCACTGTTTTTCTTTTTTGAATACTTATTTTCAATTTTTATTTACATCATTTTTCAATGAAATTTTTTTTACAAAAAAAAACATTTTTATTAAAGCACATTATGTGCAAAAGATTTTGTTGGCTCGCCATGGAAACAAAACACTTTTATTTCATGACTGTTGACTTATGTTTTACATTAGTCTGTATATAAAAAAATATACAAGAATATATTAAAAACATACATGTGGGTGTACATACTGAGAATAATAAAGATGTATTGTATCCTATGGCACATGTTGTTTTTTCTCCTTGTTCGTTGTTTTTCCTGTAGCTAATGTTGGGTTTAAGTGAAATTAAATGAGTAAAATTATTTTTTATCCAAAATCAAAACATTTTTTTTTAAATAATTTATTTTTTTCTATTTGGAGAATAGCTAGCAAATAGCAAAATGTGGTAGGGCATCACAATTTTTCAATAGCTAAACAAATCCAAGCTCTAAAAAAACATGTGTTATAAACTTACATATTGCCATGGAAATTCTGAAAGACAAATACAAGAAAATAAGGTTTTAGCTTCGGCACATTTAGCAAACTGCCCAGAGGAGGTAAAAATGTACACCTCTAGAAATTATTTTCAAAAGTTTTTATTTATAAGACTCTAAAAAGAATAGCATAACTACAACATGTCCTAGTATTGAATCCCTGCAAAGGTAGGATTGAAGTAACTAAACATACAATATGACATATATATATGGTGCTCTGAAAATTCATTGATCTAGCAGCTAAGGGAAAGGAAAGACTTCTGTAATTTATTTAAAATACAATTTTTGGAACTCTGGTAAAGCTGACATTCTCTAAAACAGTTTTGACTTTTCCTCATATCTGATAGGCTCCTACTATTGTGAAGAGTTAAACTTACGAAACTAAATATGACCACAATGTGTAACTAGCAGCAGCCTATCTTGCTATTTCTATGTAGAAATGGAACTATATTTTATTTACAGCTACAAAAGTATTATATACATATATATATATATTTAAATTACGTCAAACTCAACGGTGCAAAATATTTAAGTACCCTTTTTAATACAAGTTGGCTATCAATTTTTGTTGTAAATAGTTGAATTTTTTTATTTCACATTAATCACTTCGTTCTCTACCATGCAAGTGCAAGAGCCTTTTTTAGTTTTTAATTAGGATGTGTCAAAATTGAGTACTTTTTCACGGTCATAAAGTATGAGACAGTGCTATATCGGGAGGAAAGGTGTGAGTGCCCCCTCCACTGATCCGCTATTGAATTTTGTTTATTGATTTTATTTGTCGTCACTATTATTAGTGAAAGTGAAGATAGGTGGTCAAACTTTAACTATTAACGACGTATTATTATATTAAAAGGACTAACTTACTTAAGAAAATCAGCAGACTATCGAGCCGAGGCTCATAAAGTCTTCCCCAGCACACCTCCACCGCCCCCAACTGGCATTCAACCACTCCCCCAGTGGTCTCTATTCCAGCCAGGCCGCGAAGCGGCATGCCGAGGGCTCCCCGCCCCTGAGACAGCCCCCCGCCCCTGAGACAGCCCCACCCACCCTTCCACTCGATTGACTATGCGAGTGAGGCCGCATCAGAGAAGGGACGCCTGGCCAGCCGGGGTGATGCTTACACAGCAACCGGGCCGGACTTCCTTGGGCTGGGGTAGATACAATTTATGTCTCTAAAGCCCCCCCCCCTTCCCACCCCGGGGGGACTCGTGGGTGTTAACAGACGCCCTCTAATAGGGTTTACGCGGTTTTCTGCGGCATGACTATTTCACACCGCAGCTGGGAAATGATAAAAAAGAGAGGTTGCCTAGGAGCAGTACCCTCAAGTCTGCATATTTGGAATCATCGGCTAATCATCATATTAAAAGGACATCCGTGACGACTCTACTTCTACTGTAGTTTAGTCGAAGCAGTGCCGCTGTGGAACTAGCACCTTTTAATAAATTAATTAACTATCATAACATATGAAGTTACAATACAATAATATTTTTAATTTACCGATACGAAATCAGCTTTGAAGAATTACTTCTTTTTTTATAATTTTAATTACCGTGTTTAGTGTTAACATTATCATTATTAATGCGCCGTAACACCGAATGCAAACTTTCGTCGGTATTTTCCCTTGTTACTAAAATTAAAAAAGGAAACCCGGACGTAAACATTTCTTTTTATTTTTTTTAAAGAATGTAGACGAGCCGATGACAAGAATTTACGGCTACCGTAACCAACTTTTTGTGTAGGCTAACTAAGGTGAGTCATTAATATTTCTGATAAGAAGCGTATTGAAAAAGTTAATGATATTCGCATCACAGTCAGTTTTAATGGGTTGTTTGCATCGGTATCGAGCGGCTAGTCCAAGCCTGCATAATAGCCATTAATTCTATCGAGATTTATATTTTCACTGGATGACTGGTTGTAAAATGTAAAAAAAACAAAAAACAATACCATGCTATAAATATGTGCCCTAGTACAGACTTCGCACTAGAAGTACCTCGCATTTTAATATGGCCGCCATCTTGACGTAAAATTAAGAATAAAAAAATAAAACGTTTAGAAATAATGAAAAAACTTCCTAATAAATTAAATGTATCCCTCACCCTAACCTGAACCCTAAATCTATCCCTCACCCTAACCTGAACCCTAAATGGCTAAATCTATCCCTAAAGCTATAAACACGCACATGAATTCAAGGTACTCCTTAGATGAAATAGCCCGATCTTATGAACATTCTCTTTAATTTTAATGTAGGCTACATCACATAGAGTTTTAAGATTTTTAGCAGAAAACTCTTGCTTATTATTATTGGTCATTATTGAGATTTGTTCAGTAGTTGGACCTAACCAGGGGCCCAGTTCTAGACCTTGGAATTCGAAAAAAGGTGAGGATACCCACCAAAGATACTCCCTCCCAAAATGAACACATATTTACTACTATCTAAGCAAAAAAAAATAATAATAAGATTTTTTAAAAAAGTCAAGAACACCATTCTTAATCTTAGGCAGCATTCATGTAGGACTGACCCCCTTGGCTTGGATTGGCTAACTAATGAAGATAAATTAACTAGTTTACATTGGTCCATTGTTTGTTAGGATATGAAAAATAATAGATTTTATCACTTTAGGCTTTAGGTATTTTATACAATTTTTTATGTAAAATTAAATGCTAATATGCATAAAAACTAAAAGTCCATAGCCCTAGCCCAGGGGACTCATTCAAAAAGGTTCTTTGATTGAAAATTTTAATATAGTCATGTCATATTGCTACAAAGAGGCACACCATTTAGTCATTTTACTTTTACTTGGCTTGAGTATAAGATTTCCAATATTATCATCTCTCTATCATGTAAAGAATTAGATTTATTGATTTTTTGTGAATTTAATGAGTGTCATATCATAAAGCTTATGTCAGTACAACCTTCGTACCCCGCATTATACACCCCAAAGAAATATGCATAGCTATAAACTCTACCTATTTAGCCTATCAATCTGAATTAAATATTGCTTCCTCAAAATTTCAAGAATTCCATTATTAACATTTTTCTTTATTCAAAATGTATTGACTTGGTTGGAAATTGAATTTTCATATTATAATAGTATTTTTTTTATTAGAACTAAAACACAAAACATAATATATACATTATGTTTTGCATTCTTTATGCCATAAAGATCTGAGAAATATTTCTCCTATTTTCACATGTCAACATTAACAAATTAACTTTTGAAAACCACTGCTTCTTTAGTAGCCTATAAGTAGGCTAAATTCTAAATTATAGCAGTATCATTCCGCCCTGTAAGATTTATCTGAGGAAATGATTTCAAAAGAAATTTGTGTTCGCCAAATTTAATTTAACTTCCAAATTGAAAATTAACTAATCATAATTATAGGTTTAGAGGCAATAGTAGAACATTTGGACATTAATCTTTGCAAATGTATGGGCTTGTAAAAAAAAAAAAAAGATAATTGTTTTAAACATCAATTTCTCCTGTTTTTTTTTTAAATTTTGCTTTATAAAAAAATATTATCAATTCCTCCTCTTAAAAAAAAGTTGACTTTTTCTGATTAGAATAACGATTTAATTGAATCCGGAAAAAAAATAATGGTTATGATTACATAATGTTTTTTTTTTCAGATTAGGTTTTTAGAGTATTGAATATTTGCTGATCAGGATGCCCATTTGTTCAAGGGCAATGAGAGGACACCAAACAATGAGTATCAGAATTTATGGGTAAGTTCATTCAATGCATATATTATTTAGTTATTTTCTGTGGCCAATTGGTTGTGATGGGAGAAATAGTATAACATATAATGTTAAATTTAAAACTATTTTCTCTTATAAACTTATTTATCTTCATTGTTTTTAATGTACCTCCTGTCTAGGCAATGTTTCATCCTTTAACACCAACCAGTCAGCTATGGAAGATCCGCCTAAAAAGAAAATTCACAAAGGGGAGTCATCAACGCATGCAGATGCAGGCTCTGAGATGATTGATGACTCAAAAGCTTTTGTGGAGCGTTTTTCAATTCTTTTTAACAGCTCCAGCTTCAGTGATATTCGTTTAAGGGTCGGGGATCAGAGTTTCTATGGACATAAGTTTATCCTAGCTTCGGCAAGTAAGGTCTTTGAGTAAGTAGATCAACTGTTTAAGAGTGATGTATTCTGTTCTCAGTTTGTATCACATATTTTGTTAAAACTATGGTCTTTAACTTTATTTAATAATAATGTTTAAATTTTGAAAACATCTCATAATGGATTTAAAACAATCTCGCATTTTCATTTATTTTTTGTCAGCAAATGTAATAAAATGGGAAATATTTCATTTTGCACCTGTGTTACACTCTTGGAAACTTATGTTTGAAAATAATCTTCGTTAAATGTTGATAAAGTTTCTTTAAAAGGATTTATTTTAAAGTAAAATTTTACTCTTCATGCAGCAGTTACAAATATTTAATTAGGTAATCTGTTGTTTTTTTAAATTCAATTTTCAGAGCCATGTTTGGAGATTCCTCTGCCTGGGAAGAAAGTCGTCAGCAAGAAATTAGACTGATTGAAGAAGAGGCTTGCCAGGCCGTGTTTTATGACTTTCTGAGGTGAGATTTATAAACTCAAACTTTTGTTTAGGGAAATAATGTAAATAAGTGTTTCTTAAAATGGCCTCTTGAGCAAAAATACCGGTTCGCGGAATAAGTCTTGAAAACCTAGATATTTTTGTTTTAGGTTTTATTGTTTTTTATTTTCCTACGAAACTCTAAAATAAAAAGTTGCTAGCATTGAATTGGGACTAGTAAGATCACTATGTTAAAGGCTTAGATGCATGTGAAAGGACAAGGTCATAGGTGAGCAATTTTATTATTAGAATAGGTCAATTCAAGCATAAAAAGACTGCTTGGGAGATAAGAGGTGGTTTAGTTTGTCATTAGAATATATCCATCAATCATGACACATGAAGATGGGGACACTATGCTACTCAAGCCATACCTGCTTAGACAAAGGTAGTAAGCACGGGAGGATAGTGAAGCAATCAGAGTTTGAGTTAGTAAAATGTTTATCCAGGAACTTTTGAAAATGTGGTAGCAAAAGGCTCTGCAAATCAGGCAGATGTGTAAGGGAGAAATTAGGGGCAAAGGGGATTCTGGATCTGAGAACAAATATATCATCTTTTTTTCTAAACCAGGAGTGTTTAATAAACAAAAATATCATCACAATTGTCATTAATAATTATTTACCAGGTTTCTGTTTGATTGCTTTACATTTTGTAAATATAAGTATTTTTTTAAAAAGATATATATATATATATAAACACTATTTGGCCATTCAAATCTGTTTTAAGCAATAAAAATTTGAGTGAGTTACAAAGGAGAGGTAAAACAAAAATTGAAAGAAAAAAGTTTGGAAAACTCTGATGTTAAGTATTGTAAATTTTCAATGTAGATTTATTAGGAAATTCAGGTGTTCATTTATTAATTACTTCTGTTTTTTTAAAAAAACACTATTTCAAATTTTGTTTCAATCAAATCTCTAAGATCATCAAAGCATTTTATCTTAAAACTTTTAAAAATAAATCCTAACATTTTTTTGAATATGTTATGAAAACTAAGAGTTCTACATAAAGGGGCAGCACTGGAGGACTCCTCAGCAAAATCTGTGGCTAACTATTGAGCTTTAAGTGCGGATGAAGACAAATTTTAAAAATTGTCTAGTTTCCAGAGACTGGCCTTTTAGAAGCTTCACTCCCATTTTCTTTTTAAATCATTAAAATTCACTGCAGTTTGAATGGACAGTAGCCTTGGTCAGTGTTAGTTTTAAGTGGGAACATAAAATATCTAACTCTTTATCCACTTTATTTACACACATATATATATATATATATATATATATGTATATTTTATTATTTTTTAAAAATTTATCTGACCCTCCAAAAATTGTCTTATATTTGTTAAAAATAAAAATGTGCCTGCTTCATTAAATCTTTTTCTTTTATTTGTTTAGGTATTTCTACTCTGCAAGTATTAACATGACCACCGACAAAGCCCTGCCCCTGCTCCTCCTGGCTGATAAGTACAATGTCCAATCACTCCGTAATGCCTGTGTGGATTATATGATGAAGCACATTGAAGAAATGCCAGACAAAAATAAGACCCTCACATGGTAATAAAATTTTAGTTTCTTGTTATTTAATTTGGAACGTTGCTTAAATATTTTTATTAAAATATGGTTCTCTAATTTCATGACTTTTAAAAAAAAATATATTTTAATAATATAAAGTTATTTTTTTTAAAGAAGAAATTCAACTCATGAATTATCATATCTTCAGGTTCTAAAATTTTTTAATTACTACTTGGGGGTAAAAAAATGAAGCATAAGAAGCGTCACTTTGTTTTCTGTTGGTTAATTTTTAAAAAAACGGACGCATAAACAATAACGGCATTTCTAACATTCATCCGATACATTTTAAAAAAATCTATTTTATTTTCCTAATGTGTCATTTGCATAACAGTGACTTGGCCATAAGAATACCCGTTTACACAACTCTTGGCTGTAGGTTGGTAGTTTGAGGTTAACTCCATTCAATTTAAATCCTGAATGATAATTGCAGCCACCCAACATGGTATACTGGGTTATTTGCCTTTGTGCTCGGGTCTTGACAGATAGTTGTGTGCGCAAGCTGCCCGTAAAATTGGCTTCCATCCATTGACTCTGTGCTTTCCACCCCCAACCCTTCCACCCACAGGTACCATTATTCAAAGCTCACAGGTCCTGAAAAACTGAGAGACACCTGCAAAAACTTCATCGTTTCCAATTTTAATGTCATCCTGGATGCCCCTGATTGGGTGGAAATGGAGAGGGAGGAGCTTGTGGACTTCATCGGCATGTCAGAGCTTTGTGTGGAATCGGAGAAAAAGCTGTGGGAGAAGGTCTGTTTGGATTTTGAAGAAGTTTTTTTCATATCCGAAGATTTGAATTACCTTGTCAGTGGTTTCTTTGTGTGGAATGGACCTGCGCAAAGATAACACAGATGATAGATTTTATTTAAAAAAAATTAAATACCCTAAACAAGTTGAATTAAAAAACTATCATTTATTGGAGTCACATTTTTACACCAAAATCAACTTGCAGACCTGTTTACTCTTACGATTTTGGCGTACAATGTACGATTTTTAGGTGTGTACATTATAAATACTGTATGTTCATTTTTTTATTACAAATATAAGTTATTGAATGGTTTTATGATGATATTGTACTATTTTAAGAGTTTGAGGGTAAACAGATCTGAACTTGTGTATTGAAATAGTTGTTGCATGCACATAGTATTTCTTTTGTCATTACTTTTTCAAAACTGATATGATGGGAGATAATGTAATATAACAAAAATAATCACTTCTTTAGTTTGGTGAGAAGTGGAGTTAGAAAAGAAGCATTCTTTTCAAATATGATTTTAAAAACATAACTAATTTTTATTTCTTTTCAGTGGTTACTGTTCTTTCTTACTGTTATTTGTTAGTTATTTGTTACTGTTCTTGTCTGGCAGGTGGAGCAGTGGCTTTTGGCAGAGAACAACTTTGAGAATTGCAGGGACAATGTTGAAACTATCGTTCCCTGGCTTCGCTTCTGCAAAATGACCCCCACTGAACTGTTGACCATCGAGTCCTCGCCGCTCATGTCACAGTTTTCTGATATCCTGAAAGAAAAACTTGGAGCCGGTAAATAGAAACTGAGACAGTTAAGCACTTTTATAAACCAAGTTTATGGCAACTGGTTTGGATGAAAGATGCACTGACGCAGAGATATTTTCAGTTGAATTTGTTTGCATGCAGTCTTAAACCTGAGTTAACCCAAAAATAGATCAGCCATTTTAACTGATGTGCTGCGAACATAACCTGGTGTGTCAGAGAACGTTCTCTGGTGTGCAGCAAAATTAACATAATCCATCTTATCTTATCTAATTATTTGCTTGGTTGCTGCTACTCACTCAAAGAGATATTTTTCCTAATACTTTTTGGTATTTAAGATTTCAGTGTTTCATGATGTCCAAAAGAAAAAAAAAGAAAAAAGTAAGAAAAATACTTTACCATATTACTACTTCTACCAAAATGTTGTATTATTTCCCCCAACCATTTTTATCTCATTTTTCAGCCTACAGATTTCACTCTCTGGCCAGCAATGGAATCTTCCTACCCACTGAGCAGGTCCCCTACAGAAACTACACATCTCCAATGTATGGAATGAGATTCCCATTTGAGCTGAAGAATTATGCCAACATTCCCAAGATAGAGAGCAGGGTTTGCCTCTCTTGTCAAGTTCCATATCTGCCTTGTCTGGAACCTGAAGCCAGGAAGGTAGGAACAAAATAAAATAAAATAATTGTTGTAGCAGTTGAGCCACTTCATAATGGGATGGGCTTTCATTTTTCATTACCATAAAGGTCTTAAAAAGGATTAACTCTTTAACTGGGTCAGTCAACCAATCTTGGGGGGAAATTTATTTGTTTCATTTATCTAACATTGACTTCATTTCATACTACTTCATATCGCTTCATACTACTTCATATTGCTTCATTCTACTTCATACTACTTCATATCACTTCATACTACTTCATATCACTTCATACTACTTCATATCACTTTATACTATTTCATATCACTTCATACTACTTCATATCACTTTATACTATTTCATATCACTTCATACTACTTCATATCACTTTATACTATTTCATATCACTTCATAATACTTCATATCTCTTTCTCATAACTTTTCCTTGAATAACGTTTCACACTTTGCCACCTCAGGTTTCTCATAACGCCCAATTTCAAGTCAACTTCTACCCAAAAGGTCATTTTTCAACCATTTCGCTGTACGGCAATTTCATGGGACGGCAGAATGACAACGTCACCCTAAAGATCACTCGACAAAACATGCCACATGCCTTTGGTGGCACAGCCAGTGAAAATAAACCCTATCCCCCAATGCTAGTGGAGGCCACACTGCAACTCTACAGCAAGAAGAAAGAGCTACGGTTCGTTGGGCTCACCTTGACCCAGAAGCACATATTTGCTAGCAAAAATGTGGATCTTGTGGTGGAAAATGTCCTAGACCTTTGTCGCCTGAAGAGTGAGGATTCACCATTCATAGTGGAGGGGTCATTGACGGGGGCAGTTTTCATCAAGGTCCAGCAAGTCGGGGATCATCTGCTTGAAGAGGAGTTTACAAGAGACATAGGAGAGGACGTCCGTGTGCATTAATGAAAAGTTACCATGGCCTATCGCAAGGGGAGTTAATGCATAATTTTAACTTTTCTTAATTATTGTATATGGCCATTCAAAGTTATTCTTTTTTAAAAATAAGTTAAAAAGAAGCAAATTTTAGTTATTAGGAGAATAAAGTTTACTTATTGTAGAGCATAAAATCCCAACAGATATTGTACAAAATTTTAACAGCCATACAATTGGGTAAAAACCGAAAATAAATAAGTGATTTCAATATTTAAAGTATATTCTGAGACTTTCAGATGTGTCGACATCTTTTTTTTTTTTTTTTTTTTTTTTAAATTATTTCTGGTGCATCAGAATTTTTTTATCTGGTCTTATACTTTTAAACCAACTGCAAAAGAAAATTTTACATTTGTTGGTGATTGCATCATTTCCTTATTTCAATAAGTCTTGAATTTTGTGAAAGGCTCTGCTTCTAGCTTAGCTCAGTGTTTTTACCTTCAGCCCTAGGCTTGGTGTGGTCCTATTGTTAAATACAATATTTGATCTATGTATCTACACATAGAGATGTAGAAGGTTTAAAGATTTGCCTTAAAGCTTGTTTTCTTATTCATCTTACCTTGTGATACTAGAGAAAAGTCAGTAGCAGGTGAAGAGGGATGTTGTAATAAGTCTTTAAGGGAAATTGTTATAGATTAAAAAATGAATAACGTTTGTGTATTTATTTTATCTTAACACTTGTGACAATTTAGTACCAAATTTTAACAGCTTGATAAGGGCTTGGAGAAAAGTATCCTTTCAATATTTATTTTCAACTCTTTTTATAACAAAAAGAATTTATCATCAACTGTTCTTAAGTTTTGAAACGGATAATACTTTTAATTTAAATTTTATGGGCACAGTGTAGTATAAAAAAAAAAAAGAATCATTGTTCATGTGATTTTAATTGCTAGGAGTTTTCCCCATGGATTGTTAAACTACAAGCATTTGGATCTCTGTGTCAGAGAGTTTTTAAATAAGGGAATGCATTCACAATTTAAGGGCATTGTTTACCCCTGTCAACATTTCTTTTAACCAACAGTTGCCCTTCTATTATTCAAAGGTTTTTGTTGGTTTTTTTTGTGTTTTTTTTTCAAGGCAAATTTAACCTAACTTAAAAATTTGAAGAGAAAAAAACAGTAAAAATTTCATTTATCTTGATCAAGGTTTAATATGAGAAGATTGACAATTTAAAAAAAAAAAAAAAAAAATTTGATCATAAATTTTTTTTAAAAAAACTGAGAAGATTTTAATTTCATTTCAACCAACATTTGAAATGTATCTTTTATCACAGGAAAGTTTCTTTGTTGTTACTGAGTTTCAAAGGATGTGTTTTAACAGAGAAAGGATTTTATGTTATAATCTTATGGAACGTGGTCTTACATGCCATTTTTGTAAACCTCAAATTTTATGCTCATGTACATTTATTGAAACCCTAACATACATATCTATCAGTTAAGCAAAATGGAGATGCCATACTGGAATGTCCCATTTTTTTTTTTTTTTTTACATTTCATTTTGTCTCACTATGGATAAAATCTTTCAACAACTTTACTGCCTCCGAATAACTTTTATCACTGGCAAGGGAAACAACTCAGTTACCAAGACCTGGCAAAAACCATCAAAGAATTCAAAGAATATTAACTCTTTCGCTGCGGAATATTTTTATTGAAAAAATGTACATTTTTTACAAAGAGCAAAAAAGAGTGAGAGGTTGGGTTTATTAAAAAATATTTAAAATATTATTGTTTGGTTTATAAGACTAAACTTGGTATCAAATGAAAGATAATTGAAAGGACTATATGTTGATAAACTTATGTCTTCAGTTTAAATAAAATAAGTTACAGAAAAGAACTGTAAAATGTGAAAACATTATGTGCTAAACCATTTTCCCCCCCAAACCCTATGATGTACGCATACCTCATCTTCACTTCTATAACTGAAATCCTCTAAAACTGCTACTATCGGAATCATGCGATGGATCTAAATATAAATCATCTTCACTATGAAAATAAATAGTATAAATCAATTCCAAAGCTTTTTGAGCTGTTAATCGTCTAGGAAACTTACTCACCTACTATGGCTTAGGGTAGCCATAGAAACAGTAGAAAAAAATCGCGAAGAAAATCACTACAATAATGCTTCAAACGACAACAAATAAACCTTAGTTTTGCTGGTAAACAATGAAGTACCACTCTCCTAAGTAAAAGTCGTATTTAAAAATAGCTCTTAAAAAGTTTAACCGAGAAATAGCAAAGAAACAAATATGATATCAAAACGACGCAGAACGCGTTGGTCCGCGCTTTTGAGAACGGCGGATGAACGCAGGGTGCGTTGCTCAGCAGCGAAAGAGTTAAGACTATTTTTATTTTCCCACCATAAGAACATAGTAAGACAGTAGTGAGTTCTCACCAGCCAAACTGAGCAGACGTAGAGCTGTTTACATTTTTATAATGACCCTTAAAAAAATTGAAAGATCTGCGGTTATCTGCCTGAAATGTGAATATTCTGTTGTTATTCCATTTTCAGAAACAAATTATAATTGTTCAGGTGTCATAGTTTATCCCCACTTGTCGATGACTAAAACTTTTATCAGTTGTTTTTATGACTAAACCGTGCCAATAAAACCTTGTATCCATTTTTGTGTATGGCTAAATCTTGCATCTGTTGTCTCCATGACTAAACCTTGTATAAGTTGTCTGACTTAACATTACGGTACATCAGTTGCCTGTGCCACCTAACTTTGTATAAGAATTTCACCTGTGATCTAAATTAATATCTCTTGGGTCTGGGATTATATTTCCTTGCCACATGCCGTTGCATTGGATGTTTCATCAAACACACACTTTTTAAAACCTAAATTAATTTAGGTTCAAATATATTGCCCTGCCTGTACTGAGATTATCCCTTGGCTTGCCCTAAAGTGCAATGAAGCTTTTTAGGTTCAATTATTCTAAATCTGTGCAATATTTCATTTCTTTTACTTTTCTGTAATTTTTTTAAAAAAAATTTTTTATTTACAAAGTTCTCAATAATGTAACATTTTTATTTGTTATGATTTTTTAAAATAATTTTTTCCCTTTTCTGATCTCTAACTGCTGTCAAAAGTTTTACCCCAATTATTGACAAAGTTTGTGTACATATATATACCAAAGTGTTTTTTTTTTTTAACATTGTTACAAATAGAATACAAAAAAAAACAAAAACAAAAAACAATGTCTCAACAAGAAAATATCCAAATAGTGTTGAATCGCAAAAAGATTTTTTTTTTCATTTCAAGAAGTCCCATCATTTATTGTTGTTTCCAGCTTAGTCAGTTTTGTATAATAAATGTTATCATATCCTGCAGACTGCCTTCCACTATTCCATGCACTTCTCTTGCCCCAGGGAGTAATTAAATCTGGTATATGACCTATGGCTTCAGGGCAGTTTTAAGTCTCCCCCCCCCCCCCCGCACCTTTCCCCCCTGCTGCTCTCCCCTTCCCGCCCCCTCCCCCCTATGTTGAAACACATGTTTTAGTTATGACTGCCTTTTCTCTGCAAATCTCACTTTCAGATAAGCATAAAGTGCTTTATAAAGAAATAGAGTAACCTCCCTTGCTAGAGTTATTTCATAACTACTGCTTCATTGGTGCCTATATGTTACTACTGCACTCATCAACTTGATATTTTTTTATTTATTTATATCTCATGTAAATTATATTCAATTATAAATAGTCTACAAATGTAACCGGATGTAAACGTGTATTATTTATTATGTTTGTGTATAATTATTGGCATATGAGTTTTGGTTTTAGTGTATTCACTTTCCAATGTGAAGACAGACAGACAATATAAAAAAATATCATATGATTACTTAGAGATATGAACTTACAGGGCAGAATTTACACTTGCTGAGGCCCTGAGCTAAACAAAGTCCAGAGGCCCCACAACTGTTTGAAATTACATGAGGTGGTCAAAGAAATTTTTAAAAAAATATTATTATTGTGAGGCCCTAAGCTGTAGCTTACTTAGCTTATATGTAAATTCGGCACTGTGAGCATATTATCCACAATTGAATATTGTCAGTCATATGGATCTTTTTTAAAAATCTCTCTGGCTAGAAAATGCCATGACCTATAAACTTGACTACACAACCTCCACCATTATTCCTGATATTAGCGTTTTTTTATTATGTATTTCACCGACCAGACAATTTTTTTAGTTCAGTATAGTTTTAATTTTTTTTTTTTAATTTTAAGATGAGTTGTAGGAACAGGGTAATAATCTTTAATATATTTGTTGTTAGTACAAATTCTACAAATAAGTTATGAAAAATTATAGAAACAGCTTGGTATAAAGAAACTTTTTTTTTTTTTAAATTGTTCGATGTGCCAGCTTGTATTGCTAATAAATTCAAAATAAGTAGTTTACGTGTTCATCTTACACTTAGTGCTTACTTAGTTTTACTTTAAGGTGACTGGCCACATGCAAACTGCATGCCCCCATGGTGGCCGGTTGAAACAGCTGTCTTTTTAACTTGATCATCTGCTCAAATTTTTTGAAGTACACATTTGTGTTTAAATAACATTGGTTAATTTACCTTAGCACATATTTCTTTCAGTTCGGTGATTGTGAATGTGGCCAAACTGGCATACATAAACTGAAAATTTATGGCTGCCAGAGATGCTATCTAAATATACAGTCTCCTGCAGCAGCTACATAAGTTTGCACATCTAAAAAATGTGAACTTTAATATTGTCAAGGGGATGGGACTTGACATCAAGCAGTCAGTGGGTCGGTATTGTACATCAGGCAGCAGCTTTCATCCATGGAGATTTGGAAGCCATTTGAAAAAGTGCAAGTTTATTTGTGAAGAGCCAATGATTGGTGGTACATTAAGCCCACTAGCGTGCACGTTGGGAATGGTTGGTGGTGCATTAAGCCCACTAGCGTGGAAGTTGGGAATGGTTGGTGGTGCATTAAGCCCACTAGCGTGCAAGTTGGGAATGGTTGGTGGTGCATTAAGCCCACTAGCGTGGAAGTTGGGAATGGTTGGTGGTGCATTAAGCCCACTAGCGTGCAAGCTGGGAATGGTTGGTGGTGCATTAAGCCCACTAGCGTGCAAGCTGGGAATGTTTGGTGGTGCATTAAGCCCACTAGCGTGCAAGTTGGGAATGGTTGGTGGTGCATTAAGCCCACTAGCGTGCACGTTGGGAATGGTTGGTGGTGCATTAAGCCCACTAGCGTGCAAGCTGGGAATGGTTGGTGGTGCATTAAGCCCACTAGCGTGCAAGCTGGGAATTGGAGGAGGCAAAATACACAAGGGTTCAACTCAAATGATGTATAAGACAAGTACATTGGTGTCCTATTCCTTCTTACTTCTATGGTGGGAACATGTGGCAATCGGCGACCATGAAGCTAGCACAAACACACCACCCAGGGCCGACCCTAACAATTGCGGGGCCCTATGCGAAACGGATTGCGCAGGGCCTATTCTGGGTAGAGGATAAGGATAATAAGTGAAAATTAAGATTTTGTATTATAAAATAAATTCGGGGCGGGGCCTATGAAAGTGCGGGGCCCATTGCGGCCGCATAGGTTGCAGTGGCCTAAGGCCGCATAGGTTGCAGTGGCCTAAGGCCAGCCCTGACACCACCTATCCCCGAGCCACACTTTTTTTTTTTTTTTTGCATTATTAGTATATTGAGAGAATGCCTTTTTGGCTTGACTCAAAGAAGAAGAAAAAACCTAACTAACTTTTGGGGGTGTCAACTGAGCACAAATTTGGTACAAAAATAGGAGATGTGAAATGTATGATTTCAAAAAAATCAACGCCCATATGAATAAACTAAACATCTAGTTCACCTGCATGTGCAGTCCTCGGCAGTGTTTGGCAATAGCGAATACTGCACCGTTTAATACCCGACCCGACATAGTTTTCTTCTATTTTTCTTTACTCCTAGCATCGGCCAAATCTTCTACCGAAGTCCGCGTATCGTTTGAATAATCTATCAGACCGCCGTAATGCCATTTCACAACGGAGGCGTTAAGGGATATCTTCCATCTTTTAAAAATATTATTTTTTTAAAAATGAAAATAATCAATCATTGTTTTCGTTGTTTCCATTGTGTTGGAGATTCTAAGTGTTGACTTATGGCAAGAGGGTCGGAGAGTATGATTAACAAGCAACATTGTATAAGGCTCTGTGATTGGACAAAAGCGCACCGGTGTTTTGTTGTTGTTTCTATCAATTTATTGTTTTAGTCAGTGGTAGACTGGTCACCCAGGACAACAATAAAATCTTGATGGCATCTAGGCCGTCCTGTCTATGATATTTGGACTACCTGGACTGCTTCTTTCAACGAGATTTTGGTTAAATTTTGACAAAACTTGATTTTATAATAGTTTTATTCGATCTGACATAAATCGATTGTGAACTCAAACGTTTATTGAATATTTGAATTCGACGTTTCTTTCAGACAATTTAGAGGGCGCATTTCATACATAACCGAAAAGTGGCAGGGGGCCTAAATATATATATATTTATATGGTAGGTATAACACAAGCAGGTCCAGCTTTTCAAGGCCCCTTGCCGCTTTTCGATTTTTATCCTCCCCCCACCCCCCATTTGCATTCAAAGTTGAAAATTAAAAAAGATCTGAAATACCCCAGGTCACCTGCAGCCGTAGGATTTGGGCGCCAACACGAGGTTCTGATGTTAAATGACACATACATTTTTAAGTAGCATCTCTTCCATTGCTCTCCAAATTAAGTGTAGAATGTTGGATAACTAAATGCGTGGATGTTATAAAATGCATTCTTGCATTTTGAAATTATCAACAATTTTCTGTGATCTATAAAAATTTGAGGGACGAAAATAAATTAAATGGAAAAGCATACCCCCGAGGAAGTCACAACTGGGATGAATTTAGTTCATGTTTGGCTGGGGTGGAGTTAGAGAAATACTTGATCATTTTTGTGGCTAATCTTGGGGCTTCCTACCTGAAAATCTGAAATCCCCCCTCAAAATTGTCTGAAAGAAACACAGAATTCAAGTTTGCGCCAAAATGCACCGCTGCATTTTGAATTTGCCGAGAGTCTTCGACACCTTAAAATTCTGCACTCCTCTTCCTTCACGCTGATCAGTGTGATAGTACGAGGTAAATTCTAAGGGTTGGACGAATGATTAAATCTAAGGGTTGGACGAATGATTAAATCTAAGGGTTGAACGAATGATTAAATCTAAGGGTTGGACGCGCCACAACTGGAGTGAGTTCAGTTTGTGTATATGTCACTGGGTGCAATAATGCCTCCTCCCGAAAATTAAAACAATTTATGCCAAAGATTAATAGAAACTATGAATAGAAACTAGATTAATAGAAACAATGACTTCAGGTATACCTCTTGATTTTGAAATAATCGAACATTTTCTGGGGATGTGACTCCACAGACCCTACTTTCGCATCCCCTTTCAGTACTTTCACGATACAAACTTTGCATTTAACAGAAAATGCCACCCCTCTATGTAAATAAAAGGTGAAACCTGGGCGGACCATCCCATTTGTCCCCCTTCTACGTCACCGGTAGATGCGTAGCTAGATTGTTTGGCGCCTGTGGACAAGATTCATTTTTAAGTCCCTCCCCTCAACTCAGAACCCCATTGTTTTTACCCATTAAGTAGAACCTAAGCCCATTTTGGCGCCCCCGCTAATCTGGTTCCCGGAGACTTCTGTCCCTTCTGCCCCCCCCCCCCCCAGCTTCACATCTAGGCACTGCCTACCCATCCCCACGAAAATCTGAAATGCCCCCCTTTAGGGATATTGTCTGAAAGAAACACTGGATACATATATATGGTATTCATTTGGGGTTGAAGCCAAGGCCCTTAATTAAGGTTTATGAGGAGGGGGGGGGGAGAAAATAAAATGAGAGGGTGGATGACACTATGAGAATCCGCACCGGGTGACACCAACCCTAGTGACGGCTCTAGCTACAACAGTATTAGCAAGTGTTTAGAGGTCACTGCTGACGACGTGCATCAAAGCGTGAGACTAATCATTAAGACAAATGTCTGCTAAGTGAGCTGACTAGGAAGGAAAAGTCATGGCAGACTAATGGGCTGTAATCGTGGACCAGATCAATGGAGACTGTCAAATCTTACTGCACAAAATGGTTCCTTAATTTTATTTTTTTTTAAATTATTTTTTGTTGAGTTCCAAAAGGTAACAGAAATCGAAATCGCGGAAGTTGACCAAAGAGAAAATTATACTGATTACATTTAGTTGAATCTTGCAGAGGAAATGCTGCATTTCAAGTATATTTATTCTATATCTCAGTGTGAAATACTGTAAGCAGCCCAATCATACTAATATTTTTTTGAAAAAAATTGCGCATTCAAATTGTCCAAATGTTATGATAGAATTAAGAATTTATATAAGAGTATAATGATTCAAATAACTAGTGGTACTAATAATAGGCTAGCTAAGAGCATCAGTGAGAAGGTTGCACTTGCTTCTTTCTTGCTAGATCATACATTGCAGGCCCCCCGAATTTCGGTTTCGGCGCAGAAAGTTGCAATTTGATCACTTTCGGCGTAGTTTCGGTTTTGGCCGAAACAGAAAAGTCAAATTTCGGTTTATTTTCGGTTTTGGTCGAAAGGGATTGAGGCTTTCGGCCATCTGGACAAAAATTATTGAGGCTTTCGGTCGGTTACTTTGTCTATCTCTCTGTTGGTAGGCAATACGATATTCATAATCGCTCGACGTCTTGCTGTAATCGAATGTTATATGAATAATCCCCTGGAAACACTGATCACAGCTGCATGATGACCTATTTGACCATTATTTCCAAAAATAAAATTTCAGCTTAGGCAAAGGAAAATAGTTTTGTGGAAAAAAACCTAAGGGAATGGTAAACAATATTTGACATTTTTAATTTAAAATGAAACGGGTGTAAAAAAAAATGGGATACATTTAAATTTTTATCCATAAAATCAAGTTTTCTGGGTAAATAAGCGACCCCTTGCCACATTGTAAGGCCGAGAAGCACTGATTTATTTAAAATAAATCTTCCAATGTGGTACACACAATTGGTGCCCAGCAGTGTCGGGGGGGGGGGGGGGGAGGGGGATTCTTGTATGAGAATGAATTTGTTGCTTTGTAACAGATCAATTGTTGTATGTGAAACATTTGATTCTCCATTGAAAAAACTCACCCAGTCTTCACTGTTTCACTCTCAGGACGTAAGAACTTCGTCTCTTGGAGACTGACGGATGCCAAAAATGACATTTTTGATAACGTAAAATAATCCAATTAAACTTATACCCCCAACCTTGCATCCTAATACTTTCCAAGTTTTGACCCTCTTGTTTGAGCACCCGCTCTGTCATCTACATTACAAAAAAAACTGACCAAATCAACATTCAAACTTCATCAGACAACAAAGGCTTTATAACGGGTTAGGACAGCGGTTCTCATCCTGTGGGTCGCGACTCCTTTGGGGGGTAGGGGGGTGTCGAACGACCTGAACATAGGGGTCGCCTAAGATCATCGGAAGAAATATGTATAAAGTAGCAACGTAACTAATTTTATGGTTGGGGGTCACCCCAACACGAGGAGCTGTATTAAATGCTCGCGGCATTAGGAAGGTTGAGGACCACTGGGCTAGGGTCCCCCCAGTGCGCCAACTCGTGGTCATGCTACATCCATGCCCAGACCTTTTTCCGCGTACCATTTAAAGAAGTGGCCAATGATAACGTGAGCTTTGATTCACTGGATGCATTTAGTGCCAGTGTTTCATCAAACTGTAAAACGCACGTGTGTGTGTAAAAAATGGGGGGTGTCTGGGCGAGCTTTGATTCACTGGATGCATTTAATGCCAGTGCTTCATCAGACTGTAACATGCACGAGTGTGTGTGTGGGGGGGGGGGGTTTTCTGGGCAGTATGGTGGGTCTGGAGAAAACGGATTATGCCGAATGTAAAAAAAAAGAACTGTGAAAAACATGGTCTCCAAATGACCAGTGGGGTCACAATCACCGTGTACACACCAAGCAACAGCAGCGATCTTTTGTCTTAAACAGATTTAAGTGGTGGAGTGGAGCGGGTGACGTTTCTCTGAAGGACTAGAAAACGCTAAAATATGATCCCAAAGCCCCTGTATTGATATAGCCAGGGATGGGTTTTGATGTGCATAGTGATACATGTAGCCTGGTATGTGTAATGTGGTGTCACCGGTTACCGGAAATTTGTTTGAACGAAATTTCGTCGACGGAAAATTAATAGATGGAAATTTGATCGAAAGAAATTTGGTCGAATTTCTTTTTGAACGCACTATACTATACAGTAAAACAAAATAATGCGTTCAAAAATTTAAATGAAATTTAAATTTAAAATCAACATGACGCAAAATTTAAATTTTCGTTCGATCAATTTTCCGTCGACGAAATATCTTTCGAACAAATTTCCGGATATGGGTGTCACCACCCAAACATATTTTTTCTGAGGGTGTCAATGATCTACAGTTTTATGAGTCCGACACAACGATTGAAGTAAACAACAGCTGTGCATGAGTCGTCTGTACAAATAATAAGCTTGGGTGTGAGTTAGACTATTCTACTGAACCCACGTCCTGGAACCCAAACGAGATAAGACCATCTCTTCGATCATTGCAATTTTTTTCACCCAGGCCGTTGACCGGGGGTGCGTGTGAGGGCGCATGTGCGTTTTGACACGTGACTCTATCGTTTTCTGTAGGAGACCAACCTATTCTATTTTAGGGGGAAAAAATGATAATGCAGAGGGGATGTGTGTTTTTTAAGGAGTTACATGAACAAGATATTCTTATGTGATTAGATAAGTCGCACATCGCAAGTCCAATAGAGATGGACCACTGGTACTTGGGCTGTGGGACCACTGGTAGTTGTGTTTTGGGACCACTGGTAGTTGTGTTTTGGGACCACTGGTAGTTGGGCTGTGGGACCACTGGTAGTTGTGTTTTGGGACCACTGGTACTTGGGTTGTGAGACCACTGTTAGTTGGGCTGTGGGACCACTGGTAGTATTGCTGTGGGACCACTGGTAGTTGTGTTTTGGGACCACTGGTAGTTGGGCTGTGGGACCACTGGTAGTTGTGCTGTGGGGCCACTTTTAATTGGGCTGTGGGACCACTAGTAGTTGGGCTGTGGGACCACTGGTAGTTGGGCCTTGGGGCCACTGTTAATTGGGCTGTGGGACCACATGTAGTTGTGCTGTGGGACCACTGGTAGTTGGGCTGTGGGACCACTGTTAGTCGGGCTGTGAGACCACTGGTAGTTGGGCTGTGGGTAGGGGTGTCTACGGAATTAAATAATATCGCCGCGCTTTTCAGATAAAAGAATAAAGAATCCAAAACTCATATAAAGTGCCAAGTGTTTTTTTTTCTACAGGCGGTCATGTGCGACTTTTGTACACAACCTTATACTATGAGCTAGTTTTTTTACTAGAGGGTAAATGAAGCCAATAGTAGCAAAGCTCCTAACACGTCTTGACATCTTTTAGCATACTTAAAAAAAGACTATACACATTAAGCTATAATGACAAAAAACACTTTTATAGTTTCATTCAGTTATATTGTATATAGAATTAGTGTCATTCCGGGAAATCCTGGGATGAGTGTCACTTTTATCCTGGTTTTTTCCCCGGGATCAGTGAAACCCCGGGAAATGAGAAACCCTAGGACGAATAGAAAGACATTTGAACATCAAACTCTCAGACCAGTTTCAACTGATATTTTTGTGTGTGACTAATTGTAATGTCATGGATCAAAGGATCATATATTTCGATGAAAAACTTCAAAGAACCAGTTCCTGGAAACTTCGAATTCCAACACTAGTAGCAACCAATCCGATAGGTGGTTAAATTGGACAAAACAATGTACTAACAAGGCGGTCCATAAAAAGACATAACACATTCCCAGCAACCGACGTAGACGCAAGAGACGCTGCCAAAATAGACCGTTGTGCAGAGGGAGAAATGGTACCACACGCCCGCATACGTGACTTCTACTCACAGCAACAGTCTCGGATATTTGAGTCTCGGCCAATCATTGCTACACACATCACGTGGTCGTCTCGTTAAAACATGAAAATATAACATCTTCTTGACAGTAACACAAATGTGGAAAATATGGTTGACAGAATATCGATGGATCTGTAACGCGTGCAACCCCGCGGGGCGTCAACATCGGAGTGTGAAAGTGGTTGGGCAAACAATGTATCGATACATCGAATAGCAGCTGTAATCGTTCCATTTCATGCGTGAATCTGAAAAAGGGTATCACCGAAAGTTGACCTCCTGAATTCCCCGATAGATCCATGTCTATTTTCATTGAGATGTCAGACAAATTTCTCTGAATATTCTCAAACCCACGAGTGTGGAATCGGCGAGATGTACAAATATTACTCCGGTTATACAGCAATAGATTCCGATATACGTGACTCAAGGTATTTTTTCAAACCAATACCTAAATTATTTAAACAACTCCAACGATTTTTAATTTTTTTTTTGGTTTTCTTATTTTAAAAAATGAATTAAACTTTATTTGTTAATTTTTTTTTCTGGGACGGGGTGGGGGGGGGGGGGATTGTCTAACTCTTATTCCCTGTTCAAACATTCAAACTTGTTATAAAGTTTTTTAACGCTATGACGTAAAAAATCTGCATGCAGTACAAGTAAACACCGTATGTGTGATGTATAAAGTCACTAACGTATACCCAACCATGCCCGGCCTCAGTTTCAGTTCTAAACAGGCCCCTGACCCAAGCTGTTCTCATATTGTGGCAGGCATCTGGCGTGGGCGTGTCCAGGTCACGAAGAATAGATATTCAAGCAATTTCCCGTGATCAAAATATCCCCCCAAACCACCACCAAATGTCCCTGCATTTCTACATCCCATTTATCCCACCCACACTAACATTTTTTGACGTCAGATACTGCGTGCCCTCGCATGCCCAAACTTAATCACATTCCGTTTTCTGTTATTACAGATTTGTATGTATATCAATGTCTGTAGATTTATATGTTACGCCAATGTCAGTAGATTTGTGTGTACACCAATATATGTTTTTCGAGACAGGAAACTCCACACACACAAAATTAACTTCGCTTTGTTAAAATGATTATTATCTCAATTACTATATGCGAATTTGATTAAAATATGTTTGTTGCCTCAGAATTGAAATAAAAACAATCTCGTTATAAGAAAAATAATGTCTCAGACATCACCCGAGAACATTCAAATATTGAAAACACAACACACAGTTCATCTATATTACATTGTAAATGCTTAAATGCTATATAATGCTGTGTCGTTACTACCAGTGAAATGTAGTGTATTAAAATAAAATCGTTAAAAAATACATATTTAAACAAATGAATAAATAAATTAAATTTTAAAAAAACTATCAGGGAGGATGGCGAAACAAAGTTGTGGAGAAAAGAAAAACAACTGCTTCTGAAACGATTGCCAGACATGAAAAGGTTTTTCTTAGGATCCCAGGGTCCCGCGACATCGGAGTCCCCGTAGATTTTTATGAAACAATAAATGGTTTATTTTCTTAGTATTGAAAAATAACAACTGCCCTTACTACCAAAGTTTCACCCTGTATTTTTGGTCAGAGATTATACAAGCTTATCGTCACGTGATTCTTCAGCATCCCAGATAATTTATTACCGTCGACACAAATTGACTTTAAAATGGACACCTCGGCTTCCTCACTTATGTGTCTTCCCCTCTTAACTTCGCTTCATACAAACCAGTAGAAAAAAAAGGTTTGAGATTGGAATTTTAAACAAAAATAAAATTTATGGCCGACTCGCTCGTCACTGATAATAGCCACTAACTAACGCACACATTCTGGTGAGGGTCTGAGATTACCCTCTTATCAGTGGCGTAGTGAGGGGGGGGGGGCAAGGGGGGCATCATGCCCCAGGCGCTACTCACAAAGGGGCGCCAAATGGTATATTTTACTAAAATATTGTATGGTTTTCGAATAGGGGGGGGGGCGCTAAAAAGGTATTGTGCCCCGGGCGCGAGTTAAGCTCGCTACGCCACTGCCTCTTATGACCCCGGCTAGTGCATTGGCAACCAGCTCCATCTGCCGAGCTGAGCCATATAAAATTGTCTTCACGTAGGACCTCTTCCACAGCCCTGGACTCCCCCCCCCCTCCAAATATCTAGTAAGGGACATTCGGTCAACAGATGCGCTGGTGTTTCTGGGACCAGTCTGCAATGCCAACAGGTAGGGCCCCTGTTATTATCTAGCCTGTTGAAATATGTGCAGATGGGATAGTGCTCGTTGCGCATCTCTGCTGCCTGCGTCCTATTTACCCCCCACCCCCCACCGGGCCATGGGTCTTGTCATATTCAGAATAAATGGATAATATGTACTAAATCTCTATTTAAAAAAACTAACAAGATAAATTTTGATTTGGTTTCAAGACACTCCAACAAAATGGACGATTTAGAAATTGTGGATATTAGAAGTTACACGTTAATTATATTACTACAAATGCAGAAAGGACTTTTGGAGAACAATTTATTTTAAAAAATGTTTTCCTTTGAAACCTCGTGATCTTATTACCCTCTCCCATTCACCCCACCCAGAGGATCCCATCTTGTACTTGGCAGGTTCTACGACATCCATCATTTTAACAACTTGAAACAATACCGTTGTGGATGATTTTTGATTCACAAACGAAGTGGCCTTCCACACAAGCTGTTAAAAACTGCATGTTTATTTAACTTTGTTTTCTAGGTGTCTCATTGTTTTCAAATAAAATGTTAAAGGCGTACATATTTTCTGTTGTTATAAATTAGAGCACAAATATTTATTAATCCATAATTGATAAGACCTTTACCAACAGGACTATGGATGTGTTTAGTTTGTCAATGAAAACTTCACGCAACTTTTTTTTGTAACCATAGAAACGTCTTTTTTTATTTATTAAATCATTTATTATACATGTACCTCGCTTTTGTTCGCTTGTTTCTGGCTGGGTGGCAAAAGCTTCGGATGGCTAATTAACCTACTTTCTGTCAACTTATCGAGCTGAAACTTGGCACATGAAACTCATTGCCAATGATAACACATTCTTTTAAATCTTCAGCCCCAGACCCCAACCCGAAAAATCAGTTTTTCAAGGCGAAGATGAAGAAAATATGATGCCACTGAGTTCACGAAATAAATTTCCCGATAACTGCGCTAAATGAGATTTTCTTTTTTTAAAATATCGTAGGTGCTTTTCTTCTTCTTTTTTCTTTTTCTGAGCCGTTTTCACCCCCCCCCCCCCATGGAGCATAGGCCATCCACAATACTTTTCCATTTGTCCCTGTCCTGGGCTATCTTTGCTAGTTCAGCCTAATGGAGCATAGGCCATCCACAATACTTTTCCATCTGTCCCTGTCCTGGGCTATCTTTGCTAGTTCAGCCTAATGGAGCATAGGCCATCCACAATACTTTTCCATCTGTCCCTGTCCTGGGCTATCTTTGCTAGTTCAGCCTAATGGAGCATAGGCCATCCACAATACTTTTCCATCTGTCCCTGTCCTGGGCTATCTTTGCTAGTTCAGCCCAATGGAGCATAGGCCATCCACAATACTTTTCCATCTGTCCCTGTCCTGGGCTATCTTTGCTAGTTCAGCCTAATGGAGCATAGGCCATCCACAATACTTTTCCATCTGTCCCTGTCCTGGGCTATCTTTGCTAGTTCAGCCCAGCTTTTCTTCATTCTCTTCACCTCTGTCTCTACTCCCCTCTTCCATGTGGCTCTTGGTCTTCCTTTTTTCCTGGTACCTTGAGGATTGCAGTTCAGGGCCTGTCTTGTGATGTTAGTGTTTGGTTTCCTTAATGTGTTCCCTATCCATCTCCATTTTCTCATTTTTATCCCCGTCTCCACCGGAACACTTGATGTTCTCCCCTAAAGGAAAATGTTACAAATTTTGTCAAACAATCTTATTTTGAAGTGCGTTTGTGCGTAATATTTTCTTTTGTTTTTCTGAAAAATTGGTGAAACAATTCTTTGGTGTAAAAGCGGGTGGGACATTAGGATCTAAATATATAATTCTATTAAAATTAAGATATATTGAATTATATATATTATATAATACATCTCTCGAAAGCTTCAAGGCTGCCCTGACATCTGCTAGGCGCCGTTAGGATGGCAGCATCGCTTCCCCAACCGTTGCACATATGCCATTATATGGATGCAGCAACGTACCCTACCAGAACCAGAATACTTTTAGAAATGCGTATAAAGGATCTATGCGAAAAACTTTGTGTTTAGGTGTTGTTTATTTCTTGATCTTTGCCATATTTCATTAGTTTCCTATTTGAACAAAAAATAAAAACCAGTGACTTATTTAAGTACGCGCTGTATATAAAAAATAAAATATAAGTACAAGGTATGCTTAACTTGAATTAATAAACAAGACAAAAGATTTGGACGTTTCGGCTTAGAGCCTTCATCAGCAAACAAGACAAAAAGAAGTATGACAAGTATCAGAGATACGTAAAAAAAAATCTTTTGTGATATGAAAGGGAGAAAGTGCGCAAATCCAGGTGTGCATTTTTAGATTTCCACAGCAGAAGAGACAGCGGTTGGGCATAATTTGATTTATCTTAATGAAATATACTGCTCTTCCCTATTGATTACGATCAAGTTCATGAATATGAGAATATTTTATTTTAAAATAATAACGATCTAGGATGCGATGTCGCTGTCAATTACATTGATCTGTTTGAGAGATCCGTGCGACGAAGGAGGAAAGAAATTTTCGTAAATGAATTTTTGAGACTCACATTGAGAGTCACATTGAGAGTTACATTGATAATTGAAAGTAACATTGTGAGTCACATTGATAGTCACATTAAGAGTCACAATGAGAGTTACATTGAAATACACATTGAGAGTCACAATGAGAGTCACATTGAGAGTCACAATGAGAGTTACATTGAAAGTCACATTAAGAGTAACACTGAAAGTCACATAGAGCGTCACACTGAAAGTCATATTTAGTCACAATGAGCGTCACATTGAGTCAGTCCGTCATTTCCATTTAAATCAAGGAAGGTAATTGGTTGTTTTTAGAGGTAAGGCCAAAAAATCAATACATGCCGTAGAGTGGACGTCACGTATCGATCTTCCAGAGAACAGAGGAAAGAGAGAGAGAGAGAGGGAGAAGCCGCATCGATTTTGAGCTCTATGAGTTCCACGGCCCACACATCGCCAGTGCGCGAGTTTGCCTCTTACAAGCCTCTCACACACCCACACGTCACCCACACCAAACCGCGAGCACCATCATACCCCGACAGGGATTTCTCCGGACATTCCGTAGTTCAATCCTGTGACTGTGGTGGACAGCTGGACACCGAGTGACCACCTAGCTGACCAGTACTGAAATAACGGTTATTGCCTGTGGCGGTAAGGGAAGCCACCAGGGAGCATCCAAATTAGAGGAAGCGCCGAGCAGGTCAGTAGTTTTATTAGTTGTTGGTTGGCGGGCAGTTGTTCGGAGCGTCTTCTCTCGGGATTGTGTTGCACATGACGAGCGTAGAAATTGTGTTGTTTTAAACTGACTTGACTTTTCTAACTGAGTTTGTTTCTTAGCGTTTCCTTGGCCCGTTATCTCTTTGTTAATATTTGCATACATGTGTAGTTAAATCTGTTAATTTAACCATCGAGTATAAATTTGACAACATCTTTCACGTTATCCTTAGACATCGTGTTTAATATAGGTGTTGTGTTTATTATAACCATGTTATTGTTTTTTGTAATAAAGGGTTTGTGTTTATTATAAACATGTTAATTTTTTTGTTGTTGTTTTTTTAAACATTCCATGTACCATAATTGTACAATATTTTTTTACTTGTAGCCTTACATATTTATTTATTATTCAAAATTTGAATGATTTCTGAAAATTTCAAATGTGTAAATCACATTCCAGTGTTGCATATATTGATTTTAAAATAAATGCATTCTTAACACTACAAAATATAGACCTAATTCAAATGTATTTAATTTCTCGAGTGCATGAACGTTGTTTTGAAACTAAAATTGTTACACTGATGTCTTCACCGTAACACCAAGCTCCACAAACCCTTACATCTCGTATAGCATCGACGTCATGAGAAAACTTGTCTCTTCAATCTTGACATGGACACACAATTCTAGTAACAAATTTGAGGCAATCATATCAGGAAGTCTTAGACAATACCCTTTATCCCCCCCTCCTAAACTATGTTCAATGACCGTCATTTAGATTTGAGTAGGTATCCACACCCGCATCTTTACAATCCCACCGATCATCCTGGAAAATAAAGAAAAGTTGGGCTAATGCGAAGAGATATCACCATGACGTCATTTGCGTGTTTGTCCATGGTTTCGATAGGGTCAAAACCCTGGTTCCGATAGGATTAAAACCCAGGTTACAGATAAGTTTAGGGTTTAGGTTAGGTTTAGGGACAGATTTAGGGTTCAGGTTGGGTTTAGGGATAGATTTAGGGTCCAGGTTAGGTTTAGGGATAGATTTAGGGTCCAGGTTAGGTTTAGGGATAGATTTAAGATCCAGGTTAGGTTTAGGGATAGATTAAGGGTCCAGGTTAGGTTTAGGGATAAATTTAGGACATGATTCAGTGATTAGACATGGAAACATATTGAAGAACGCGGGGACAGTGGATAGTGGACAGTGGATATTGGATAGTGGACAGTGGATAGTGGATAGTGGAAAGTGGATAGTGGACAATGGATAGTGGACAGTGGATAGTGGACAGTGGATAGTGGACAGTGGATAGTGGACAGTGGACAATGGATAGTGGACAGTGGATAGTGGATAGTGGATAGTGGATAGTGGACAGTGGATAGTGGATAGTGGACAATGGATAGTAGACAGTGGACAGTAGATAGTGGACAGTGGATAGTGGACAGTGGATAGTGGACAGTGGATAGTGGACAGTGGACAGTGGATAGTGGACAGTGGACAGTGGACAGTGGATAGTGGACAGTGGATAGTGGACAGTGGATAGTGGACAGTGGATAGTCGACAGTGGATAGTGGACAGTGGACAGAACACGAAGTCAATTTGCTAATATAAAATTTGTTCATTATACAACTTAAAATACTCACTACTGTAAAATATGAACGTGTACTTTATTTTGTCTTACATGACCTATATAAATAAAATGACACTAAATGAAAAGATCTAGACGAAACTTGGTACAAATGCACTTTAAAATCTAAATTGGAAAGCCGGAGGGTTTTGAACTCACAATATTCACAAGTGTCGGGGCCAGGTATGCTAATTTCGTTCTTCTTATATACGCATTATCTGTTACTTTTTTCAACTGATTTTATTTGGACAACTTTTTACTTTTTTTACTTGGCTATT
Organism: Omphiscola glabra; assembly: GCA_964017045.1. Taxonomy (NCBI): domain Eukaryota; kingdom Metazoa; phylum Mollusca; class Gastropoda; family Lymnaeidae; genus Omphiscola; species Omphiscola glabra. The sequence goes on along the minus strand of OZ024798.1, from coordinate 25,689,370 downwards.
TATTTGATGAATTATTTAGCGTCCCTATCTTAGTGATAGATGGGAAGATAACATCAAAGAATGGACCGGATAACAGCTAGGGGGATGCTACGACATTTTGTTTGAAATGTTTTAGTGTCGAAATAATGACTGCATAAAAAGAATCGTTTTAAAAAAAAATATTTGAAGGTTTAAAAAAAAAAAAAAACAGAAATCTTGCAGGGTACAACTAGAGGAGGAAGAAGAAGCGGAAGACAGAGAAAAAGATGGGAAGATAACATCAAAGAATGGACGGGATTACAACTAGGCGATGCTATGCATAGGGCAGAAGACCGAGAGGAATGGAGAAGGATAGTTTTTGTGTCATCTGTGGCGCCACAACGGTCGAAAGACTACGGGACATGATGATGATGATCTTAGTGATAATTAAAACGTCAAATTATAGATCGGGTCCCATCGGGGATCCTTATTTAACTTTAATGGAAACTATAGAGCTACGACATTTTGTTTGAAAGGTTTTAGTGTCGAAATAATGACTGCATAAAAAGAATCATTTTTAAAAAAAATATTTGAAGGTTTAAAAAAACAAACAAAGAAAGAAAAACGAATGAATTTTCCAGCAAGCTTTATATTGTTTCACGTAGGAATAAAGATTTTGAAAATGTCAGTAGGATATACATTTTATCCAAATTGTATTTTATTTTTATACATTTCTATACCTTTCCCTGGAATTTCTTTGGTATCTGCTAAGTATCTTTTTTAGTATCTTGAAGCTTCTAATTCTAGAAAGTTCTATTTTTTATAAGGGTTTTAAGATTATAAAAATATTCTTTTCGTGCTTTCTGTCTTTCTATAAGTTCTATTATTGTCTCAAATGTTATGAAATCAGATTAAAAAAACTTTTTGAAGTTTCTAGAGAGTCGAGGATAACGATGACTGAATACTTTTATAGCGCTTGTATCTATGCTATTTTAGCATGCGCACAGCGCTCTGATGTCCAAAAATCTATTTAAAGAAAAAAAAAAAAAGCCTTTTAGTTTTTTCTAAAGGATTCTTTTAAAATTTCAACGTCCCTCAAAGATTGAGGCAAACTGTTCCACAATTTAGGCGCTATAGCTTCGAAAGAGCGCACTCCGTATGACTTCTTTCTGTGTCCATCCACACTGGGCACTCTCAGTAAGGACTGTGTTGAAGAGCGCACTCCGTATGACTTCTTTCTGTGTCCATCCACACTGGGCACTCTCAGCAAGGACTCGTGTAGTAGCTTCTACAGCGTATTTTCCTTAAAACAGCCGAAGCTTTACAAAATGTCTTAGGCTACAATGTAAGCATTTACGTAAATTGTTGCATCTTGGCCAAAGAGTCTTTAGTCAAAATATTTGTGGTGCATTTTATTAGGATGGCAATGTCTCAAAGACATCCATTGTTACACAAGGAACAATTTCAGTCCAAATTAGATTATGATTTTTTAAATTAAATTATTTACATTTTGTACATTCATTGTCAGCTTCTTAATTACCAGAAAAATAAATTGATGCGAAATTTTATTACTGACATCCGATAATCACACGGTAGTGTCACAGTGTCAAGATTTGCTTCTGACGCGGTAGTGTTACAGTGTCAAGCCTTGCTTCTGACACGGTAGTGTCACAGTGTCAAGCCTTGCTTCTGACACGGTAGTGTCACAGTGTCAAACCTTGCTTCTGACACGGTAGTGTCACAGTGTCAAGCCTTGCTTCTGACACGGTAGTGTCACAGTGTCAAGATTTGCTTCTGACACGGTAGTGTCACAGTGTCAAGCCTTGCTTCTGACACGATAGTGTCACAGTGTCAAGCCTTGCTTCTGACACGGTAGTGTCACAGTGTCAAGATTTGCTTCTGACACGGTAGTGTCACAGTGTCAAGCCTTGCTTCTGATTAAAAGTCCCGAGAGAAAATAGTCACCTGCGAGATGAGATTTTTAAAACACGCAGCTGGCAAAACAAGAAGGGACCACACTGGGAACCAAGAAATAAAACAAATTGTTGGGACCATCACAAATCAGCCAGTATACGGCTCAATGACAAATTATTTGGTTTGAACGCCTGCTCAGAATGCCTGTCAACAAACCTGCATTGCAAGTGTAAAATGGCAGGCGTTCAGTACAATGGGCAGGCACTCAGTAAACTGGCAGCCACTCAGTACAATGGCAGACACTCAGTACAAGGGCAGGCACTCAGTACAATGGCAGGCACTCAGTACAATTGCAGGCACTCAATACAATGGCAGGCACTCAGTACAGTGGCAGGCACTCAATACAGTGGAAGACACTCAGTACAATGGCAGGCACTCAGTACAATGCACTCGGTACAATGCACTCAGTACAATGCACTCAGTACAATGCACTCAGTACAATGGCAGGCACTTCTGCTTCAGGAAGATTAACTCAAACGGAAGCCAATGTTCACACGAGTTTTAATAAATATAGTATTTTAAATGAGAAAATTTCCATTTTAATAGTTACTTTAGCAAAGTGTTTCTAACAGTCCGCTCATAATGCCTCATGAGATGTATAATAGAATATAACCATAGTAAAGCCGGGTGTGTTCGCTAGTTAACATTTTAAAAACATTATACCAAGTGACCAACACGCCCCCTGGCTCAGCTGTGACTATGTGTCTATGTGACTATGTGTCTATGGGACTATGTGTCTATGTGACTATGTGTCTATGTGACTATGTGTCTATGTGACTAGGTGTCTATGTGACTATGTGTCTATGTGACTAGGTATCTATGTGACTAGGTGTCTATGTGACTAGGTGTCTATGTGACTATGTGTCTATGTGACTATGTGACTTTGTGTCTATGTGACTATGTGACTATGTGTCTATGTGACTATGTGTCTATGTGACTATGTGTCTATGTGACTATGTGTCTATGTGTCTATGTGAATAGGTGTCTATGTGAATAGGTGTCTATGTGACTAGGTGTCTATGTGACTAGGTGTCTATGTGACTAGGTATCTATGTGACTAGGTGTCTATGTGACTAGGTGTCTATGTGACTAGGTGTCTATGTGACTATGTGTCTATGTGACTAGGTGTATATATTTCAGAAGAAATGTTTAAAACACTGTTTATCGAACACGAATGGCGTGGCCCTAACGCCACATCATGTGTTCAAATTGTGTTCAAATTCTTTCAATTTGTGTTCACACTCGATCCCTTGTGAAGTGAGACAAATTAAACGCTTTTAACTGCCCGTGAGAGAAATTGAAACGGGGTTGTTGTTTTTTTTTGGGGGGGGGGGGAGTAATTGGTGAATCGTCGGATGAATTATTAATCTAGGAAATAAACTAAAAGGAGTTAGGATTAGCTTTGTAGTTGAGAGAGATTGTGTTGTGTATTTATTGAGAGAGATTGTGTTGTGTAATTGTGTGTGTTTGTGTGAGAGAGATTGTTTTTTGTATTTGTGTGCGTTTGTGTGAGAGAGAGTGTGTTGTGAATTTATGTGTGTTTTTGTGAGAGAGATTGTGTTGTGAATTTGTGTGTGTTTCATGTGAGAGAGGTTGTGTTGTGAATTTGTGTGTGTTTGTGCGTGCGTGCGTGAGTTTGTCACAAGCGTATTTCTGTTCATGTCAGCGTGTGAGTCTTCGCTGTGAAGTTAAGACATCTTAGAGTCTTTTAAAATTCATTGTCAATTTTGTTAAAGGAGGTGGGAACTTTAAAATTCGAAGGGCGGTGTAGACCCCACAAAACGTTGGGGAACACTGCTCGCGAGCAATGCTGAGAAGGAGCCAACAATTGTTAACTGTCGTCACGTCCCGACCGTGACTTGTTATCTTTTCAAAGTTCTGCAAAAAAACGCGTTCAGTCGACTACGAGTTCATTAGGAGGGAGACTTTTTTTCAATCAGGTTAGAGCAATCGAAAATTACTAAAACTTATCGCAGTGTACTTACTTCTCCTCTTTTCTTTCCCTCTTCCCTATTTAATCTCTCTCCCACTTACTTTCTCCCACTTACTTTCTCCCACTTACTTTCTCCCACTTACTTCTCCCACTTACTTTCTGTCACAATTCATTTGCTGCCCTCTTGGATACTACTTCTCAGCTAAGTGCTATTTTTTTAATATTCAGTTTTTTTCTGTTTGTTCGTTGACGGAGGCTTCCTGCCGACACGTTCGTTGTTTTGTTACGTTCCTTTTTTCAGGTTTAACCTTACTTTGTTTTACTGAAGTCCTCAACTAGTAATTTCGCTTTATTTCTATTCCACCCCCCCCCCCTTTTTTTTTTTTTTTTGTAGTTGATAATAACATTTAAAATTTATAACACTACAATTCGTACACCTTGACCGTACGCATCACATAATTATGTGAGAGGCACGTTTTGCTTGTGTACAATTCCGTTCTTAAATCCTGTATATTAACTTCGCTTTTTGTTGTTGTGAATTCTCTCTGACTGGGTGTGTGGCAAAATCTTCGGACGGCGAATTAACCCGTACTTTCCCCCCCCCCCCCCCCTCCTCAGCCTACCGAGCTGAAACTTGGCACGTAGACTCGTTGCCGTTGATAACCCATCCTTTCAAATTCACCACCCACCCACCAAACCTAACTCCTACAAAATCAGTTTTTTCCCGTTGTACAAGAGGACGATGAAGGAAATATGATTTCACGAAATAAAATTCCTGATTGCTGCGCTAAATGAGGCTCTTAAAAATATCGCAAGTGCGTATGGTACGTAATATATATATATATATTTAAACAGTTGGTGTAATAAATCTGCGGTATAAAAGCGGGTGGGTCATAAGAGTATTAATGTAGTGCAGGTGCTTGAAAAAAAATGTGCGGTTGCCTGCATTGGGTTGGGGGGGGGCACATATTTGGAATTCTAATAAAGTGCGTTACTTGAATGCATATTCAGACCTGTTTACCCTCAAACTCTTAAAATCGTACAATATCATCACAAAATCATTCAATACATTATCTTAATAGTCAAAAATAAACATACAGTATATATTATGTACACACCTCAAAATCGTACATTGTACGCCAAAATCGTAAGAGTAAACAGGTCTGCATATTTCTTTTAAATTTCCCCCCCCCCCCCTTGGCTTGGTATCACATTTATAAAGGATTTATGAGAAAAACTTAGTTTTTATGGGTTGTTTAATTATAGTGTACTTTGTTTCTACGCCGAGACTAACAGAGCTAGGGGTAGAGGGACACTTAAGTTTTTCAATTTTTTTAATCGTCTGCTCAAGAAGGCATGTATCCGAAACATCCTTTTAATTGGTCTGCCTAAACTTATCTTGTTCCATTATTTATTTTCTCCAGAGATACCATTTATTTAGTGATTCCTGCTGATTCCACTTGAAGACTCATTTTAGTAATTAATTCATTCAATGACAAATTAATTTTTTTCTTCCGAAAAGAAACAACTTAAAATTTCAAAAATGAACACAACCTGGAGCTAATTTTGTCTGCAAACAAAATACTCTCTAACTAAACTGGCTGTGTTTGACGCCTCGAATGGTTTATTTAAAAAAAAATTAATTATTAGAAGTGCAGGTCATTTAATAAAAATAATAAAAAATTACCGTGGTATTTTATTATTGGCAGATGTGAATAACATATACTGTCACTTGTATGAAATAAATGTGTATTTTAAAAAAAAATACTTATTCACCTTTGGAAATTGTGAAGACGAAGAGTTCCGGCAAATAGATGAAAATCAAACCATATCCAGAATGTCCGTAATGTCCGGCCAACACAAAGACTACCTGAAACCAATGGAATACAAAGTCAACCCAAGTTATACCAGCCATACAATATTCAAGCAATGTCATACAATATTCAAGCAATACCATACAATATTCAAGTAATTCCATACAATATTCAAGCAGTGCCATACAATATTCAAGTAATGACATACAATATTCAAGCAGTGCCATACAATATTCAAGTAATGACTTACAATATTCAAGCAATGCCATACAATATTCAAGTAATGACATACAATATTCAAGTAATGACATACAATATTCAAGCAGTGCCATACAATATTCAAGTAATGACATACAATATTCAAGCAGTGCCATACAATATTCAAGTAATGACATACAATATTCAAGTAATGACATACAATATTCAAGCAATGCCATACAATATTCAAGTAATGACATACAATATTCAAGTAATGATATACAATATTCAAGCAATGCCATACAATATTCAAGCAATGCCATACAATATTCAAGTAATGCCATACAATATTCAAGTAATGACATACAATATTCAAGTAATGATATACAATATTCAAGCAATGCCATACAATATTCAAGCAATGCCATACAATATTCAAGTAATGACATACAATATTCAAGTAATGACATACAATATTCAAGCAATGCCATACAATATTCAAGTAATGACATTCAAAAATAATCTCCAACCTATGACATACAGAACATTGCGTACCATTGACATACAGTCCATACGTACCAATGACATAATACCACTATTATTGACATAAAGACCATCCTATGTCCAATGCCTTCGTGAAAGAATGTAAGGGTGATTGAGAACCAGGATGCTGCAGTCAGACACATCAATTACATCAATGACATCAACGACACATCCCTGAGCTAAGTCCCTAACTCAGTCACGCCACGCATACCTTGGCAATGAAAAGATTAAGCCACGCTTCTTATAGACAATCACTCATGTCATATACAACTACTCCTACCATACACATCTACTGTATTTTTAACATCAAATGTTCAATGGCAATGGCCTAACGCACAATAGTCATTGTTCATGGGATTTCGGGATTCCATTGATCTAGAGCTTATTGTATTGAGTTTCTGATGGACCGTTACAAAGTTAACGCAATGGTATCGTCACAATGCTTTGATCAATTCAATACCACAGGGGAATTTCGGAATTTACAACATACAATACATTTAGACACACAATTAGGCACACAATAAGACACACAATTAGACACACAATCGGACACACAGACACAAAACTTTTAACCAAAATACTTTTCCACCAACGGAAAAAGTGATATCCTTTAGAAGGCCCCTCACATGGACAGTTGGTCTCAAGGGAGGGGTGGCTGATACCTCTGCACCCACTAGCCTCGGCGCCAAGCTCTACCGTTATATACCCGACCATTGAGCACATATGTCATCTATCATTAAACTTTTAAATACCCATAATGAGCACTGCAAACCTGTAACTTCTTCTCCCTTTCCTGCGGCTATACCAAGACATTCTCTTCTAATGTGTGTATTTTCAATTAATATTTATTCTCACATTTTCATTCTAATTGTGTTTCTTGTCATAAATGTTGGTCTTCCTCTTGAAATATAAAAGAGAACGGTTTTGTACGTGAAACTTAATGAAGCATCGATCGTTCTTTAAAGTCAGTCTTGTTTTAAAGAAACAACAACAAAACCAAGAATGTTTGTTGAAAACTGCTGGGGACGAGATCATTGTTGTTAATTTGGTTTTACTCCCTTGTGGCCCCTCCCCCCCCCCCAAAAAAAAATAGAGCACACGTGGTTCACTTCATCAAACTGTGCCCCCCTCTCCCGCCCTGCGCCCTTCAGTTTGCCGTGTTGTAAATTGAATCAAGCTCTCTATAACAGATTTACGCCGTGAGACAGCCCAGTTTCAAACTGCCTTCGCTTCGCTTCAGAATAAACATCACGTGACACTCTCAGAAAAATCTTAACGCCTTGTTCGGTGGAAGTTTTTCTTCTTGGCCATGCGGCGAGGGAATGATTCTCCCAAAATAGTCTTGTCTTGGCGAGGGAATGAAAATCTACTTTTCTAAACATTCTTCATCCACTTCTTCATTTGTGGAGTCTTGTTACTGAATTCCACAGACCTGTCCATCGTTTTGCCTGTATCAGTTCTATTCATCTCATCCCTCTGTGCCCGTTCAACGCGTCTTTACCCAGAGGTTGACCTATGTCAAATCGAACCGTATCCGGAAATTTGATCGAAAGACATTTGGTCGACGGAAAATTGATCGACAGAAATTTGATCGAACGGAAATTTGGTCGAATCGTTTCTTTTATTTATACGTTAAAATGTTGCGTCAAATTACTTTTTGAACGCATTATTTTGTTTTACTATATAGCATAGTGCGTTCAAAAAGAAATTTGACGAAAATTTTAACGCCTCGACTGAAAAAAAGTTTCGACCAAATTTCCGTTCGATCAAATTACCGTCGATCAATTTTCCGTCGACGAAATTTCCTTCGATCAAATTTCCGGTAACCAAATCGAACATGTCTCTTCACGAAAGTTTCCCCAAATAGCACGGGTATTATTGGTATTTGGGGAAACTTTCGTGAAGAGACATGTTCGATTTGGTTCGACATAGCACGGGTATTATTGGTATGTTGTCATTCATTGTCACATAATCCCAGTCCAGCGAAACATTACGATCCGGAAGATCATTGTCCATGTGTAGCTTAAACCTTGCAGCATTACATTTTTTTGTATTTCACTTGCAGCCGCAAACAGATATTTTCCTGTAATCTAGTTTTACAAATCCTGTTTCAATCAACGTTCTTGGCCAATAAAAAATAAATAAACTCTCTTAAAGTGTACTTGTTAGGCAAATATATTCTCCCGTTAAATTATTCATATTGGTTTCTAGGATATGTGACCCACCGGTCACTCCGAGGCTTAGCCTATTTGTGAGTTGACCCGAAAATGTCATTTCCGGTGTATTGTCACTTTGTCTTCCAAGGGGTCGCAGACAAATGGGGTGATTAGTCAGAGTTCGAGAGAGAAAAAGAAGTACATTGCTCCAAGATTTGGAGATGTAAATCGTGGGTGGTGGCGTCTGGTTTATGGACGCACTTTTAACGTTTAATGGAACCTCTTACAAAGATGGAGGCCTTGTTCTGAAACCACACACATCAAAGCTTTTCATCGTAGCAATAGCTAATTTAAAGTTGCCTATTTTTTAAAAATCCAAAATGTATTTAATCGCAATCTTTATATTATTGATTTCGTATAAATTTGTGATTCTTTAACAGATTTCATTGTTGTAATTTTTAAATAAAATTTTTTATCATATATTATTTAATAAATAAAATTATTTTAAAAGACTCATCATTGATTTGTCTACTTGTCAATCTCTGGAAAGTATTTTTGGGGGAACTTGCAAATAACTTCCAGCGACGTCAGAAAAGGCAGAAGACACATATTTTATCTAGGATATTATGACATGCTGGTTCGATGGCAGTAGGCTTTGACAAATGTTCTTGAACCCATAGCGAGAACCTGTCGCGAATATTCCCTGGAAGTCGAGATTAAAGATGTTTGGTTTTCGGGGGGGGGGGGGGGACATATTACCCCATGGTCATAGTTTGACATTAACAGATGTTTACCCCCAAACTGTTAAAATCGTACAATATCATCACAAAATAGCTCAATACATTATATTAATAGTAAAAAAATAAGCATACAGTTTATATAATGTATACACCTTTATAATCGTACATTGTACGCCAAAATCGTAAGAGTAAACAGGTCTGCATTAAAGTTCTCTGGTCGTCAATTTTAGCAAAGTCGTATCGTCAATGTCAACGGGCTTCTATTACAATCACGTCTTTAAGCCACGCCTCACATTGCAAGGAATCACGCTGTAATCGCTCACATTGTCACGTATCACGCTGTAATTGCTCACATTGTCACGTATCACACTGTAATTGCTCACATTGTCACGTATCACACTGTAATTGCTCACATTGTCACGTATCACACTGTAATTGCTCACATTGTCACGTATAACACTGTAATTGCTCATATTGTCACGTATCACACTGTAATTGCTCGCATTGTCACGTATCACACTGTAATTGTTCGCATTGTCACGTATCACACTGTAATTGCTCGCATTGTCACGTATCACACTGTAATTGCTCGCATTGTCACGTATCACACTGTAATTGTTCGCATTGTCACGTATCACACTGTAATTGCTCACATTGTCACGTATCACACTGTAATTATTCACATAGTCACGTATCACATAATTCGGAAAACGTCTCACGTGATCCGCCTCACACAGCCTTGTCTTATATGGACACATCTCACGAGGATGGACACATCTCACGAGGATGAACACATCTCACGAGGATGGACACATCTCACGTTTTACAACAACCTTTTTTTCCTGAATGCTCTCGACTAATAAAAAAAAGTGTGTGTAAGCATCTGACCCAGTAAAGTCATATTACCTAGTAAAGTCATCTCACCCAGTAACGTCATCTCACATAGTAAAGTCATATTACCTAGTAAAGTCATCTCAGCCAGTAACGTCATCTCACCTAGTAAAGTCATCTCAGTCAGTAAAGTCATCTCACCTAGTAAAGTCATCTCACCCAGTAAAGTCATCTCACCTAGTAAAGTCATCTCACCCAGTAAAGTGATCTCACCTAGTAAAGTCATTTCACCTAGTAAAGTCATCTCACCTAGTAAAGTCATCTCACATAGTAAAGTCATCTCAACGAGTAGAGTTATCTCAACTAGTAAAGTCATCTCACCTAGTAAAGTCATATCACCTAGTAAAGTCATCTCACCTAGTAATTCATCTCACCTAGTAAAATGATCTCACCTAGTAAAGTCATATCACCTAGTAAAGTCATCTCATCTAGTAAAGTCATCTCAACTAGTAAGTCATATCACCTAGTAAAGTCATCTCACCTAGTAAAGTCATCTCAGCTGGTAAAATCATCTCACCTAGTAAGACATCTTACCTCGTAAAGTCGTCTCATCTATTAAAGTCATCTCACCTAGCAAAGTCATCTCATCTGGTAAAATCATCTCACCTAGTATAGACTTCTCACCCAGAAATTCATCTCACCAAGTATAGTCATCTCACCTAGTTAATTCACCTCACCTAGTTAATTCATCTCACCTAGTTAATTCATCTCACCTAGTTAATTCATATTAACTAATAAAATCATTTCACCTATTGAAATCAGCCCACCTATTTAATTCATCTCCCCTAATAAAATCATCTCACCTAATAAAATCATCTCACATAATAAAGTAATCTCACCTAGTTAATTCATCTCACCTAACAAAATCATCTCACCTAATAAAATCATCTCACCTAATAAAGTCATCTCACCTATTTAATTGATCTAACCTAATAAAATAATCTCACCCGGTAAAATCATCTCACCTAGTAAAGTCATCTCACCTAGTAAATTCATCTCACCTAGAAAAGTCATCTCACCTAGTAAAGTCATCTCACATGATCTCGCCTCATTTCATAATGTTTCACAACACACGATCACACTCCTCGCGCTTCACACTCTATTTTCGGATCAGTGTGTCATCCTTACAATGTAAGGAACGTGGCAGATAGTGACGTGGGAAATCGTGTCCGGTCAGAACTAAGTTGACAAAGGTCACGCGAGGGTGTGTGTGTGGTGGGGGGTGGTGGTAAATTTGTCAATAAACTGTATATATATAACATAAGCCAGTGTTTGGAAAATCGAGCTAGCGTACCGCATCCGGCTCTTTATCGATGTGTGCGCGACTCGGCCAGTCGGCCACAAATTGGTTTATGAATCCGAAAAACCTGGGTTCTTGAAAAGAAATTTGGCTCTCAAAATTGTTTATCGTCCCGCTGCTGAATTTTGGCTCTTTTGACTAATGAGTTTGCCGACTGTTAAATATTGTTAATTTTATGGCCACGATATTCTTATATTTATATTGTTTTGTCCCTACCGCTACGTCGATTAGTACTCCTAAGTCTAAGGAATGATTATTATTAACTGAGTGATATTACACGCTCTCACACTAACGCTACTGACTCTTTCACTCGCTTACACTGCTACTTATATGTAAACTTAATAACACAGGTGGTTCAGCCCACAAATAAAATATTTAATTACTAAAAATTACAAATTACGTCACATATACTTGATACAAATAAATATAAAGACATTAATTGTTACAGTTTGTTACTAGTGACATAAGAGACTGGATTGGTACTCTCGGTAGTCTCTGGCCTGGAATCTGTTATGGGTCCGATACACACTCCAGACTTCACAAAGCACACTACAAGGGTCGACGGTCGTTCCGTCCCTTTCTGTGTCACTGTCGTTTACAGGTGACGGGTGATGAATGACCAGTCACGCTCCGGTGCATCCACTTGTACAAAAGACGTTGGCGTTGTCAGCTGACTGCTTGAGCTATCAGTCTAGTCCACTGTTTACTTCCGAGTAGGCTACACCGATTTATGACTGTCCCCAACTCTACGGGGTTATCATGTACAATGAGCTATCTTCTATATGCTCCACTGTTTACTTCTGAGTAGGCTACACCGATTTCTGACTGTCCCCAACTCTACGGGGTTATCATGTACAATGAGCTATCTTCTATATGCTCCACTGTACTACGTTCACTTCAACCTATTATATAATCAGAATCAAAGCCTCTGGCTACTAGGCTTTACTATGCGATTCTATCTATCGCTAGGCTAACAGAACCTAACGTAACTGACTTAACTTCATTCAACCTAACTGGTCTTAACTGGCTGTAAATAAGAATAAATACAATACATAAGCTACAAGAAAGAAGTACATTCCTAATACATTAGTAATGAGTATTCATAATCTAACAGTACTTGACTAACTAATTACAATCCTAACATTTTTTACTAACATTATAATATATATTATTATGCTACTAACAACTAACAATGCTACTAGTACTAACCAGATAACTCTTAGGCTATGCAAACCATAGTACCAAAGGGAAATCTACCAGGCCCAGGCTCTTCTTCGTCAATCAATGTGAGAGACTGAGCACCCGCATGCTTCCAACTTATAAAGGCCCGTTGGCATTGAGACATAAAGGAAGTTCAATGACCTAGTAAACCTTTGCTTACAAGCCGGGTCAATACTCTGGCGACGTGCGAGTTTAACTGAACTGTTTCATTGTCCTAAGTTTTGGTACCTTTCCATTGGACTAATACTAAGCTATTCCACGGTCACAGAACCTGGAAAGTTTTCATGGTCTCTGATCCGACCCTTAGGTCACTTACCCTTAAGGCAAAACCCTAATTGGGTTATGTTGGGAAAATCCTAGGTTTAAGAATGTTCCAGTGATTCTCACACTGGTTTTTGTTCGTGCGTTCCTGTGTTTAAGGCAAAGTATCCGGAGGGCTAATCGACCCACTTACGTCATCCTATCGAGCTGAAACTTAGCAAATAGACTCTTTGTCAAAGACAAAACATTCGTTCAAATATGAAACATGTTTTCCACCCACGTTTACATATTTACATAACCGCTTCTTAATAAAAATAAATCACGTTCAATTACGTAAATGAAAATTAAAAAAAACCTTGTAAAGGATTTAGACGAAAAACGTTGTATTTAGGGGGGCAGTGGCGTAGCGAGCTTAACTCGCACCCGGGGCACAATACCTTTTTAGCGCTCCCCCAATACCTTTTTAGCGCCCCCCTTTTCGAAAACCATACAATATTATAGTAAAATATAACATTTGGCGCCCCTTTGTGAGTAGCGCCCGGGGCATGATGCCCCCCTTGCCCCCTCACTACGCCACTGGGGGGGGGGTTAACCACGAAATTATTATTTAAAAATTCCAAAACTAACATTCATACAGTAAGACAGGAAGGCCATAATTCCTAGCCAATTCCTTAGACAAGAAGGCCATAAATCTTAACCGTGTCCGTAGACAGGTAGGCCACAGCTCAAATTCATATGCTGAGACAATAAGGCCACAGCTCAAATTCATATGTTGGGACAGGAAGGCCATAGCTCACATTCATATGCTGAGACAAGAAGGCCATAGCTCAAATTCATATGTTGGGACAAGAAGGCCATAGCTCACATTCATATGCTGAGACAAGAAGGCCACAGCTCAAATTCCTATGTTGGGACAGGAAGGCCATAGCTCACATTCATATGCTGAGACAAGAAGGCCACAGCTCAAATTCATATGCTGGTACAGGAAGGCCATAGCTCACATTCATATGCTGAGACAAGAAGATCACTTGATATTTACATTATTATGGCCTCCGTCTTAAGGTATATGAAAAACACCAAATACGTTTAGAACGGTTCAGTTACTTCCGGAGCAAAGGTTCTGATATCACTCCTAAGGCTATGAACAGAAGGACAGGCAGAGAGGTATCTGCTCCTCTGTGTTAATGCGAATAGCGAACGGATTCGATTACAGTGGGAAGCTTCGCTGTCATAACCTTCTCCCAGTCATGTAGACAGCAAGAGGTGTGGTAAAATGGCAGGATTTAGTCTGTAATCAGGATGAGATGGTGTAAAATGGCAGGATTTAGCCTATAGACGGGGTAAGATGATATAAACGGCATGATTTTGTCTATAGACAGGACGTGAGCAAAATTAAAATTTGACTTAGATATAATTTCATTAATTTATCATTGAAAAACACACAACTAAAAGAAGTATATTATAATGTATCTGTGTGTGAGAATGGTTTAAGCAATAAAACTCTTTCGAAATATTCGACGCCTTCAAAACCTAAATGATTTTTTTTTTTTAAATAAATTTTCTCCAACTAGTTTTCCCTACTCTTTATTTTGCCTTTGAATACATCGTACATTAAAAGGCGACATTTTTATTAGGGACTGGTCACATGACACGACAACTCTCTAACTCAATTTTCCTCGTCTCGTAGCACAGTGTAAACTAAATTTTTTTCTCTAATGATGAAAAGAACCAAAAAAAGTAAATGTAATTATTGATTCTTGAAGAGCTCTATTAAATTATAAACACCCGAATAACCCCCTCAGCGGAATCGTTCCTAATCCCATAATTCCTCACCAACGATTTCAGCCATCTTGAAAAATCACTCTTTTAACCAGAAACTCCTTTCATCTTGGAATTGATACCCGCTCTGGACTACAAACGCTCTTAAATTATATTTTCTTCCCCCCCCCCCCCCCCTTTTTCTTTCTTTCTTTTTTTTTTTTTTTGGTAAAAGCATCGACTCAATTATGGACGTGTCGACTTCAGAAGTTCTGCTCCAGACGCGTCTATTTTACGAGGATTTGGTTCGCGGCTAATTCGCTTCAGTTCTCTACAAGAATGACAACGTATTTATTTTTCTTCCCTTCCAAGCTGTTGATAGAGTCAAAATGGAAAGTAGATTTTGTGTCTCAACTCAAACGGTGTGGTACAAGGGCGGCGGAACACTCTTTTATAAGATGCGAGGCCAATGACGAACAAGGTAAATGAGATTTTAGACGCACAAGATTCTATTTTCGATTGCTTTAATTCAGGAAAATATATTTTTTCGTCTTAGTTACAACGCTTTAATTTTATTAAAATGTATAAATGTGAAAATCCTTTTATTTTAACGCCCCGTCACTATAAACGTTGTAGTGCAGGGGTCGTCGAACCGGGGATAAATCGGGTCTGAGGAGTAAAATGAGAGGAATATGTAGAGTATGGTTGGGGGGGGGGGGACTGTTCAGGGTAAAAAAAATATTTTCAAGGAGATAAGAGTGAGAAGATTGGTTGCGCTTTCGTTTCATTGGTCACGGCCGTCATCTAGGCCAGTTGTCCATGGGCGTTACGATGCCGGTCCGCACAACATGAATATTTATGGTAAAATAAAGAAAATAGAAATTATAAATCTGGCAGCGGTCCCTGGTTCAATATCGAAACTTCTAGTTGCGTAACGTTTTATTTGTCTAGTTAAATGAAGAATATATATCAAAGGACTCAAAACTAGTTTACAAAGAAAAAAACGATACCAAAACAAGTGATATTAACTATATTCATTCTAATTATACTTGGGTGGCTATAACAGCATAGCAATTGGAAAAGTACAGTCTCTAAAAGATATAAATATTTACATATGCACCCACACACACACACACACACACAAATAATACATATTTGTAAGGCTCTTATTAATATATTTCGTGTCTAGGAAAATTAGCAAATATATTTCTCTCTCTCTTCCGGTTGGAAAAATTACAGGCTTATTTGTAGGAAGAAAGTTGGAACCCTCAAGATAAGAAATTTTAGAAATAGCATCACTAGAAAGCATTCTTAAGAACATATTAGAACATCTTTGAACGTAAACAACCTTTTCCCAGTCAAGGAAGGGATGGTCAAAAAGATTGGCACTATAACATATTAAATCGGTGACGTCAATATCTAAACACAAAGGGGGGAGGGGATGTAGGGTTGGTGAATAAAAACCAGGTTAACATACAGGCTATAACACTTGTCCTCTGGTCCGTCAAACTTAAAATTTGGGAAACGCTAGCCTGGGTTATGTAAACATGGATTAGATGACGATACAATGAATTGAACGGAAATTAATTCTTCAGATTGAAAGTATACTATTTTTCAAAGTACATACCATTAAGTCTATTTCAATGGGCGCTACGCAACTTACTGGAATAGATTTTAGAAAAAACAGACAACATTTTGGAACCAACCGGAATTGAAAAAAATGTTGGTGTCATGCACGGGCAAGCTACTCTGTTTTACAATAATTTGGACGTACCCATCGGCTGAACATCTACCCAAAAAAAAGCACCCAGATTTGTATAGAGAGGAAATGCGAAAACACAAACTATTGCAAAATTTGATGGACAGTATGAATCGATGATGTGGTTTTGAATTGTATTTTCTTTTAAATATGTGTAATAACATTTGTACTGAAAATGTATTTCAACAAATTGAGTAAATGTCTGAAACATGCAATAAAAATTTGCGAATTCTACTTGTGTAAAAGTATAAATGTATACATTTTTATAAAAATAGCTATATATTATATGATGTATTTGGGTTTATTTTTCTAGCTTATAGGAAATTTTTAAAAAAAAAGACTGGTTATGCTTTTAAGGAGTGATGAAATAATACAGACGTGGCTCACGCGCTTGGAGGTGACCTTGTCACTGTACGTCATTTCCTCCCGACCCATCAAACCCCGGTTTTACCCTCAGGCTGCTCGTCTCAAGTAGTAGGACAAAACGAAAATGTCAATTCTCTCCAATGACATGCCGAGGGCATCAAACTAGGATTGGATGCTGCAAATTTTTTTTTGTCTTTATGACAGAATTTTTCGGACGACAATTTTTATTTAAAAAATCAGCTCTGGGCCAGATTGAAAAAAATGAGGGTTGGGGGGCGGGGGCGCGCTGAAATCGGGCGGGGCTATTTGTTTGATTTGATTAATCTTCAAACAAGATGGCGAGAAGTGAGTTTACTTTTAAACGTCGCCCAGAACAAAGTCACGTGCTTGATCTAATCACCTATTAAACATCCTCGTCGGCCTCACGCTGATGTTTACAGTCTCTGTCTGATGGTCGACTCGTCTGGCTCACGTGTAAGCCGTCTGACATTTGGTGACTCCCATCACATCTATCACTTAGAAGTGCATCAGCAGCTGACATCTCAAGTTCTCGTTTGTAATTCCTTGACTTTTGAAAGTGTCCAGTTTTTCAAAGCTGTTTAACTAAAAAAAATAAAATCTTTTTACTGCCTCTGCGTTTGAAATCTATAACAATTTTGGTTTTGTAAAAGCAACACACATCTTCGTGATTTTTTAAAATTGATAATAATAGAGATGTTCGGATAATCAATTTAACATCTAGTGTTAACGTTACGTTCAGACCAAGATTAGACGGTGTTATAAAATCTAAAATTGGTGATGGCGATACAAAAAAAAAAAAATATTAAAAAAGAATATAAAAAAACGTTACTCCCAGCCCTGCTCCCAACAGAAATGTAATATTTGAATTAAGAACGTAATGATACGCAGATATGGTTGGGCTTTCGGTACGTGGTAGCTTAAGGTTAAAACCTTTTCAAAATGAGATTATGCGTACACGCAAAACACCTATCTACTTTAACGGTCCAAAAACTAAAAGTGGAAAAATATCAAGTTATAAAAATATAAAACTAAAAATTCTACCGCGTAAAGAAGTAGCGACGTAGGTCGTCTTTTTGTTTTTTTACAATGAATTTTGTGTTTTTACAATGAATTTTGTGTTTTAAATCTGGATTTTCTCCTTCAAAGTGCAATAACTGTAGCTTAATTACGTTGTATGAAAATTAACCTCTCACTGTGCTTGAACTTATGATATCTATGAGTTATAGTTAAGATTATAGCGGAGTTGTGAAATATAGATGTAGGAACTCTTGTTAGATTTGTAAGCTGCAGTCATTTCACGTAGCCATTTATTCCCATCTTATTGGGTCACATGGCGAACGCTGTCCACGTTATCGTGACGTCTGAGCTGCCCAGCTGAATCACCACTGCCCACGGTTTCCTGCGCCCATGACAGCTAGAAGCTGCGACCATGGGATACATGTTCGGCCATCGCTGAGACGAGCTGGTGGCGACTGCTGGAAATCAGACCTCGAAAAGTGCACGCTTTCCTGTTGGTCTACGTTTTCCTGTTGGTCCAAGTTTTCTTGTTGGCCCTCGTTTCTGTGCTGGTCCTCGTTACCCTGTTGGTCCACGTTTCTCTGTTAGTCCCGTTTCCCTATTGGTCCACGTTTCTCAGTTGGTCCAGGTTTCTCTGTTGGTCCACTTTTCCCTGTTGGTCAACGTTTCTCTGTTGGTCCACGTTTCCCTGTTTGTCCACGTTTCCCTGTTGGTCCACGTTTCCCTGTTGGTCCACGTTTCCCTGTTGGTCCAAGTTTCCCTGTTGGTCCACGTTTCGCTGTTGGTCCACGTTTCCCTGTTGGTCCACGTTTCCCTGTTGGTCCACGTTTCCCTGTTGGTCCACGTTTCCCTGTTGGTCCACGTTTCCCTGTTGGTCCACGTTTCCCTGTTGGTCCACGTTTCGCTGTTGGTCCACGTTTCCCTGTTTATCCAAGCTGTTTACTGCCTTAAAAAAAAGATGAGAGAAACTAATCATGAGAGATTAATTACCTTCTTAGACCTCATTTATCCCAGTCTGTGGGTGAGATTTTTTATAAAACAAGGGTCTCAAATCGTGTCCGGGCTATAGCGTCTAGCAGAGCCAAAGGAAGTTCTGAATAAACGGTGGATTTCAAATAGTGCTTGAACGACACCCAAACATTACATTTGATCAAATTATTGATTGCTAACGTGTGTGTGTGTTTCTTTGTCTGTGTGTGTAGGTGTGTGATAGTGTGTGTGTGCGTATACCTCCGCTAGATATACGTCTAAATCTTTGTGCTCGGTTGATGATTCGTGTTAGGGGAGGTTATGAACCAGTGTACGTTTTTTATGTTTATTTTTATGTGAGGTTAATAGGTAGATGTTGTTAAGAGGGAGATGTCATGTTAAGAGGGAGATGTCATGTTAAGAGGGAGATGTCATGTTAAGAGGGAGATGTCATGTTAAGAGGGAGATGTCATGTTAAGAGGGAGATGTCATGTTAAGAGGGAGATGTCATGTTAAGAGGGAGATGTCATGTTAAGAGGGAGATGTCATGTTAAGAGGGAGATGTCATGTTAAGAGGGAGATGTCATGTTAAGAGGGAGATGTCATGTTAAGAGGGAGATGTCATGTTAAGAGGGAGATGTCATGTTAAGAGGGAGATGTCATGTTAAGAGGGAGATGTCATGTTAAGAGGGAGATGTCATGTTAAGAGGGAGATGTCATGTTAAGAGGGAGATGTCATGTTAAGAGGGAGATGTAAGGTTAAAAGAACGATATGAGTTTATGATGGAGATATGAGTTAAGAGGTAAATGTGAGTTTAAGAGGGAGATGTTAGGTTTAGAGGGAGATGTTAGGTTTAGAGGGGGGTATGTTTAGAGGGAGATGTTAGGTTTAGAGGGAGATGTTAGGTTTAGAGGGAGATGTTAGGTTTAGAGTTAGATGTTAGGTTTAGAGGGAGATGTTAGGTTTAGAGGGAGATGTTAGGTTTAGAGGGAGATGTTAGGTTTAAATGGAGATATTAGGTTTAGAGGGAGATGTTAGGTTTAGATGGAGATGTTAGGTTTAGAGGGAGATGTTAGGTTTAGAGGGAGATGTTAGGTTTAGATGGAGATGTTAGGTTTAGAGGGAGATGTTAGGTTTAGATGGAAATTTTAGGTTTAGAGGGAGATGTTAGGTTTAGATGGAGATGTTAGGTTTAGAGGGAGATGTTAGGTTTAGAGGGAGATGTTAGGTTTAGAGGGAGATGTTAGGTTTAGAGGGAGATGTTAGGTTTAGAGGGGGGTGTTAGGTTATCAGGAGATGTAAAGTTGGGAGGTCGATTTGTGATTAAGAGTTTGAAGAGAAGTTAGGCTTTCTTAGATTTGATAGTTTTGTGGTTGTTGCTTTTTTTTGTGGCATAGGTATTTAAGAATGAATCCAAACACATCACAATCTCCATTGGGATCATTTTTCAAGGGGATAATAATTTAGGACACATGCACAACCAGGCAACAAATTAACCTGTGATTATGATGAGTACAAAGTAGCATTTAGCACGTGATTATGATGAGTACAAAGTGGCATTTAGCACGTGATTATGATGAGTACAAAGTAGCATTTAATACGTGATTATGATGAGTACAAAGTAGCATTTAGCACGTGATTATGATGAGTACAAAGTAGCATTTAACACGTGATTATGATGTGTACAAAGTAGCATTTAACACGTGATTATGATGAGTACAAAGTAGCATTTAACACGTGATTATGAAGTGTAATGAGTAAAAAGTAGCATTTTTATTTCTTTTCTATTTTAGAATTATGTCAATTTCTAGTCTATTCAAAGCCGATGTCCGTTGAACTTGTGCGGCCCCGGCTGCCCCCCCCCCCCAATCATCTGTCCTCAAAGCTCATTGGTCCTTAAGATCGTCTAACCTCGTTCTTGATTGAAACAGAAGCCTGTTGTTTACACGGAATGGTCCGAATTAACGAAATTCATTTCTTTGAAAAAGGGGGGGGAGGGGTCAAATCATCAGCCATGGTTCAGCAGACTGGATTGTCATCAGCCATGGTTCAGCCGACTGGATTGTTATCAACAATGGTCCAGCAGACTTGATTGTCATCAACAATGGTTCAGCAGACTGTATTGTCATCAACAATGGTTCAGGAGACTGGATTGTCATCAACAATGGTCCAGCAGACTGGATTGTCATCAACAATGGTTCAGCAGACTGTATTGATGCCGAATGTGGAGCAGATAGTTAACGAAAGTAAAGCAAAAACTTAAAGAGATATATATAAACAGAGGGGGATAGGGCGAGTGAGAGAGAGCTGGAGTGAGAGAGGGTGAGAGAGAGTGTGTGTGCGTGAGAGAGAGATAGTGAGAGAGAGGGGGGAGAGAGAGAGTTTGTGTGTGAGAAAGAGAAATGGTGAAAGAGAGATTGAGTGAGCGATATATTGAGAGAGGGTGAGACAGGGTGAGAGAGGAAAGAGAAAGAGAGAGAGGAGAGAGAGAGAGAGAGTTGAATAGTCTCCAGTTATAAGCTATATGGCTTTAGCTGCACCGTATTTGTCGATCAGTGCAAACAAACCTATAACCCGCTTCAGTGACCCTCAAAATGATATTTTGATCAAAACCCGTGATTTCGGATTGTGCGTAGGGAAAGTTGCGCAAGTACTTTACCTGTGAGTGCATTCATTTATTGAGCTATCTGCAGATGGTACAATATGTGTATAGTTTTAACTGTGGACTGTTCTGTGGGTTGATAGTTATATCCTTGGACTGTTCTGTGGGTTGATAGATTTATCTGTGGATTGTTCTATGAGTTGATAGTTTTATCTGTGGATTGTTCTATGAGTTGATAGTTTTATATGTGGATTGTTCTATGAGTTGATAGTTTTATCTGTGGATTGTTCTATGAGTTGATAGTTTTATCTGTGGATTGTTCTATGAGTTGATAGTTTTATCTGTGGATTGTTCTATGAGTTGATAGTTTTATCTGTGGATTGTTCTATGAGTTGATAGTTTTATCTGTGGATTGTTCTATGAGTTGATAGTTTTATCTGTGGATTGTTCTATGAGTTGATAGTTTTATCTGTGGATTGTTCTATGAGTTGATAGTTTTATCTGTGGATTGTTCTATCAGTTGATAGTTATATCTGTGGATTGTTCTATGAGTTGATAGTTTTATCTGTGGATTGTTCTATGAGTTGATAGTTTTATCTGTGGATTGTTCTATGAGTTGATAGTTTTATCTGTGGATTGTTCTATGAGTTGATAGTTTTATCTGTGGATTGTTCTATGAGTTGATAGTTTTATCTGTGGATTGTTCTATGAGTTGATAGTTTTATCTGTGGATTGTTCTATGAGTTGATAGTTTTATCTGTGGATTGTTCTATGAGTTGATAGTTTTATCTGTGGATTGTTCTATGAGTTGATAGTTTTATCTGTGGATTGTTCTATGAGTTGATAGTTTTATCTGTGGATTGTTCTATGAGTTGATAGTTTTATCTGTGGATTGTTCTATGAGTTGATAGTTTTATCTGTGGATTGTTCTATGAGTTGATAGTTATATCTGTGGATTGTTCTATGTGGGTTTTTTCTTTGTCTCTGTGATTGGTGTGGTTGAACTTTTATTCGACCGGGTCGATAATGCCAAGCGAAGAGGTGTTGGGGTCAATGACAGCCTTCACCTTGCACGCGCTGTTTAATGGAATATGACACGAACTACATTTAGCATTTCCGGTGTTCTCGTAAATCGCTCGCCATTGGCCGGACACTTATTATCATTTGTGATTTCCTTTCGAGGGCAAAATATTCTGTTCACACGGGACTCGGTGTTCGAGTTAGGAGGGAAAATTGGGTCCCGTCCTCTGGATGTCATCCAAATTTGACACTCATTAAAGATGAGATACTATTCTTAGACAAGAATCTTTTGATCAATTCATTGGGCCGAATAATATAATGTTTTCATTGTTACTTTTAAAAGAAATAATTCTAAGGTTCTTTTTTAAAAATAATGTATTACATGTGTTAATTTTTTTAAAGGGATTTCCAAACGGCCCTATTTTATTCTCAAAATGTTTTAGACAAGAAGGTGAAAGGCGAGGAAATAGTTTACGTATGGTGCCGGCATTCTTTTGGTAACAATGTGACAGTGTGGAATTTCGGCTTCATTCGGCGTGACAAAAATCTTTGCAGCGATACATTTGTATCGATACCTTTATATGCAATTTTATGATAATTTTTTTTTTTGGGTCTTCCGCGTGCCTTTAATGATTGCCCTGCGTGCCAAGTCTGGCACGCTCGCCATAGGTTGCTGACCCCTGGCTCAAATCATCTGATCCAAGATGGCTACCAGCAGGAGGAAGTAACTGATAGATTCCTTACATGAGTGTTACTGAAATAAAGAGTCACAATTATTGGCCAATATAACGTATTATTTTTTTTTTTTACGCCCATCTCCTAGTGATGTCTTGACATCAAAGATCTTGACCAGATTTCCCCGTTTCTCTGATGTCCCCAAAATTCATCATCAATGTCTCCTTGATCGGACTCAAAAAAAAATTTTTTTTTTTTTACCCCTTAACAGAATAAGCTATTAATTTGTTGTGGCTCGATAGAGAGTGTAAAAAAAAAAATCTTTAAAAATTTACCTCTAAACAGAATCAGCAATGTGTCACGCCTCCGTGTGTGAAAAACAACAAAGTTGGGGTAATTGCGTCGAACTATGGTTGGCGCTGAGCCAGGCCTTCAGTGACGCTCTGGTGCTGGACTCCTGACACAAGGCCAACTTGTCTGACCCTCGAGATGACCGGCAACAGTGCTTCTAAATGTAGTGTAACAATAGCCTTGACAGTTGGACTGTTGACAATTGTGTATCTAATTGTGGTTTTAAACCGATTAAAGTGATCAGTTGACGGTCGAGGTATTGGTATAAATTTAATGTGTTTTATAAACTATACATTGACTTCTGGTATTAAGTATCATCATCATCATCATCATCATCATATCCCTTAGTCGTTTGACCGTTGGGGCGCCACAGATGACAGGTACACTATCCTTCTCCATTCCTCTCTGTCTTCTGCACTGCGTACAGCATCGCCTAGTTTTAATCCCGTCCATTCTTTGATGTTATCTTCCCATCTTTTTCTTTGTCTTCCTCTGGAGTAAACATGATTCAGAAAGAAGACAAAAAGAAGCGTTTTACAATCTTCTCTCCGTCTTTTATGGAATGAAATTTTGCTGTCTCTGATGTAGGCATGTTTCAATTTGCTGTACGTTTCTGAGTCTGTCAGTTCAGAGTTAAGTATCAATATGGGAGTGTCTGAGTCTGTCATTTTATAGTTAAGTATCAATGTGGTAGTGACTGAGTCTGTCATTTTATAGTTAAGTATCAATGTGGGAGGGTCTGAATCTGTCATTTTATAGTTAAGTATCAATGTGGGAGGGTCTGAGTCTGTCAGTTCAAAGTTAAGTATCAATGTGGGAGTGTTTGAGTCTGTCAGTTCAGAGCTAAGTATCAATGTGGGAGTGTCTGAGTCTGTCAGTTCAGAGCTAAGTATCAATGTGGGAGTGTTTGAGTCTGTCAGTTCAGAGTTAAGTATCAATGTGGGAGTGTCTGAGTCTGTCAGTTCAGAGTTAAGTATCAATGTGGGAGTGTTTGAGTCTGTCAGTTCAGAGTTAAGTATCAATGTGGGAGTGTTTGAGTCTGTCAGTTTAGAGTTAAGTATCAATGTGGGAGTGTTTGAGTCTGTCAGTTCAGAGTTAAGTATCAATGTGGGAGTGTTTGAGTCTGTCAGTTCAGAGTTAAGTATCAATGTGGGAGTGTTTGAGTCTGTCAGTTCAGAGTTAAGTATCAATGTGGGAGTGTTTGAGTCTGTCAGTTCAGAGTTAAGTATCAATGTGGGAGTGTTTGAGTCTGTCAGTTCAGATTTAAGTATCAATGTGGGAGTGATCATTAGAATGTGAGGGTGATCATTAGAATTGACTAGGTATGTTAGTCTGTGACTAGGTACGTTAGTCTGTGACTAGGTATGTCAGCATCTTCGTCTGCCATTTTGAGTTAAGTATCGATGCGGGGATGTCCATTTGCATCAACTAGGTATGTAACTCTGTAGCCGTCAATTTCACATAAATAGACACCTTATTGACAATGTTCAGTTGAAAGAAGAGTTCATACTGCCCTAACGTAAAATTTTTCTGTCATTTCCCCCTCCTAAACTCAACTGTTGCTAATGTACTCATATTTAAAAAAAATTAAAATCCTTAAAATGTCTACTCTCGGAATTCAAAAGTTGTACTTTAATGTCTTCGGCCTGGGAGGACAAGTCGACGATACACCGGATCGATTGCTTGCTGTTTTTTACCGTCAATCTTGAACAAAGCAATCTTCCTTTTCTCAACGCGATCTAAGTTTTAAATATGTCAGATGCCTGACACGAAGAACAGGAACAACGCACATGAAGGCCTATCATTTCAATGTATTCATGAATTTTTTTGTATATATAAAACCTAAGCTTAATTTGATACACTTTAGGTTTTCGATCGTTAATTCATCATAATATATATTTGAATGTTTTAAGCTATTTTCCAAACATTTTTAGGTAATTCTACAAAACCTGGTGTTTTAAAGTCAGCATTGTTAGTTCTACAAAAAAATAGTGTTGTTAAGTCAGCATTGTTAGTTCTACAAAAAAATAGTGTTGTTAAGTCAGCATTGTTAGTTCTACAAAAAAATAGTGTTGTTAAGTCAGCATTGTTAGTTCTACAAAAAAATAGTGTTGTTAAGTCAGCATTGTTAGTTCTACAAAAAAATAGTGTTGTTAAGTCAGCATTGTTAGTTCTACAAAAAAATAGTGTTGTTAAGTCAGCATTGTTAGTTCTACAAAAAAATAGTGTTGTTAAGTCAGCATTGTTAGTTCTACAAAAAAATAGTGTTGTTAAGTCAGCATTGTTAGTTCTACAAAAAAATAGTGTTGTTAAGTCAGCATTGTTAGTTCTACAAAAAAATAGTGTTGTTAAGTCAGCATTGTTAGTTCTACAAAAAAATAGTGTTGTTAAGTCAGCATTGTTAGTTCTACAAAAAAATAGTGTTGTTAAGTCAGCATTGTTAGTTCTACAAAAAAATAGTGTTGTTAGGTCAGCATTGTTAGTTCTACAAAAAAATAGTGTTGTTAAGTCAGCATTGTTAGTTCTACAAAAAAATAGTGTTGTTAAGTCAGCATTGTTAGTTCTACAAAAAAATAGTGTTGTTAAGTCAGCATTGTTAGTTCTACAAAAAAATAGTGTTGTTAAGTCAGCATTGTTAGTTCTACAAAAAAATAGTGTTGTTAAGTCAGCATTGTTAGTTCTACAAAAAAATAGTGTTGTTAAGTCAGCATTGTTAGTTCTACAAAAAAATAGTGTTGTTAAGTCAGCATTGTTAGTTCTACAAAAAAATAGTGTTGTTAAGTCAGCATTGTTAGTTCTACAAAAAAATAGTGTTGTTAAGTCAGCATTGTTAGTTTTACAAAAAAATAGTGTTGTTAAGTCAGCATTGTTAGTTCTACAAAAAAATAGTGTTGTTAAGTCAGCATTGTTAGTTCTACAAAAAAATAGTGTTGTTAAGTCAGCATTGTTAGTTCTACAAAAAAATAGTGTTGTTAAGTCAGCATTGTTAGTTCTACAAAAAAATAGTGTTGTTAAGTCAGCATTGTTAGTTCTACAAAAAAATAGTGTTGTTAAGTCAGCATTGTTAGTTCTACAAAAAAATAGTGTTGTTAAGTCAGCATTGTTAGTTCTACAAAAAAATAGTGTTGTTAAGTCAGCATTGTTAGTTCTACAAAAAAATAGTGTTGTTAAGTCAGCATTGTTAGTTCTACAAAAAAATAGTGTTGTTAAGTCAGCATTGTTAGTTCTACAAAAAAATAGTGTTGTTAAGTCAGCATTGTTAGTTCTACAAAAAAATAGTGTTGTTAAGTCAGCATTGTTAGTTCTACAAAAAAATAGTGTTGTTAAGTCAGCATTGTTAGTTCTACAAAAAAATAGTGTTGTTAAGTCAGCATTGTTAGTTTTACAAAAAAATAGTGTTGTTAAGTCAGCATTGTTAGTTCTACAAAAAAATAGTGTTGTTAAGTCAGCATTGTTAGTTCTACAAAAAAATAGTGTTGTTAAGTCAGCATTGTTAGTTCTACAAAAAAATAGTGTTGTTAAGTCAGCATTGTTAGTTCTACAAAAAAATAGTGTTGTTAAGTCAGCATTGTTAGTTCTACAAAAAAATAGTGTTGTTAAGTCAGCATTGTTAGTTCTACAAAAAAATAGTGTTGTTAAGTCAGCATTGTTAGTTCTACAAAAAAATAGTGTTGTTAAGTCAGCATTGTTAGTTCTACAAAAAAATAGTGTTGTTAAGTCAGCATTGTTAGTTCTACAAAAAAATAGTGTTGTTAAGTCAGCATTGTTAGTTCTACAAAAAAATAGTGTTGTTAAGTCAGCATTGTTAGTTCTACAAAAAAATAGTGTTGTTAAGTCAGCATTGTTAGTTCTACAAAAAAGAATTTTGTGTTGTTAAATCAGCATTGTTAGTTCCACAAAAAATAGTGTTGCTGAGTCAGGATTGTTAGTTCCACAAAAAATAGTGTTGTTAAGTCAGCGTTGCTAGCTCTACAAAAAATAGTGTTGTTAAGTCAGCATTGTTAGTTCTACAAAAAATAGTGTTGTTAAGTCAGCATTGTTAGTTCTCCAAGTCTATGACGACGATGTAGATTCACGTTCACGCTGACAGGATGTGAGTAAGGTAGTGATGTTTTTTTGATCACGTGACAGAATCTCTTGAAACCTTTGGAATAGAACGAGATTGCACTATCGATGTCTTTTGAAGTGGTTGTTTTGTGTGTTTAATTAAGGGTAATATTACAATACCGCTGTGTTGTGAGGGTTGAACGGGGGAGGGAAAGCGCGGGGCTGTGTTCCAGCTCGAATTGGACGGTAAATAGCTATTGACATTATTTTGGATGCTGGCAGGTTTACAAAGTAATGCTTAGCCAGTGTTATACTGATTGGAATGGATATTTGCTGGTGCATGGAACTGTTGACACAATAGACTGGACTAATATGGAACTGTTGCATTGTGGGATCTTTTCGGTTGTAGATTTATTCATAGGCGTCATTTCAGGACTTTTAGAGGGGGGGGGGGGCAAAACAAAAACTTGGTCGGCTTGTTAAGTTGTTGTTTTTTTTTTACTGGAGTCGCTACAGTACACAGCAATTGAAATAAAAACCTGCAAATTGACGTCCCTGGATTTATGGTGGTGGGTTGCAAACCTTAAGGCGTAGTTTCTTTGACCGGACGACATGACATGTGTAAAAAATGCAGAAAAGAACTGGTCCAAACCTTACCACACAATAAGTTTTATTGGAGTCAGGCCTGTGAAGTCGATCTTAGACAGATTCCTTGTTTGAAAAAGGACGTCGCTTTCAAGCAAAAATGGCAGAATTGTGTTGTCATACATATTTTTCTAGCGAGTTGGCAGCACACTTTTCCCTACTAAAAAGCGGAGAAATTCTCGGGATCTTTGTACTCGACATTTATGGGTTTTTTTTTTTTCAAACCAACTTGTTTTGTTCTCTTAATTATTGCTATTTCTTTTATGTTTGTTTTTTTTTAGAATCCTTGATTAACTAAAGAAGACTTACCTGACACATGGCCTGTTGTTGTTTTGTCTTTATTCAAGCGCATACGCCCCTTGTGCTTGGTATGTACGTTAGCTCGCGTACATATAGGCTTAGTTTCGCCGAGGGCAAACAAAGATTTTTAGACGCCCCTAACATATTAAATGTCTGCGTTTGGCCAAAAAATGCCGCCCCTCAATGATATATTTTTAATAAATTCTGCCCGGGGCAGATCGCACCCTCCGTCCACTCTTCCTTCGCCAGAAGACAAAAACCTTAAAAAAAAAACTAAGACAAGTCTGAAAAGGAATTTTGAAAAACAGAGATATAACAATAAGCACTCCTTAGAAGTCAGATTGTTATCATTTGCCGTACAAATCTGATGAGCTACAAATATTCCGGCTACGTTATTTGAATACTGGGCGAAACGAAGGGGTTAGGGACGGGGGCGGGTGGTGGATAACATCACTGATGACTGTTATCGAAGTATTTCCCCAAAAGGCCCCAACATTCCAAATAGGGTCTTTCAGCGCACTTTTCTGTCTATAACGCCTAACAAATACCCTTCTATCTGTAGATAAACGCATCAACGGATAATGGCATTAAAAACAAATGACGTCACGCTTAATGTCATGACACCATAATATGTTAGCATTTAAATAAAAGTGTTCACGGCAAACACGAGTTATCCCGAGACACGACTCGCTCATTTTTAACATATCTTTTTTTAACAGGGCAGTGTGACATGTTAGTTGTCATGTCATGATGTGAAATATATCATCGTTCCAGGGTGGTAAGAAAAATCAGCTGTCATTGCTCACGAAATCTTTGTGGTATATCAGTTATAATTATAGAGTTCAGCCCTGGCATGGAGTCAAAAGGGTGCATGTAGAAAATGAGCTATTTCTATAACAATTGAATTTGCGACAAATTAACTAGTTAATCATTACACTGGTGTATCCGTACTCTGGGGTGTGGGGGGGGGGGGTAAAGGGGAGGTTGTATTGAGGGGACGGGTTGGTGATTAGAGGGGTATGTCCGGTAAATAAAGATCTGACCAAACCGCCACTAACCGTTGAGCAGTCGTTGAGATGTTTGCTTATGCCCCTTTGCTCTGTTGTTGTTGTTGTTGTTTTGTTTAGACAGTATCGGAATCAAAATACCTAGAGATACACCCTAACACTTTGGGGTAGTGGTAGTCGCTGTATTTGTTGGGTTAAGTATGGGACAACAATTTGTTTCTGTGGAGACCTTGTGCCAGTTTTTATTGTTTCATTATTTGAAATAATCAGTTTTGCTTTTATTGTTGAGATGAAGTGTTTTTAAATTTTTTCTGCGCGCATGTAATACTGCTGTAAATAGCATCGATTATTTTTCTCGACCTTGACATTTCTCATATGAGATTTTACTCTATGAAACTCAATACAAATTAGTGTTTAATCTTTCCGCTATCATTGACATTACTTTCCATGATTATAATTCATCTATCATTAAATTTGCTGTTGATTATTTGAAAGAAAATCTTATCTACACAACTGATTTAAAAAAAAAAAAAAGAATTGTTCCATATGACTTTTCATATTCTCTCCCGAGAAGAACACTTTTGAAATTGTACACTGAAAACCGTGCAGTGACCTAATATGGTGCATACTGAACAATCGTTTATCGTTTTATTCTCTACACATTGATCATTATAAAACATTCTTGTGGCATTTGTGATAGTACAAAATATCCTTGTGATAGTGTTCATGCAGGGCCGGCGCTAGGAGGGTGCGGGGCCTTGGGGCGAAATGAATTTTGCGGGGTCGTTGACGCTATATATTCCGCCGTTGGGGATATTAAGACACGTTATAGTCGTACTGGGGCCTTGCTGGTCATAATGGGAAGCGTCATAACGGATATTTGTTCACTCGCTTAGTTCCCGAAATTTCAATTTTTTCCAATAACAGTTAATTGCCCTGGCCCAAATTACTCATTGAGGCTCCATTGTTACCAATATCAAGGTTGTCAAAACAAAATAGCGAAAACACAAAGCTGAATGAGCCATTGCAATCTGGACCTTCAGATCATTTGACTATCTAATAACTCCGAATGTTGTGTGGACTGGATTAGGAACTATAGGTAGACTTAGGTATATTATAAATATACTACGGCAACGTGCGGGGGCCTGCGGTTGCCCACTTCGTCATCCCCTAGCGACGGCCCTGGTTCATGATGGAAGTATATGCTCTTGTTGAACCATTTGTATGTTGGTATCCAGTCTACTCACGTGAAGGAATTGAATATTATCTTTTATTGTTTCCCCCCTCCAGCTATGTCATTACTCGCTGCCAGCCGTACATCTAATCATATCACTGTCTTGTGACCTTGCATTCTGACCCTCTTCACCTCCCAGCGCAAGACCCAGAAATTAACCAGGGAATTGCCAGTGTGGTTGCAAGGATTGATAGGGAATCAATAAGTTTATACCAGGGTGGTGGTTCTTCGCCGTGCCTGGTATTTGAGAACAGAACAAAATATTGATCCTTTATTTCCTGTCCCTGTTTTTGTTAAATGTTGACTGTAGCCCCAGGACGGGATCGATGGAAATGGGGACTTTATATCGTCATCTTCAGAGTGGGACATAGCGGGGGTGTGGATGTGGTGTGTGTGGTGGGGAGGGACGGGTCTTGGATTTCGTCATCATCAGAGTGCGACATTGCGGGGTGTGTGGGTGATAAAGGTGTAACAGCGTCATAGTCAGCTTGGGTGGGTGTGTGTGTGGGGGGGGGTAGTTCTTACTAGCCCTATTTTCATATAAGGGGTGTGTGGGCGGAAAAAATAGGTTTTAATAGCCCTTTCTTCAGATTGGGGAAGTGGGGGCGGGAAATAGGTCTTAATAGCCTCGTCTCCAGAAAGTACATAACGCTGTTTGCTCCGTGATATTATGTGGATCACTTGTAGAGATAACACGCGGCTCTTTTAAGGAAACAGATGCGGCTCTATTTTTTTTACAATAGAAATCTATTATTCTGCCGCTGTCTGCGGCTCCCAAAATATCAGATGTAATTGATGACAATGATCCTCGGGCAAAAAAAAATAGTCCCTGATCATTTGGATCACAGGATTATATTGTGAGATTTATAAGTATGACTAACAACACGTAAAATAACACAAAGTCATCTCCCTCATTTTAATAGTAAAATAGCCACAATGGGATAATGAAATGATGAAATTCGTTATTGATTTCAATAAAAACTACACCAAGAATCTTATGTTTCGTTAATAATGTCTTTACTTCTAAAATAGTATTAAATAGTTTAACTAGTTTTTTTAAAATAAATTTATATATATATATATATATATATTGGTGATATACATATACATATAAAATGACATCTGATTGCACTTCATTTTATTAAATTGTCTTAACAGATTTGTTCCTCTCATAATCTACAATAATCGTTTATTTATCTTGTCCAGTTACCTCCAGCTGTACAATATGTCAATTTAATTTATCTTGTCCAGTTACCTCTAGCTGTACAATATGTCAATTTAATTTATCTTGTCCAGTTACCTCTAGCTGTACAATATGTCAATTTAATGTATCTTGTCCAGTTACCTCTAGCTGTACAATATGTCAATTTAATTTATCTTGTCCAGTTACCTCTAGCTGTACAATATGTCAATTTAATTTATCTTGTCCAGTTACCTCTAGCTGTACAATATGTCAATTTAATTTATCTTGTCCAGTTACCTCTAGCTTTACAATATGTCAATTTAATTTATCTTGTCCAGTTACCTCTAGCTGTACAATATGTCAATTTAATTTATCTTGTCCAGTTACCTCTAGCTGTACAATATGTCAATTTAAAAGAAAAGTAACAATCACTTTAGCCACTCTCAGAATTAAAGTTTTTTTTTAATGGTCTACCGAATATTGAAAATGACCATGGAAATAACAGCGCACGTTAAATATCCGCTCATTCACTTATTGGAATAAACTAAAATATTGTTCAACTTTTGGTCCAATCTAATCGAATCTACTTAAGAAAATCAGCAAACTATCGAGCCGAAGCTCATGAAGTCTTCCCCAGCGCACCCCTCCACTCCCAACCGACATTCAACCACTCCGCCCCCCCCCCCAGTGGTCTCTATTCCAGTCAGGCCACTAAGCGGCACGCCAGGGGCTTTCCGCCCCTAAGACAGCCTCACCCACCCTTCCACTCGATTGTCTATGCGAGTGAGGCGACACAAGAGAAGGAACGCCTGGCCGGCCGGGGTTCTGCTTTAACACAGCAACCGGGCCGGACTTTCTTGGGCTGGAGTGGATGTATTTTACGTCTCTAATGTCCCCCACCCCGGGAAGACGCGTAGGTGTTTTACAGACGCCCTCTAATAGGGTTTACGTGGTTTTCTGCAACTCACACTGCAGCTAGGAGAGAAAAGAGGTCGCCTAGGAGCAGTGCCCTCAAAGACTGCATATTTAGAATCATCGGCTAGGGTCGCCACATTCCTTCGCCTCATATCCATACGGCAACTGTAATCATGTCCCGACCTGTTTCTGCGTTATTTTCAACTGCACTTGGTAGGAAACCATGCAGCCGTGCTCTTTCTAACGCGGTTTCCGTGCGTTACCTTTGCCTTTCAGCGCAGGTCCCCTACACGGTGATCCTGTACCCCGGGTAACGTTTCAGGGGGTTTGTGGCAAACGCCTCATTATCGACTTGCCATTTTTGGGACGGGCATGCCGACTAGAGCCCCGAAATGATAACTCGTATGTTGCGATGACGTAAAGCAAAAATTGTTGTACATTTCATAAGACGTAAAGCATAGATTGTTCTACATTTCAAATGACGTAAAACAGAGGCTGTTGTACACTGGGCCTTAAAATATATTTGATAAGTGATTTTAATGTATATCTTTATAAAGTTATCAAACCAGGCGTCATTTGAAACTTTAAAGACCTGGCACTAGACTTTTGTATCCTGCAAATCTATAAGTTTGATAGCGAAAGCGTTGCACTTAGATAAATGAGTTTGACGCTGCCCAATAAATTTCGGTGCGACTGTGCTCGAGTCACAATGTGATATGCTTTTTTTATAAACCCATCGGTCAAGGTGAACAGTAAGATGGCGGATGGTGGGAAAATAAATATATCCCTGACACGCCAACTGTCAGCGAATGTGATATATGGGCAGATCACGTGAACCAAAATGGCAGGAATGGACCGAATCGAGGCAATGCACGTGTGAACCAAGGGTTAGATTGACGTCATCTCTTATCTCTCTCCTTAGAGGAATTGTTCTGTACGAAGTGTGATGTTAGAGCTCACATAGCTGTTCTCAGGAGGAACAAAAATAACTTTTGATATTAAATACGAACCAAAGATAATTAATAGAAATTAATTAATTAATTATTTCATTATTCGTAATTTATTTAAGACTTTACGTTCCAGGCACTCATCCTAAATTTTATATGAATTTTATTTTGTCGTAAATTTTTAAAGATTTAAATTTGGAGGAGTAGATAGTGCAAGAGAAAGTAACACTTCGGATCAGACTCTTAAAAGTTAAATTTCGTTCTCACATTTTTTCTCGTTAAAGATTTCTCACGGTTACATTGTTTATTTTAACATGTGGCGCATATATCCATGGGAACCAACATGTTGACACCATTGTAAATAAATGTTAATGGCAGGATCGGCTACCCGGCACCAACCATGGCTAGATTTATCCAGTGGGCTTGGACGCCCAGCCTCACAGAATGGAACAAAATGGCGCATCTACCAGTCATGCGTGATCAGAACGCCCTGCTACAGCATTGAGACGTGGACCAACTATGCGAGCCGTTATGGAAAATCAACAGCTTCCCATGAGACGCCGTCAGCACTTTGACGCTTATTCAGTGGCCGGTCAAGGTGCAACATAATCTCCATTCTCAGTGTGAGACACTGTCGCTGGTTCGGCCATATTTCTATCATGGACACAAGCTGACGTCAATATCATCAGGTGTACTGTTAGCTGGCAGAGGATGCATGACTGACTGGACGGCAACGAGCTGCTTTACACGAGCGTTCGCAACAATGAAATCAAGAGCAGTCATCATCTTCATACATGGCTTGGAAAAGTGTTGAGGAAAAAAAAAAGGGGGGGGGGTTGAATCTCTCATTCTGGCTTGGTATTTCTTGTCAAAATAAGAGTTAAACAGGCCAAGGAGGTATGCCACGCAAACATTGTTGAAGGAAGAAACTCAAGGACAAAATCCTTCAACTTGGACGAGTGGCTAGTGCAGGAGAGAGTGACACTCTGGTATCAGACTCTTAAAGGACTCAATGACCTGCGAACGGGATGCTTTGCCATATTCTCTCGAAGCAGGTTCGGACGTCGCCGGCGAATTTCCAATGTGTCGTGCTCTTTGCAGGTCGCGGCTTGAATAGATGTTTTCATGTACAAAACATTATGTACAAATGTAATTTTTTTTATGTATCCGGACCATTTCTTTTCCCGGGATTTGAATTAGTGGGTGTGTAATACTCGGCATTTCCGGGTATCCGGGTCAGCACCCGGCTCAGCCCCTAATTAATTTTATATACGTTAACCTGCACATGCAGAGCCAGGTATATTTGTGGAAGCTCCGGTTATGAGAGGAAATATTTAGACTAGAAATGGGAAGAACGATAAATTATAATATTTTCTTCATTCTTTTTTTATTGGTTGTGATTTTAATTACAAATTTAAGAACTGATTTCAGAGGAACATTGTTTCGGGGCACTGTTTCAGACACTGTTTCGGGCACTATTTCAGGCACTGTTTCAGGACACTTTTTCAGACACTGTTTCGGACACTACTTCAGACACTGTTTCGGGCACTGTTTCGGTGCACTGTTTCAGGACACTGTTTCGGTGCACTATTTCAGGACACTGTTTCAGGACACTGATTCAGGACACTGTTTCAGGACACTGCTTCAGACACTGTTTCAGGCCCTGTTTCAGGCACTGTTTCGAGATCGTAGAACTCGATTTAAAAGCCTTTGCCTCAGTCTAACATGATTGAAGCCTTTGACTTTTTTTTGTTTTGTAAAGCGGATCATTATTCCAAAGGACAGCAACTCAATGGAACACTAGTAAACAACCGGACGTGACATCAGTCCTCCACGCGACACCAGTCAATAAACCGAAAGTGATTTCATCCTCTTCACGGGCTGGTTGGAAAACAGCGGACCCGTCCATTTTCAATTCAAGGGGTGTATGGTTTCTCATTTCGATTTCAGCAAACAGAAATGAGATTACTTGAATCTTCCAACAGTTTAAATGGAGTTCCCTTCCCTGTGAAATTTAATTTTCTCATCTGAATATATTAACAAACGGCCATAGACTGAATCCAAGTTAAAGAAATTTGAAGTGCAATCTCTCTACAGGTCAAGGTTCATAACGGAGTTTCAAGTTCCACAGAGCTGTTTTAAGATAAAATATTAATGTCAGCCAATCAGTTTCAGTGGAACTTTCAACGCATATGTTCAGGTCTTGGTTGTCACTTTGATTGGCTGCACATTTTTTTTAAACAGTCGTTAATTAATGAGCTTGTTGTGTTTATAATTGGTGTTGAAAAACATGTCTTACAGACACGTCTGTAAGACATGTGTTTAAAACACTGCATTGCAGCTGATGTCGCGAACTTTGGAATAACTAACACACGCATACACATCATATGCACATAATTTTATACATAAATTCAAAAATTGACGCCCGAATCGGTCGCGCAATTTCTCTCTCCCTCCCTCTCTCGCTCTCGCTCTATCTCTCGCTCTCTCTCTCTCTCTCTCTCTCTCTCTCTCTCTCTCTCTCTCTCTCTCTCTCGCTCCCACACTCTCTCCTTCGCCCCCCGGTTTCTTTAGTTTGCCATGTTTCTGGTATCTCGAGTTTCCTCATTGTGTAATATCAGTATCCCATTCTGCTATCTCGAGTTTCCTCATTGTGTAATATCAGTATCCCATTCTGGTATCTCGAGTTTCCTCATTGTGTAATATCAGTATCCCATTCTGGTATCTCGAGTTTCCTCATTGTGTAATATCAGTATCCCATTCTTGTATCTCGAGTTTCCTCATTGTGAAATATCAGTATACCATTCTGCTATCTCGAGTTTCCTCATTGTGTAATATCAGTATCCCATTCTGGTATCTCGAGTTTCCTCATTCTGTAATATCAGTATCCCATTCTGGTATCTCGAGTTTCCTCATTGTGAAATACCTCAGAAATGAAGCAAACCAGAAAAAAACAAGACTTAAAATTTCGTCTTGTATCTCTGATAGCCACTTGATTTCTAAAATGTATTTATGTTTGACAAAATGCCAGTTTATGGCGTCCCGGGGTCATAGAATGAATGTAAACATATTCCTGGGCCAAACTCTTGGCGGTCCACTTCTGAAAATGCGCCAACGTGCCAAACTGGCACACGATGTATCAAGGATGTAACTTATTCATGGCAAGATAATCCTGGCTGACGGATCTCTCTCGGCGTGTCCCAGTCATGTGACTTCCGGTAGGGCTAACAGTTACAGTCCCGGTGTTAACATCATGGCTGCCGGTCTCAGGCTGTTTTGATGTTAACTGAGACTGTAACGGCCCATGATCTGTATCTGGACATCAATATTGAAGAGTGCTATGGAGAAGGAAATCCACAGTGTCGGATTAAGACCCCCGGGGCCCCTAGGCGACATATTGGGACTCCCCCTAAAAATGTCTCTCTGAATGTCATATCAGTCCATTGGAATCAGTCACTTCTGATAAATGGGATGACTGGAACAAACTGAAAAGTGCTTTTTGATTGGCATCTTCAGCCTGAACCTCATGATATTACTGTAAATAGGAAACGTATATTTCAATACATATTGGTTCACTCGCGATCTCTACACTTCATCTATTGTCCTACTGATGCTCACAACTTAAGAACCTTATTTCTTTTTAATCCCTTAGAACAGCGGTTCTCAACCTGTGAGTCGCGACGCCTTTAGGGATCGAACGACCCTTTCACAGAGGTCGCCTAAGACCATCGGAAAACACATATACTCAATAGTTATGAAGTATCAACGAAAATTATTTTGTGCTTGGGGGTCGACGCAACATGAGGAACTGTATTAAAGGGTCACGGCATTGGGAAGGTTGAGAACCACTGCCTTAGAATGAGTGGCGGGGCTAAGGTCAGTGGCACCCGGGGTGGGCCAAGAATTTGTACCACCCCCTTCCCCGAAAAGATTCCGCAGTTGACCGGAAATGTAACCTCTCCAAGCAAATATATTAAAGTGCATGCCGGATGGACCCCACACACCCCCCCCCCCCAAAATCTGCATACCGTTTCTACGACACTGCATACGACACATGCTATCAAATCAAAGCACGAAAAAGAGACACAACAGTATCAACTTTGATTTTAATTTGATTTTTTATTTTAAAATTTTTGTTTAAAGTATGTTGAATTTTTCAGGAGAAATCAAACACTAAATTAACGCCAACTGTTATATGATTTGCGTTTCAAATATTCGATGCACATAATCAGAGATATACTAATGGAATCATAAGACAAAGCAAACGACTTGTGTTGCTTCATCCACTTCCCCCCCCCCCACCCCCCAAAAAACAAAAAAATCGTGCCCCCTGTCGCGGATGCGGTGCCCCTAGCAACATGCCTCGTTTACCTTTAGGTTATGGCGCCACGGGCTAGCCGAATAATCTTACAATTAATAATAACGTTTGCTTAACAAAAAGGTCAAGACCGTAGCCGCCGTGACGTCAAGCGTTTGGAAATTTAAAGCCTAAAATGACGTAAGAGAAATGACGTAAGAGATGTCATTGGAGGATGAATTACCGCAGGGCCCGAAGCATGCTATTTTTCTTCCCGCGACACTCTCTCTGAACGGCTTTTTGCGGCAGTGTCCTTTGTAGTAATATGTTGATATGTCTTCTTGCTTTTTTTTTTTTGTTGTTGTCTTTTTTAAATATAATTTTGATAACTGTTTTTAAATGTATTATTCACCGAGATAGCAATATTTGAAAGAAAGATATTCAGTACACAAGCTATATTCATTGTGACAAAAGACATGTAGTGAAGCAAGATACATTCAGTGGGACAAACGATATTCAATGAGACTATTGACATATTGAGTGAGAAAATAGACATTCAGTGAGACGATTGAATATCAGTGAGACGATTGAATTTCAGTGAGACGATTGAATTTCAGTGAGACAATTGAATTTCAGTGAGACGATTGAATTTCAGTGAGACAATTGAATTTCAGTGAGACGATTGAATTTCAGTGAGACAATTGAATTTCAGTGAGACGATTGAATTTCAGTGAGACGATTGAATTTCAGTGAGACAATTGAATTTCAGTGAGACGATTGAATTTCAGTGAGACGATTGAATTTCAGTGAGACAATTGAATTTCAGTGAGACGATTGAATTTCAGTGAGACAATTGCATTTCAGTGAGACAATTAAATTTCAGTGAGACTATTGAATTTCAGTGAGACAATTGAATCTCAGCGAGACAATTGAATCTCAGTGAGACAATTGAATTTCAGTGAGACAATTGAATCTCAGTGAGACAATTGAATCTCAGTGAGACAATTGAATTTCAGTGAGACAATTGAATTTCAGTGAGACGATTGAATTTCAGTGAGACAATTGAATTTCAGTGAGACAATTGACAACGTTGTTGTTGTTTCTCTCAGCTATTTGCGAAAAAAATTTCAATAAGGAGAATAAATATCATGTTCCTGTGTTGAAACGAATGCATGCACCTTACACGCTGTACAATGTATTTGTCTGGCTTTAATCTTCTTAGCGGTATGCTTGTGGTGGGTGCTTAAATGATGAGTGGAGGGGAGTGGCGTGGCGGGGGTGGGGGGGTAGAGTGGTGTCACGTAATAACCCCCTGGGACAAGATTCTGTATTCCTGATGGTCAGATGGTGGGCGGTATGGGAGGAAGCCAGGTTCCTGTGACATATCGCCGAGGTCTGCCGGTCGTGACGACTCAAAATTTTTGAACAAATGAGTTATAACCATATCCCATAACTTAACTATAAGATCCACGATGGATATGGCTGTCTTGGTAACCTCACTGTAAACCCGAGAGGTGTAGATGGTTCGTATCCCTTGGGCAATCACGGCAAGCACGACAATCACGGCAATCACGGCAATCACGACAATCACGGCAATCGCGACAATCACGACAGAACAGTTCTCATTTTTTCCAGTGTTTATTATTTTATTTTTTTGAAGTTACGTGACAGTAAACATTTTGTCGTTTGACAGTAAACATTTTGTCGTGTGACAGTAAACATTTTGTCATGTGACAGTACGCAAGTTGTTTGACACATGACAGGGAATTTGTTTTTTGAACTTTGACAGTGAACAGTCATTTTTGTCCTGTCCTGTCATCTTGAGCACTGACTTCGTCTTTGACAGTAAACACTTTATAGTGTGTCATGTGATGTTTTAAAATCTTCTCGGCGCTTTAGATGTTTTAAAAGAGGTCATTCCAGCTCTCGTTCGCTTTCCACATCTCAATCACCGTCTCTCTCTCCCTCTACCTCAAAGTTCTGTCTCTCTAGTCATTACTCTCTATGTTCCCCCTCACAATTTTTGTTTTTCTTTCTTTCTATACTATTTTTTCTCTTTCTGTCTATTATTGTCTCTCTTCCTCTCTATAATTGTCTCTCTTTCTCTCTATTATTGCCTCTCTCTCTATTATTGTCTTTCTCTCTTTTATTGTCTTTTTTTCTCTGTATTATTTAATCAAATTATTGCTATTAATTTCTTTCTTTCTAAACAGTATTGTCTCTTTTTCTCTCCATCACTCTCTCTCTTTCTCTCTCTCTTGCATCTTTTTGTTTCTATTATTGTCTCTTCCTCTCTATTATTATATCTCTCTTACTCTATTACTCTCTCTTTCTTTCTTTTGTCTCCTTTTATTTCCACTAGTGTCCCTTTCTCTCTATTATTGTCATTCTTTCTCTGCTTTATTGTATTCTTATTTATTAGTGTCTCTTTTCTCTCTATTTAAGTCCCTCTCTCGCTACGATTGTCTCATTTTCTCTCTTGTATTGTTTCCCCTTCTCGCAATAATTGTTTCACATTCTCTCTACTATTGTTCCTCTATTATCGACTCCCCTTCTCTCTATTATTGTCTCTCTGTCTCTCCATTATTATCTTTCTTTCTCCCTATTATTGTCCCTCTTTCCCTCTCACTCTCTCAGGCGCAGACCTAACCAATTGAATGTTAATGTTAGACGCCTCTTCAATTTCATGTCGGCAAAGTTGTCAGGAACAGTTGCCCGAGTTGGCAACACAGAAAATCCATTTCTGTAAAGAGTAACCATTTCCTTTCCATTCTCATTATTTGTGTTTCTCCGCATGGTCACTCCCTCAGAGACCCCAAACTGCGAACCAGAAGCCCCATACTGTGGACCAGAGACCCCTATACTGCGGACCAGAAACCCCATACTGTGGACCAGACACCCCTATACTGCGAACCAGAAACCCCATACTGTGGACCAGAGACCCCTATACTGTGGACCAGAGACCCCCATACTGCGGACCAGAGACCCCCATACTGCGGGCCGTCTTTAAGTAATTGGGCGATAAAATGTATTTTGGAGAAGGTTGTTTCGTACTTGCAGATTACAATCGATAAATTCTTTAAAAAAGATACGAATAAATAAATTGTTGTGTTTCATCTCCAATGAGGATCAAGTGCGTTTGTCTGAGGATTAGGTCGGTGAAAAGATCTTTCCAGGCATCTCAATCCTGGGCAAGTTGCTCAAACTGTCAACAAGTCCCCCCACCCTCATCGACCCCGTCCTTTTTTGTGTCTGCCTTCAGGTCAAATCTCCGGGTGTTTATCCCTTGCGGCCTCTTTTCATTTCACCGTGGCTTGTCTGGTGAATTGTGGGCTTGTCTGGTGGGTTGTGGGCTTGTCTTGTGGTTTGAGGGCTTGTCTGGTGGGTTGTGGGCTTGTCTGGTGGGTTGAGGGCTTGTCTGGTGGGTTGTGGGCTTGTCTGGTGGGTTGTGGGCTTGTCTGGTAGGTTGAGGGCTTGGCTGGTGGGCTGTGGGCTTGTCTGGTGGGTTGTGGGCTTGTCTAGTGGGTTGTGGGCTTGTCTGGTGGGTTGTGGGCTTGTCTGGTGGGTTGTGGGCTTGTCTGGTGGGTTGTGGGCTTGTCTTGTGGATTGTAGACTTGTCTGGTGGATTGTGGGCTTGTCTGGTGGGCTGTGGGCTTGTCTGGTGGGTTGTTGGCTTGTCTGGTGGGTTGTTGGCTTGTATGGTGGGTTGTGGGCTTGTCATGTGGTTAGGGAACTTGTCTGGTGTGTTGTGGGCTTGTCTGGTGGTTAGGGGGCTTGTCTGGTGGGTTGTGGGCTTGTCTGGTGGTTAGGGGGCTTGTCTGGTGGGTTGTGGGCTTGTCTGGTGGGTTGTGGGCTTGTCTGG
This sequence comes from Omphiscola glabra, assembly GCA_964017045.1. Lineage (NCBI taxonomy): Eukaryota > Metazoa > Mollusca > Gastropoda > Lymnaeidae > Omphiscola > Omphiscola glabra. The sequence continues at coordinate 25,647,405 of OZ024798.1, read as the reverse complement.
TGGTTAGGGGGCTTGTCTGGTGGGTTGTGGGCTTGTCTGGTGGGTTGTGGGCTTGTCTGGTGGTTTGAGGGCTTGTCTGGTGGGTTGAGGGTTTGTCTGGTGGGTTGAGGGCTTGTCTGGTGGGTTGGAGCTTACCTGGTCGGTGAGGACTTGCTAGGTGAGTGCGGGCTTGCCTAGTGAGTGGGGGGCTTGTCTGGTGGGTTGAGGGCTTGCCTGGGGATGCTCGTTGGGCGCGTGTTTCGGATCTTGTGACCGATCCATCGTTAACGTAATTGGAGAAATTCTACATGGCATGTGTTTTTTTGTTGTTGAGGTAGTGAGTGTTGATCATGAGAGAATAATGATGGTTGATTAATTAACAAACAAAAGTTTTTTTATATTAAATGGAAGCCTCTTTTTTTGTAGGCTGGCCTATTCACAATGCACAACTGCTTGCTTGTAAATCGTATGGATTTTGACCTCAATTTTCAACATACACACACACAAAGGAACCCACACAATTTAGCTTTGACAATTATTACAACCAGGAACTCCTTAGTCAAACAGTCAGAGCATCCTCCGGTGTGCAGACATAATTGTATTTGATGTTGTCGTTACGCTAACGTATTCGTAAACATAAGAGAAATATTAATGTGCCCGCCCCCCTTCCCCCCTCCTACCATTAGCAAAAGACTAAGTCAGAATATCTTTTCTTTTATCCTATAGACTGTTTTTCTGGGGGCGGGGGGAGGGGCCTGGGGGTGGGGCTGTGTGAGTCCTTTCACTTAAGATAAGATCCCCAGTGACGACGTTTTCTGATAGATTTTTTCGTCATGTTTACACCATCGATCACGGTATGAAGCGATCGATCACACTCTGATCTCCTATTGTATTGAGCAACGCATGTTCATAATGCTCCTAGCCAATTACAAAAACATTTAATTAAAGAAAATTTAAAAAGGAACATCTTCATGGCGTTGTGTTTAAACATTACACTGGAGGCTGTATCAGGAGTAGTCTTATTGTGATGTCGGCGCAACTGTTCATTTATGTATAATACAATGCATTTTTTTTTAAAAACCGATCTCCTTCGGATGTTTACCTCGACTTTTGTCATGATTGTTTAATGTGTTCATTCCCCCACCCCCTTTCAGTATTCCAGTAGAGCGTGAGAAACCAGGAGAAGACAACCAATCAAAATGCCGTCCAGCTTTCCCTTGTTGTTTATCGGCGCCTTGGTTGTTGCCATGACGACGTCTGCTCCAGTGTCTGGCCAAGAAAAACTGTTGAACCCGGCCCCAGCAGGGGATTCTGTAGACAGAGGTGAGAAGAAGAGTCTTGTGTAACCCTGTGAGGATTGCAAGGTGTGTGAGTGAGGGGTGGTCGTCGAAGAGAGGGGCGGTATGAAGAATACATGCACATTTGCAGAGCAGCCGAGTACTTTGAATTTTTTTTTTAAGTTAACGTACAACTCATCTAAATTTAACATTTATGTTAAAGCAAGATAGACAAGTTTGACCCGGTAATGTACTATCAACTGGGTAAAGCTCAGTGTGACTGTATATGGGTCGACCAATCACGAGGAAACCATACAATGGATCTCAGCCATACGTGACATGTCCCTGGTCACCCAGTTGGATGACGATTTGAAACAAGTCTGCCAAGTGACGTGTCTCCTGTTACACCCGCCATGGGCTTGCCACGTTTTTGCCGCACTCCCTTTCACGATACAAACTCTAAAGTTGTCCAAATATGCCGCACCTCCGTAAAAAGAAAAGTGACACTTGTGCGGACTACCGCCCCCACCCCTTTTCCCCCAATTTCAACACCACTGGCATAGGTGTAGCTAGAGTGGTTGGTGTCACGAGACAAGATTTCTCCCTCAACTCTGAAACCCATTATTTACAACCATTTAAATACCACCAAAGCCCATTTTTTGGCGCCCATGCTGTTCTGGAGCCCGGCGAATTAGTCCACCTCTGCCCCCTACTTAGCTACGCCTCTAGCGCTTTCCACCCGAAAATCTGACATTCTTCCCGTACCCCCACCCCCACCCCACCCCTGAGGCTATTGTCCGCAAGAAACACATCCAATGTATTCACTAAACGTCTCCCAATATTAGCCCCGTGTCCACGAGAATAGAAATGTGAAAAAAAAATATAATAATAATAAAATTGAAACAGCAGAGAAACAATTATAAACGTGTATCCCAGAATAGGGGGATATTGACCTGAAAATAGCAAAAGGTCATTTATTTTTTCGTCGTTTCATCACTGACCACGCCCACTGAATTCTTATTTTGCTAACAATAAATCACATCAATACTAAGAGCGGCAACCACTTCGTTTCTCTGATTTCAAAGACCAGGCAACCCTGCGGTTGAGGGGGTGGTGTGGGGGGGGGGGGGGGGGACGAGGGACGGTGACACACGAAAAAAACCAAAATGGCTGATATTAGAGGCTTGCATTTGTTTTTGTGTGTGTCAGTTTTTCCGCCTTTTTTTCCATTCTTCAAGACGTTTTGTCTTCATTGTAGTAAACAACTTCTCTGTTTAAAAGTTCTTTATTCGGCATTAATGTATTTAGAATTACGTATTCAACAATTTCTCTTTTCAACATTTCACTTTTCCTCATTCGGGGCATTCATAAACGATGTTGAAATTCTTGAAGATGTGTGATAAGTTTCCAATCTGTGTCACAAATGTGATTTTTTTTAGGGTATGATTTTGGGGGTGGGGGGTGGGAGGGGGTGTGCGAAATTAGAATGAAATAGCATGACGTCATTTATGGATTGCTACATGCCTTCATCCAACATTCTTTCATACAACATTCGTATTTTCAACCTTTCTCCCCCCAACATTTCTCCATCCAACATTTCTCCATTTCAGCCAAGCGAGCAGAGGAAGAGATCGTGTTCGGCAACCAACAAAACAAACCTCGAGTCATGGCCAAAAAATCTGATTTGGGCAACATCCTGGCCCCTGCTCTAGGGGAGAAGGACAGGACAGGGGAGGTCATAGTCCACAAGGAGTTGCCTGTCCCCCCTGCTCTCGGCGCCCGGGCCGAGGCTGCTCTAGAAAGCAGTCGTGACAATGAAAAAATGCAGCAGGCCGTGGAGGAGGCCATGAAGACGGTCGCCGAGCAGAGTGCGGCACAGGTCAGCAAGGGTGGGGTGGCGACTGTGGCACAGGTCAGCAAGGGTGGGGTGGCCACTGCAGCACAGGTCAGCAAGGGTGGGGTGGCGACTGTGGCACAAGTCAGCAAGGGTGGGGTGGCCACTGCAGCACAGGTCAGCAAGGGTGGGGTGGCGACTGTGGCACAAGTCAGCAAGGGTGGGGTGGCCACTGCAGCACAGGTCAGCAAGGGTGGGGTGGCGACTGCGGCACAAGTCAGCAAGGGTGGGGTGGCCACTGCAGCACAGGTCAGCAAGGGTGGGGTGGCGACTGTGGCACAAGTCAGCAAGGGTGGGGTGGCCACTGCGACACAGGTCAGCAAGGGTGGGGTGGCGACTGTGGCACAAGTCAGCAAGGGTGGGGTGGCCACTGCGGCACAGGTCAGCAAGGGTGGGGTAGCGACTGTGGCACAAGTCAGCAAGGGTGGGGTGGCGACTGTGGCACAAGTCAGCAAGGGTGGGGTGGCCACTGCAGCACAGGTCAGCAAGGTGGAGTAGCAAGTGCGGTGCAGGTCAGCAAGGGTGGGGTGGCGACTGTGGCACAAGTCAGCAAGGGTGGGGTGGCGACTGTGGCACAAGTCAGCAAGGTAGAGTGGCGACTGTGGCACAAGTCAGCAAGGGTGGGGTGGCGACTGCAGCACAGGTCAGCAAGGTGGAGTAGCAAGTGCGGTGCTGGTCAGCAAGGGTGGGTGGCGTTTGCGGCACAGATAAGCAATGGTTGGCGCAGGACATGGGGCTTTGGTGGCAGTTCTGGTAAATATTAGGGAAGAAGAGGTGGTGGGCGCTTTACATGTCATGGTAGGTTAGGCAGGGTTGTGTGCGCTTTACAGTTCATGGTGGGCTAGGCAGGGTTGTGTGCGCTTTACAGTTCATGGTAGGTTAGGCAGGGTTGTGTGCGCTTTACAGTTCATGGTGGGCTAGGCAGGGTTGTGTGCGCTTTTCAGTTCATGGTAGGTTAGGCAGGGTTGTGTGCGCTTTACAGTTCATGGTAGGTTAGGCACGGATCAGGGTGATGGTGCCTGTGAAGATCAGAAGGAGTATTTGGTGAATTTTTATCCACTTCGCTCTATTTCTCGGGAGTGAACATGTTTGCGGACACAGCGGGTTTTGAAAAAAGAAAACTTGTTTGTGTGTTTAATTTCCAGCAGAAGAAATCGATTTAGTGTCGTGTGGCTTCGTTTCATGCGTTTGCCTGGGTCACTATGGTCTGCGAACTGTGAAGAAATTAGAGATGTAGTGTCGTGTGGCTTCGTTTCATGCGTTTGCCTTTGTCACTATGGTCTGCGAACTATGGAGAAATTAAAGTGTATCCAATAAAAGCTCTAGGTCCATTAATTGTAAGTGTTAATGTAGGGATATTTGATAAGGTGCGTCTATGATCAGTCTCTGCCATCGGATGTGTTGATCGTTTGCCAATTTAAAAGAAGCTTGCCATTTTCTTCATCTTGGTTAGTTCCGGTCAATTGTTTTTTTTGTCAGCCCAAACTGGAAAGTTTAGCTCAATTCTGTTATTTTCGTAAGCAAGTAAAAGCGTCATGTTTTAGTTCAACTGGTTAATTAAGCAGCTTGTTGTTAGTACACACTTAGAAAGAATGCCAAATGACAGAAGGGTGAAGAGGGTGCACCACCAAAACCCCAGAGGAATACGGTTCAAAGGCAGACCTAGGCTTAGATGGAGGGGTAATGCAATCATGGAAAAAAAATGCTTCAGTTAGGTCTAAGTGGAAGGAAGTGCTGAGACGGGCCAAGGCCCCTACATGGGCTGCAACGTCACATGGATTGGATGGATGGCCTGAGTGGAAGGAATTGGTGAGACAGGCCAAGGCCCCTACATGTGTTGTAGCGCCACAGGGATTGGATGGATGGCCTGAGTGGAAGGAAGTGGTGAGACAGGCCAAGGCCCCTGCATGTGGTGTAGCGACTCAGGGATTGAACGGATGGTCGGAGTGGAAGGAAATGGTGAGGCAGGCCAAGGCCCCTGCATGTGGTGTGGCGCCACAGGGATTGGATCGTGTTACCACAGTGAGACAGCTGAGAGAACAGTAAATCCTAACAGGAAACCTAAAGTTCCCAAAATACAATCCATAACTTTTACCAAGATTTGAACTTACACCACGTATATGGGGGTCCGTCAAAAGAATTTAACGAAGATGACGTTGAAAAGCCTTGAGGAAATATTAGTTTTAGTGACACTATCAAAAATTTTTTTTTAAGCAAAACAGTAAGCGAACCGGCGTTCGTGTATTGAAAATGTCGCATAAGAGATGGAGTCGGTGGGCCGTCGAGCGCGAGCTCTTAATGCCCCCCCCCCCCGGCGCTCCCCCACACAAAACCAGAGCACTGAAGGACTTAACCCGACTCCAGCCCGTGCGGGAGGACGCCGGGAACCTCCCCCTTGACCTAGGGGAGGCCCGGTCGACCGAGGACGCTGCGTTTAAAGCGTCCGCAGTTAACTCTCTGTGGGTCTGGACGGCTTTTGCTTCCACTCCGGTGGTTTGGTGTTGCGTTACCAACCCCCACCGCCCAGGGAGTCTTTCGGTCGGGACGTTGGTAGTGGCGGGACGAAACGGTTGCCTAGGAGCGGCTTTCTCACGGCCGCGTAGCTAAAATCATTAACATGGGTTTTAGTGACCACCCAAGTTTCATATCCATTAACAGCAACTAGTAATCATGTTAGTGGCAGCTCCCGTTGCGTTGGGAGTCATGCGTTTGGCCGGGATTTTTTAGCTTCGGGTGGACAAGTCCCCCCTACTAGTCTGCCACGCCGCGAAGAGGCAAAACCCCATGTGGGCGCCCCCAAGTCACCTTGAGGACGCTGCCGCTTACGCAGCACAGCGCGTTCGTGTATTAAAACTGGTCGTCTGCTTCAAGCTTGTAAGAAACTAACCAGGAGCAACTCAACACTGACACCCATGTGATACTATTAGAATAAGGTTGTTTTTTTTAATTAAAAAAAAATTGGCTTAAGACTCATTATCATGAGTTACAGCCTTTAAACGTGTTGCCATGACAACCCCCCATTTCCCCCCCTCCCCCCACACCACAAACCGCTTAGCAAAAATCCTCGAATTCACCCCATCACCAAATCCTCTATAATTTTTATTGTTGATGAGCCTAGTCGATTTTATTTATCAGGCTGCCAACGTGGCACGTGCCGAGGTCAAAGAACTGGCCAAAGAGGAGATCAGCAAAGAGGTCAAGGCGGTGGACGAGAAAATCAAACAAGATCTTAAAAACATGGAGAAGGCGGTGGCGGCTCCATCGGCTTCCGGTATGGCCGAGTCCTCGGGCAGTGCGTTGCCGGAAACCCCCGATGGGGGCGAGGATGACGTGGAGCAGTTCTTGCAGGAGCTTCAGGAGAAGGACGACGAGAACGGCCTTGACCCCAACCAGCAGACCTCGGAAGTCAATGACGTAAGGACGGACCTCTATCCTATCATGTACATGACGTCACCATACTCAGGTTAGTAGAGTTTTTTTTTTAATTATTATTATTATCGGCGATCGCGTTGGGTGTGTATGTGTATTTAGAACAGAGCGCCGCAACTTGTGTGCCGCGAGACGCGGCTAGGTGTGCCGCGGCAAAATTCGTTCAAGATGATGAAAATCACACAGATGTGTTACAAAAATGTGTTGAAACAAGAGGGACACAATGTTTGGCTAAATAGCAAGCAGTCAAATGTTGCAAGTCAGATAGCAAAGAACAACTGCACGATTAGATTCGACGGTTCACATGACGGGTCACATGACTGGTCACGTTCGCAATCTGTCTGAAGCCTAGCGACCTTTGATCACCCGCTTTTCGCGCCTGTACTTTGACTATGCATTGATTTATTATATCAACTATTTAAAAATAAAAAATAAAAATATTACGCCCAAAACGCACTTGCGATTTTTTATTTTAAAAAAAGAATCTGATTTAGCGCAGATATCGAGAATTTTATTTCGTGAAATCAGTGTCATCACATTTACTTTATCTACCACTTGAAAAACAGGAAAATCTAACTTTTGATCGTTTGTTGGGGGTAGGGCTGAAAATTTTATAGACTATGTTTTCGACAACGAGTCTATGTGCCAAGTTCCAGCTCGATAGGTTTTTTGGAGAATCTGCGAAAGTGTTTCCGGGAAAATGTTCCATGATAGAAGTATATATCAAATTTCCTTGTTGTCGCTCGTGAGCTCAGGAAATATAGGATTTGTCCATAACCAAAGATAGGTAGACGCAAATAAATTCTAATCATGCGCTCTCCAGACCAGAACATAATTATTTTTTTAATGGTACTTTGTCTTGGTACAACTTTGTAGTAAAAATTTATTCAAATCTTTTTATTTTCCTTTTTCATCTCCAGGTCAAGGCATGAGGTCCAGATTCCCTTTCCCATACTTCCGTAGACGAAGGTCACTTCCGTCTGTTAGAAAAAGCGTTACTGCTAAAGTTCACAGAGGGACCCGCCGCATCAAGCGAGACATCCTCGACGACTTCTACGACGCGTACACGGTTCCCTACTCGCCCGTCGACGTCAACGACGCGTTGATCCCTGATTCCGACCAGTACGTGCCCTTGACCTTGGAGGAGAAGGAATACCTCTACCGACGACTTCTGAACAACCTCGCCAGCGCCTATGACGAGCCCGAGGACGAACCCCTTCAGGACGAACCACTGCAAGGCGAGCCGGACGAGTATCCCTACGCTCGTGGTTACGGCGAACCGCGTGATGAGCCGTATGTGCTTTACAGCCCGTATAGGGACGATCTCATCAAAGAGGTGGCTCTCAGGAAGGGGCTCCAAGAGGAAGACGAGTCAGATGCGTTTAGGGAGCCAGTGGGGTATGTTAAGAGGAACATGGTGGACTATTACCCCATGGAGGAGGAGGAGAAGAGGTATTTTTTCCCGTTCAGTGAGGAGCCAGAGACCCACTGGGGTGCTTTCGTGCCAGAGAAGAGAGATTACAATGAGGCCATCCAGAGGCTGCAGAGGTTGGCCATGGCACTTAGTGACAACCCGGGGCCTTATTACAGAGAGATGGTGGAGGTGAGTGACGATCCGGTTATTAGCACTGAAGTAAATTGTAGGTAAAATAACTTGACATGTTGAGTCAGTTGGGTTGACAGCTAAGATTGTCAGTTGAGTGACAGCTAAGATTGTCAGTTGCGGGACAGCTTAGATTGTCAGTTGAGTGACAGCTAAGATTGTCAGTTGAGTGACAGCTAAGATTGTCAGTGAAGTGACAGCTAAGATTGTCAGTTGGGTGACAGCTAAGATTGTCAGCTGGGTGACAGCTAAGATTATCAGTTGGGTGACAGCTAAGATTGTCAGTTGGGTGACAGCTAAGATTGTCAGTTGAGGGACAGCTTAGATTGTCAGTTGAGTGACAGCTAAGATTGTCAAGTGGGTGACAGCTAAGATTATCAGTTGAGTGACCGCTAATATAGTCAGCTAAGATTGTCAGTTGAGGGACAGCTTAGATTGTCAGTTGAGTGACAGCTAAGATTGTCAGTTGGGTGACAGCTAAGATTATCAGTTGGGTGACCGCTAATATTGTCAGTTGGGTTGACAGCTAAGATTGTCAGTTGGGGGACAGCTAAGATTGTCAGTTGGGTTGACGGCTAAGATTGCAACATACGAATGTTAATGTAAGATACAACCCCAAGTTGTTATACACGGTCCTACGGCAACCTGTCACACAGGGACTACCCTGGGTACTGTGATAAAACTCCGTTGCCCTAACAGGTACCGGAAACTGGAACGAAAGAAACGTTTTCGACGGAAGTTTGTTTGACGGAAGTTTTTGTTGGGCGGAAGTTTGTTTGACGGAAGTTTGTTTGACGGAAGTTTGTTTGACGGAAGTTTTTTTTGACGGAAGTTTTTGTTGGACGGAAGTTTGTTTGACGGAAGTTTGATTGACGGAGGGTTGTTAACTGATTTTACGGATACGGGCACTAACATAAGTACTAATGCTTGGACGGAAAGAAACATAGCCACACACACACACGTTTGCATGGGGAGTTATGTCATTACTTAAGCGAGTATGTTGATAGAGCAAAGACAGCCAAGGCATTTTGTTAACCAACCTCTCGATTATCCGGACTCATATTTTGTGACCTGATTCTACCACGTTGGACAATTTGGGGCGGGGGAGGAGGGGTTATAATCTAGAAATGACGTCACACTTATAATGTAGGGAGTGGGGGGAAGCTATTTGTGACAAAGTGTGATGAAGCCATTTAAATTTGAATGACGATTGTGCCAATGGGGGGGGGGGTGTAAAAAAATCTGCCAAATGGCGTGACATCATTTATCGAAGGTCCCCCAAGGGAATGAAACACCATTACGGTACCACTAAATTTAGAGTCAGGTCAAAAAGCACACCAGAAAGACCCTGAAATTAAAACTTTGATGTTTTAAAAATCATAATCTTTTAAAAATAATTGAGTTATTATTTATGTTTAAAAAAACGAATTGTCCAACCTTGTTCAAAGTTGATCATCAAAACAATCCCCCTTCCAAAACCCCTTCCTCCCCCCTCCCTACCCCACCCAAAAAAAAACACAACAACAGCAAAACCACCAAACGAAGACCAGCAACTCTGTCTACGACTCCCCCGGTATCTAAGCCCAGCACAACTTGACATCAACTTGTCTGGTATTCCTCTTCCTTATCGCACTGCGCTATCAAATTTCGATATGTCTGAGACAGGATTCGCCAGAGATTCGGGGGGGGGGGGGCGCGCGCTAGGTGGGTTTATTATGTATGAGGCGTTCTCAAGATGAAAAGGGTTTATTTCCCTTTGAAGCTGCATTTACGGAACTAATGACGGTAGATTAAAAATTTAAATTTAAAAAAAACAACAAAAGACACACACACAAAACAAGATAAATGTAACGGCCATCTTTCATTTCAAGAGATCTAGGTCAAATTGGCCAACTGACACGAAGGAAAACAATATTGTTACGATTAAATTTTTTTTTTTTTTAAATATATATATTTTACAGGTTAATTGAAGAGTAATAGATGTACCGGACAGAGGTTCTGAGATTTAATGACCCCGACAGTGTGCTCTACAGGGCAAGGTTATGCGAGTCTCCATGTCCTTTCTTTGGCCACAAATGTATATAGAACTCGCAACCACCGACAGTCACGCACCTTAAATCTACTAGGTCAGGCGTCGAAAAACTTAGACCCGCGTGCCTACTCCGGCCTTCCTTCTTTCTGTACAATCCCAAGAATAACAAACTTAGAATGGATTTTAAATGTTTAAATCTTAAAAATAGTTCAGCCATTAAAAAAATAATAATAATTTAAATATTTTTACACAAGCCCGCTAATTAATTATGATTTTTTTTTTTTGTTTTTTTGTTTTTTGTTTTTTTGTTTTTTTTTTTGTTATTTGAAATAACCCTTTAAAATGGCTGAAAGATATAAAAAAAAAAAAAAATTCAGATCGTGTTCCACAATCTCTGGATAAAAAATTTATTGATATAAAATATAAAGTCTATAAAACACGAACGTAATTTTTTTTTTCTTCTCAGAATTAGAATGTAATTAGAATTATGTCCCTTGCGAAACGAACATTAACATAGGGCAGTGGTCCTCAGCCTTTCTTAATGCCGCGACCCTTTAAATACAGTTCCTCGTGTTGTGGTGACCCCCCAACCACAAAATTATTTGCGTAGCTACTTCATAACTGTAGAGTTAAGAGTAGGGGTGTTTTCCCGACGGTCTTTAGGCGACCATGCGAAAGGGTTGTTCGACCACCAACTGGATCGCGACCCACAGGCTGAGAGCCCCTGACATAAAGAGTAGTAGTTACTTTGATAGGATTTATGAGCGTATGACGCAACATTAAGAGCAGTGACATGGCGTCATTTAATGGGATTACGGTCCCTCGTTCATACGGTTATTGTTGCGTTTTGTCATTATTCTCCCCTTTTCGTCCAAGAAGGAAAAGCGTGATCTCCCATGGGCGTGTTCGTTAGCTGCAGCAATCAATTAGGTCGGGTTTAGTTGTATGACGTCAGGAGCAGCCAGTCATATTAATCAGTTGGCATGTTGGGTTTCCATAAACACACATTTCCATTTCTAACCAAGGTAATATGGTACAGGTTTAGTGTGTGTTGGAAGCCTTGTAACACGGAAAGTAGTTATGATGAAAATAAGGTCAATGTGTGTGTGTGTGTGAGAGAGAGAGAGAGAGAGTTTGATCAAACTTTAAAAACCACGGTGATATTTATTCATCTTTATGATGAACAAGGCATGTCAGTATAAAGCATTACTTTAGTGGATATTTATGGATAAGGAGGTTTTCCATTACTAACGTTGAAGCTGTCATATAACGTAAGAAATAATTATAATTTTTTTTTCAACTTTTTTTTTTTTTTTCGGGGGGGGGGGGGGGGGGGGGGGGGTGCACAGGCGAGTTTACCTCATCAGTGATATACTCAGTGTACGAGCTTACAGAGATTATGTAGATATCCAATCAGTAATTAAGTCAGACCGTGTATCAGCTATACAATTAACTTCATGGCTCAAGAGTTCTGAAACAACTGGCCCACGGCCACATGGTTGGCATCCAATCATAACCCAGACGCAAACAAGTGACAAGGTCAAAGTGATTAGACTTACAGTTTTTATTTAGACTGTTACATTAGAGTTAATGTAGACTGTTAAATTAAAATCGTCTTCATGCTGGCTTTAATCGGGTAGCAGGGTTGCCAACCTCTTCGTGCGAGTAACAGTGTTACCAGCCTCTTCATGCGGGTAGCAGGGTTGCAAACCGTCCACAAATTTACGGAGAGTCCGTAAAAAAATTTGACCTAAAATGACGTGTCCGTAAATGACTTGTCCGTAAATGTCCGTTTAAAAAAAAATATTCATTGTACACATTTTATTATTTTAAGCGAAATCAAGCGGGATATATCTTCTTTTTTTTTTCTTTCCAGCTTGCATGATCATAATCAGGAGCACCTTAAACGCTAATAAAATGCTACACAATAAAACGTTGCTGTAAATTTGGCTCAACCCTCGCGTGCGTTTATTTTAAAGAGGTGTCAATTAAAACCGTGTTGACCCCCGCGTTCTCAAATGTTGGGAGTTTGAAACCTTGAACTTTATTACTTGAAACGTCATAGGAAACTTTTAAGGTCAACCTTAGCGGACGGATAACAAACAATATTACAAATGGGTAGGATTGAATTTTTTTTTTTTTAAATGATATGTATTTGAAAACCTGAAATTGATTGTGGATAAATTGAGCGACTGACGATTGGATGGCTTATATAAACAATACGTGGCTAGATGAAATTTGTAAAAAATTAAATAATCATACAACTGTGGAACCGGGATGGGAAAATTACCGGAAGTGTCTTTTGTTTTCTTAAAATCGCGCGGGATCCCGGTAGAGAAGCCCTTAACGCAGCGGTTCTCAGCCTGTGGGTCGTCACCCTTTGGGGGTCGAACGACCCTTTTCTAGGGGTCGCCTAAGACCATCGGAAAATGCATATACTCTAAAGTTATGAAGCAGCAAGGAAAATAATTTTGTGGTTGGGGGTCGCCACAACATGAGGAATTGTATTAAAGGTTCGTGGCATTAGAAAGGTTGAGAACCACTGCCTTAGCGGGAGTCATGAATTATAAATTATGTTGACGACTTTAGCCTGAACTATGTGACTGCGACATATTTTATTTGACAAGAACTCTCCATTATTTTAATATACTACTAGTACTACGTCACGGTCGTGTTAAAATTAATTGATTCATTGCTTGTAGGTTAACTTCTATTGTGATATTTGAATCTTGCAATTTTAAATACCTGTACATTAAAAATAGTATATTTTCCATTCTTCATCAGGAGTACAGGAGGAAGTAATACAGAAATGAGATGAACCAAATAAATTTACCAGTTACAGCCCTTTGTGTGCGTCACTTACGTTCAATTGATGTCCATTCAGCACACATTGATGGGGAAACGGGAGGCTTTTAATATATTAGTAGCAATGCCACATTTCTGGACTAAACCTGTGTTGGTAAAATACATACATTTTATATGTGATATTATGATTTCTGTTTTGTATTTATAGAAATCCACTAGTTCCCATCGAGCAAATCGAGAAGTCGTTTAAGTGAAAGTTTGATGAATGAAGTTATGTCCTTGATTATCCTTGTCTAAAAAAAAAATGTATATATACAATATTGAAGATAACCAATAAGAAAATCTGTTGTTCAATTTGTGTGAAGTTTTCATTTATTCAAAATTCTTGGGGTTTTTTTTGTTTTAAAGTTAGAGTCACGCAAAGCTAAAATAACCGTATCAAATGACATTACTAAAAGTAAAGGAGGATAAGTTAGTAGTCTCTGCAGGTCTGGTGATCTTATTCCTTTACAACTGGCTACACTAACCTTGATTATATCAAATGCAGGTCTGGTGATCTTATTCCTTTACAAACTAGCTACACTAACCTTGATTATATCAAATGCAGGTCTGGTGATCTTATTCCTTTACAAACTGGCTACACTAACCTTGATTATATCAAATGCAGGTCTGGTGATCTTATTCCTTTACAACTGGCTACACTAACCTTGATTATTATATCTAATGCAGGTCTGGTGATCTTATTCCTTTACAACTGGCTACACTAAGCTTGATTATATCAGTTACGGTTTAAAAGAGTGATTTCCGATCCTAAAACAATATGGATAAACACAATATTTAGTTACATTGAAATGAAGAAGTGGTAACTGTCAAAAATTGACAGGCTGTGTGGCTATACTATTTAGTCCTTGACAAAATTATTCAATTAAAGAGGCCATTCTCATTGTAAATGTAATACATGAGTTCAGTTCCATTGATAATTTATAATATTATGTCAATGCCAGAAACTGTGAAGGTCAATTATGCGTGGCTGAATCTGTCTTTCTCTTTCAAGTGATAGGTCAAATGGAATGTTGGTGATGAAACAAATATACTATTATAAAAAAAAAAACAAGTTATGTATACGTAACCCAATTTTATTAAATCACTCTACAAAATTATAAGATTTGGTAACAGATCAGAGACATGTAAATAAGACTAGACTAAATATGAGGTCAATATATAAAGATACAAGTCAATAACAGTAACTTTGGTTTTGTAAAGTATGAATGGCAATAGGTACAAGTCATAAACAATGATGCAGCCAAGTGCTTAGAATTTAAGGACAAAAAACAACATTAAGTGGCTTACCAAACAAATGAGATAAAAGCCCAACGAGTTTTAGTTTTTAAGTACCCACTTTTTTGTGTTTATAAAAATATTTAAATGAGATCACAATTTTGGAATCAAGTTCTGCACTCTTTTCTTTCTTTGTGTTTTTTTTCCTCCGCACAATTTGAAAATGTTATTATAAATATATTATGGAACAGGCAAATGGCAAATGGGTTTCCAAAAATGTTTGTTACATTGAATGGCTTGGAGACTAAGGTGTGTGCGTACCACTCTGCCAAGCAGCTATGCTAAAACCTTTTTTTTTTTTTTTTTTTTTTAAAGATATAAACCCTGAAAACCTTTGAGAAAGGAACCATGAAAAAGAAGCTAAACATGAACAGTAAATACAAGATAATATATACATTGGTGTAAATATATACAACCAAAAAAGAGGTACTGGTAAAAGGAAAGATGAAACACTTTTCAACCCTGATGTCCAAATTAAAATGTAAAAATTTTGAAACACTTAGAAGCAGTAAGCAATTTTTTCTAAATCTTCTTAATTACCACAAACCCCCTGGGACTAATTTAGCTTAAAGAAAGTGCACAGTGTAAATTTTACGCATACAAAAATAAAAATGCTGCCAAATTATTAACAAGTTTTTCAAAGTGAAAAAAATACTTTAAGGTTAAGGTATCTAAATAAAGCATCAGGTGACTTTAAATTATCATTTTTATTGACTTGAGTTAAAAGATTTTGTCTAATCTAACTGACACCAAATCTTGAAGAGCAACCCAAGACAGTGTCATGAACACATCGTGGGAGGAAGTAGCACCATACAAATGTCAATATGTTTTCTATAACTATATCGTAATGGTTTAACAATGGCTATATATGCAGACTGCTGTATCATAGGATGGAATCATTTATGAAGACTAATAGAAAAAAAAAAGTAAACAATTATTTGATAAGTGAGGATATCAGAGCTCTTTGGCATATCAAATCAGAATAGTATATATAATATATATATATATATATATATTGTGACATTTCCTCATTTTTATATTATATAATTTAAGCATCTGAAGCTAGAAATCAGGCAATTATACTTGTAAAATACCGGTATATTGAGTAGCAAATCATAAAACTACAAAAAAATTGGTTACTTTACGTAAGGTTGATCTAGATAGCTCCAAGCAAATAAACGAAACACTGTGATTCAATGTTACTTCACTATCTTGTAAAGCTCACTTCTGTTACAGTTAAAACATGTTACTGATAAGACATTTTCCCCAATCCTGTTGTCTTTTTCAAATTTATAATGCCAGATGAAGAACAATGGGACAATGGTCACTTCCCATGACTTTGCTACGTATCACACTGTCACAGAGATTTTCCTTGAATCTTTCAGACAGGACAAAGTAGTCAAGACGCCTGTAAAGAAATGCAATTTAGTAACAAAAGTGTTCAATCATAGGTCTTACTGCAACAGAAACTATAAATATGCTTTCACACACTTTCTATGTATAATCTACTACACAGACCATTGCTCTGCAACTTTTTTTAACTCACAGCACACCTAGACCCTCCCAAAATTTTAACAGCCATCACAATTAAAATTAAAACATGAAAGAAAAAACACATCTGATTTACCTTTGTTAACACTACACTAACCAAAATTTTAAATGTTTTTTTTTTTTAATTTCTCATAAACGTGAAATTATAATTAGCCATAAGAACCAATGATCTAACATAAAATAATGTTTCACTATTTAAGCGCCAACATTAAAAATAAATATAAGGAAAATATCATTTTTAAATTTCATACATAATTTAAAAGATTTAAATTTAACAATAACTAATGCGACGTTTGCATCTGTATCTGATTGAGCAACTCGAAGTTCACCCTGACCACCTTACAATTTTTAAATTAAAACAAGATACGAATTTTGTATATACAAGAGGTTGAAATTGAAGCATTTTGCAATGGTCTCATCAGAAATTGTAGGATATTCTCCCAGAAAAATCAAGAAAACATTCTATGGAGCTTATAGATGAACTTTATTTGAATGTCTCTTAATTCTAGTACAGGCGTGAAAAGCATGGGATCAAAGGCCAAAGCGACAAGGATATATTTTACAGTGCCAACAGACAAATGTCAACATACAGATGTGCTGTGCTATTTAACTTGATAGCTTGTTAATTAGCTAATCATTGGTCCCTTTTGTTTCAAGAAATGTATAACATCTTCGAGTGTTTTCATCCTCTGGATGCAATTTAGCTGTGGCACACTGATCTAACACACTTCCAATGTGTAGTCATTTAAAACTATAACTGTTAAAACATTCCTATTTGTTAGTGTTTTACTGAATGCACAATGATAGATCTAACACACATTGATGCACAAACTGTGATGTAATAAGGCTAACAAATTCAATCCAGAACCAAATTTTCAATCCTCATTTAAATGGATATAGTTTGCATGGATCATGTCTTAATTTCTTTTTTTCTTCTTTAAACCGTAGAAGTAAAATAAATCCATTCCTAATGTCATTTACTTCAGTTGATTTATAAGGTTTAGATTTCTTTATTAATGAAGTAATTTTAACCCTTCCAGTACCCAGCGCGTCTTTTTGCAGTGACTTCCGGTATTCCCTGCGGCCCAAGCGCATATTTTTTCACCAGCGGCCCAAGCGCGTCTATTTGCCACATAGAGGGGTATTTAATATAAACACAAAAACAAGGCTATAACCTTTCACCTTAGTCTCTGGCAGAATGTTTATTCGTTTGGGGAATAGTCGAATTTTATTTGGCTTTTTAAATTATTAAAATATACCAATTACTGAATTTTTTGTGTTAATCTGAATTTGTTGTTTCCGTGGCACCACCTAGCGGAATTAATGACGACTTACGCCACATAGAGGGGTGTCAATATAAATACCGAAACGAGGATATAACCTTTTACCATAGTCTCTGGCAGAATGTTTATTCGTTAGGGGAATAGTCGAATTTTATTCTGATTTTAAATTATGAAAATCTAACAATTACTGAATTTTTTGTGCTGATCTGTAAACTATCAAATTTTGGCTCATTTCAAAATAATGTCTGGGCCACAGGGAATAGATAGCAAATTATTAACCCGTACTGAGAGGCTATTAGAGGAAAAAGTAGGTCGGTACCAGAAGGGTTAAGAATTAATTTATTTTATTTGAAAAAAAAATTAAATAGGCCTATACTGATAGATATTCAGTTTGAAAATGTAACAATTTCATAATTTAATAAGGTAGTAGCTTTGAACTGTAAGTCACAAAGTGAAGTGTTAATATACAATACAACAGCAGCAGTTTCAAATTTAACTTCAGAGTGCGTTGATATTTTTTAATAAAATTCGTTTTTTTTTTGTGTTTTTTTTGTAAGACGTCCTTAAATAGTGAGTACGATGTGCGCAAATGATGACTTATAAATTGTTAGTCCCCCCGATTTTCATAGGTACCAGTACAAAATAAGCTATTATTATCAAATATCATTTGAAAATTATTCTATTTGCTTTAGAAAATGAAAGAGAGCAGCAAGAGAAAAATATAGTTATCTGACAGGCATTGCCATTGAAGCAGTTACATACCATCCGGCATTCTTTGCTCGAGCATTCATCATGTATGTCCAAAACGTGTATGCATGTTCTTCTTTGGGATGCAGCTGGCGGAAGGAGTCAATGAACCCTTCTTTCAGTGTCTCGGTGAAACTGTTTCTTTCCTCATCAGTGAAGCCAGCATTTCTTACATTTCCCTTGGGATTCTTGATGTCTATAGGTTAATCAAATTTTTATTTCGATACATTCATTTAGAAAGTTGAAAAATCTTTTTCAAATACCATTTATTTTTTTTTAAAAATTGACATATTAATAAAGCCATAATTTTCAAAAATTATGAGACAAAAAAAATGGACATAAGAAACTGCATACATAGGAATTGTAACTTATGTAAAAAGAAGAAATCTCCAGCTATCTTGATAGCAATGTTGAGATTATTTAAATAGATTAAAGCAAAAAATTTTAATTATATTTATTTATCTAATCTATTTATATTTAAAGTCATTAGCTAAAGAGAATTTCTGTTTGTTTTTATGAATTATAATGTCTCATAAAATATTATTTCTTAATATATAATTATGATTGCACAATTTTAAAATAATAATTTTCATTTTTATTCAATAAATTTTTTTCATTTTTTAGAAATTAGAATTTAATATGGGGTTGAGAAAGCCGGAACATGTTTTTCTATTCAAATTATTTAATCAGATGGCTTTGGTGGAATCAAATGACACTTTTATTCATATAGATTGGTTGAAACATAATATGAAGAATATGACTATCCATTTATATATTAAAAAAATAATTTTATGGTTCTTTATTTGATCTTTCATAATCATTTTTATTAGAATAAAATGAGAAATTTTAGTTTGTGAAAAAGCATGAAAATCTTTTATATGGATTTAATTAATAAGATAGTATTAATTTTTGTAAAATTATTTTACTTAATTTAAAAATCAGTATGTTAAAATCCATTTCAAATTTTAAAAATTGATTTATTAAATACTTATGTTTAATTTTTATAAAAATAAAGAAATCCTTAAAAAAGATTAGGGAAAAAAAAAAGAAATAAAAGTATTTAAAAATATGATTTAAATTTTTTTTCACCTGATTTAATTAAATTTTAAAAATCCTATTTAAATTTTAAAAATACAATTTTAATTTAATAAAAAATTATTTTAAATACTATTATCTATATTATTAGGTACCACAAACCGATTTTTCAAAACAGGCATATAGCTTTATTTTATACTGTCATGTCAAGAACTCATGATTCTAAGAACGTTGATACCAAACTTGTTCATATAACTCAATAAGTAAAAAAGTTATGAATTTTTAAAATAATTTTTTTTTTTTTTTTGCCACCATCAAAAGTGCCATTTTGGTAAGGCTATATCTGTAAAAGTAAATCACTTAAACTCACTTACTTGGTGCACTCAACACATAGCCACATATATAGAGAACAGACTCACTTACTTGCACTCAACACATAGCCACATATATAGAGAACAGACTCAATTTTTTTCAATGGTACAAAATGATTAATTCATTAAATTTTTACTTTATGAAAATTGAATTTCATCAAATTTTGAAAAAAATAAAAAGGGAGGTAAAAACGCGTAATGTTTAAAAAATCACTAAAATCAACTGATAAGAAAGCATTCATGGTAGTTATATCAAAATGAAGGGTAACTAAAGGACTATGTAATTAAACAGCAAGTGTAAACATAAAATTTACACTTAAAATACAAAAATTGTTAGAAAAAGGCAATGTTTCATAAGACGCAAAAAATCAGACATTTTTAAAAAATTGCAAAAAATCAATCGTTAAACCAAGAGATGAGCCAATTATACCAAAATACAGAAAAATTATAGCTCTACATATTTCAACAGTCACTGAGCCCATTAATTATTTATATACATTACAAACATGGCTGGAACAGTGAAAGCATTCACATACAGAATTTTTTTAATTTTTTGTTTTATAAGGTGTATTGAAAGCGCATCATAATTGTATCAAAATGAATGGGAAGTAAAGGTCTATGTACCATACCCAAACAGCATGTGTACCTATAATAAGTGCATTGAAAATACAAAAACTGTTAGAAAAGTGCACGGGTTCACATGAAGCGAGAAATCAGCCATTTAAAAAAAATTGCATACAATCAAGTTTTACCAAGAGATAAGCTAATTATACCAAACTACAGAAAAATTATAGCTATGCATATTTCAACAGTCAATGAGCCCATTATTTATTTATATACAATACAAACATGGCTGGAACAGTGCAAGTGCAAGCAAAATTTTAACATTAATAAAATGTAATGTTTACAGATTTAGAGTGACCTGCATTTTTATTTTAAGTACTAGAACACGCTGCATACCTTAAACATTTACATAATCTGACATCAAACTAATAACTGTTTGTCTAACAGGAGTGGAGTAACAATTGTTTAAAGGATCTTTTATATTAACAGGTTTTTCACATTCACAATTAATATTGGCATTTAAAATAGACTCTGTGTTTACTTTCATTGATCTTTTACTTTTAATTTCAATAATTTCATTATCTCTCTGATAGTCTAACTGAAACTGAACAGAAAAATCTGTATTTTCTTGTTGAAGATTTCTAATAACACTCTTTAGTTTTGATTTATGATGCTTAATTTTATTAAGAGATGATATTCTATTTTCTTCATCATTTACCAATTGTACTTTTAACATATTTAATTCTTCTTGAAAATTACTAATTTTTTCATGTAGCTGCAATTTTTCAATTTCTAAATCATTAACTCGTACACTAAGTAACTGTGCATTGTCTAAAGCCTGTTGTAATTTTAATTAAAGTTCATCAACTTCACAAGACAATGGTTCTTTGTTGATACTAACAATGACAGGGTTAGGAACAATATCAACAATAAATATAACACTTATAAATTCTTTGAAACGTTCAGGTTGTCTTCTTTTAACATTTAAATGCCTCATTTTTTTTAAACTTTGCACCAAATTGGTTATCTTCTTTTTTTGGCTTATGAAATCCAAATTCAGAACTTTACCCAAATAATGAAAATAATCCAAAGTTGAAAGGGAGTTCAAACTGCAAAGAACTTTTTCCACACACTTTTGAACTTTGCGACTGGTACTAGTATATACTTTGATCTGAGAGAACCAGGTTTCGAGCTGAAAAGATATGTTCAGGCTTTATTAGTAAATTCATAAAATGTTTAACTTAGTAGAAGAATACAAAATATGTTCATTACACTGAATAACTTATCTTAGGCATATAATTATAATTACCTGCTCCCTTGACTTGTTATTTTCCTCCTTCAAAACATAGAGTTGAAGAAGTAATAGAGTAGGCAATGATGGCCTTCTTCCTTTCCTTATAGTTATAGCCAGAAAAGTCTTCTCTAGAGCGGCGAATTGTTCACCATCTAAAACAAAATTGAACACATTATAAATGTTCAGTCTAACATAAATCCACCTATAATAACAGAAATTACTTTATGCTATTCATAATGCATTACTTTGACCATCTCTTAACTTTACGAGTTGTTCTACTTTTAACGTTCATTGTTTGTTTACATTGACGACAAATATTATGATCACGTGACCTTTTTTATTTATTAAAATTAAATATGATAATATCATTTGCTAGTTATAAAAATTAGTAGTTATTATTCTTCAATGTATCCTCTTTCAGAAAAAACAATAACATTTTAAATTGAGCAATCAGAAAAAATTAGACTTCACTACAAACAGAGGGGGGTTTAAGTCATCCGACAAAACTCAAAAACGATAATAATCGGCGACAAACGAACATATTTATATCTACATAAATACAAATTTTCTAAAGAAATAAAGAACTAAAACATAGCTGACACAGTTTCAAACCATTTAACAACTTATTTTTACTGATTTTACTTACCTACTAAACATTTAAGATCGGCTACCGTCAATTTAGAAAAAACTTTTGGAGCGTTGTCAACGTGGTTATCAGCCATTTTCGCGTATCGGGAACAAGCGGGGTGAATCAATTTTATATGGTTCTTTGTTTAACTCGGCCGTTTTTGTTGATGCTTAGAAATGAAGTGTTGTTTTCGTATTTTAAAAGAAAAAAGGACGAGCTTTCCAATGATGCTGGTTAAAATTTCATATTTTGCCAAAATCAAATAGTAAATTATCATTTTCTTCGATTTTTTAAATTTTTAAATATTTAAACTGTAACGTTACATTAATATTTGGTACGAGACTAAAGGGCATTCATTTCTGCACACGATACACTTATTTGTGACAAAATACTACGAATGACCAAAAACGGCACGGCGATTGAATAGCGCGGGGGTAAAAATGATCGCTTGACTGTCGCTAAAAATTCACTTTGGTGATGGTTTTCATGCGATAAATGCAATACTCTTTGTTATTTCAACAACAATTAAAATGACATATAATTATAGGGCTTAAAATGTAATTTTAAATGGTACCAATTTTATTAGTTTATGACCAATTTTTAATATAGAAAACATTAAGTGAAAAGTTACTAAATACAGGCTTCCGTGACACAAAAACGCGTTTTTACGCCGGTTTGTGGTACCTAATATTATGTACAATCCTTATAACCTATACACTTCAAAATCTTAAGAAATCCTTTTTTTAAAAAACGAGAAAAAAAAATCATCTCTAAATTTTAAAAATACTATTTAAATTAAAAAATTATTTTTATTTACATCAAATAAATCTGAATTTTTTTATTTTTAATTTTTAATCTTAATTGTTTATCAACCTTGCTTGACAATCAGTATAGATGCTTACTTCTAAAATGAAAATACTTTCTATTCTTCACTTAAAAACTTACCTATTTCTTGATGAGCTACATTAAGATCTCCACACCATACAACTGGTTTTTTCTTATCCAAGGTCTTTAAATAGTTCCTGAAATCCACATCCCATTCTTCTGTTCGATAGTTCAACCTCACCAGCCCTCTGCTAGAATTTGGGATATCTGGAATTAAATACTAATGAAAATGTACTTTTCAATAAATCTCTTTAGCATTATTTTTTTTTAAATGTATGTAGCTAGCTGCTTCCAAATACAATAAAATATTAATATTTGCAACCCTACGATTTCATGTTAAGCAAAGATTGAAATGCTAACTTACTATGGCAAAAGTGTTTTTTCCTATAATTCAAATATCAGATGAACAAGGAAAATACTAAAGATATTATAAGAACCTTGATAAATTGTTAAATATTATCTTCCTACGCCGCATTTTAGCTCAATAAAGTCCACTTAAATTAAAGTAAGAAAGTTCCATAGAGATTTCAGTTAATAATGAAATAGTATAACACAACTTACAAGTGTTGACCAAGTAAAACTTTTCAAACTCTGCAGTTATGACTCTTCCTTCCCTGTCATGTTTTTCGATGCCTTCATGTTTTTTTTATAAGTCAGAGGGATCAGAATTTAATAAAATGTTTCTAACATAAATATAAAAATTTCAGCAACAAGTGAGTCTTTAATACTTTGTATCCACATGAAGCTAAGTGACGGAGACCAATGTTAAACTTTTTATCCACACATCATTAAACTATGACAAATTTTCATCAAAGTTTGGGTTTTTAACACTGAAATGGCAATTTTGTTAAAAATGAACTCGGACAGCAATTTAGATGTAAATAGACATAATTCCTCTTTTAATTATGATAACTGTAGTAACAAAGATTCATTTGTTTAAATTAATAAAGGGAAATCAATGTAGTCCAACTTGACAAATTTATTGTGGTTACTGTGCTTAACACTTTAGATTTTACAGTAGTGGTGGGAAGTCAGTTGATTAATGAGTTGATTTTTGTTGTTGTTTCTTTTACCACATATGTTATGTGGATACAAAGTGTTAAGAAACTAGACTTTAGTTCTATTTATTTGGTGGGGTGGGGGGATATATATATTTAAATAAATGAACTATATATTAAAATAAATGAACATAATAAGCCAGAAGAAATTATTTTAACTTATTTAAAACCCACAATACAAGTTATCAGCTTGTTTCCAAATGTTAACCCTCTGGCACAATGTCCATAGCTCTAGTAAACTTATATTTTAAACAAATCTTTTTTTTTTTTATAGTCTCACCAATTCCTTCAGTTACACTGAGTGGCTTGGTCTTGAAGTACATTCCTACACCGGAGTAGCCATCCTTATCTCCAGACAGCCAATGATTTGTGTAGCCTTCAAGCTTTGCATCTTCAGGGATCTTTGAAATGTCGCATTTGGTCTCTTGCACACAAAAAACATCTGGCTGTTCAGCTTTCACATAATCCAAACCATCTTTCTATGTGTGGTGCAAAAGCAAAAAGGATTTGAGATAACATGAAAAGGCCACCTTAACACAAACAATAGATATTTAATGTACATAAATTAAGCTTAATGAATGGACTCTGACAAACAAAAGGTCAAAGCACATAATTTTACAGAAGAAGGTTCCGGTCCTGACTTATCAAAAACTGTATTAATTTAGTACTGGTCAGTACAAGTCTGCTCCTCTCTGTGATTTATGTTTTGGGTATCTAGGCGTTGGGACAGACAAAAGTACAACATTGAGACACACAAAAGCAAACGTAAATAACACAAGCTCCACAAACTGATAAAATAGAGTATATTTATTACTAAAATAAGAAGCTCTTCCCACTAACTGTCAGCTATATAACTGTTAAAATGTATCCTTTCAACTATTCCTCTGTTCAACTAGTCAACTGTCGTCTTCTGATCTCTCTCGACTGTTCCCTCTCAACTGCTATATCTCCTCCACCCTGAGTGTCCCCAAACCTCTAGCTTATATCTAGCCCTCGCGATATGACTAACTACCCACCACTAGAATCCCACGGTTATTGGCTTGCTCCATCACTACATACTACTTTCTCCTGACCATATCATTAACTCCAACGTGTTTCCATATCTATACCCAATTATTAACAACTTTAAAATTTGGCTTTTTCTATCACAATACATAATTAAAGTTACACTGCCCAGGGTCTCCATGGACATTCCACATTTACCAGCTAACTACAAAACTCATTACCATAACTTATTGTGATACCCATACTGTTCTTTAGTGATGTCCCTCGGCCGGCTTGGTTCCCAGGCCATGTCTTCCCTGTCCTCACATGCCGACTTATTTCCCAGGCTATGTCTTCCCTGTCTTCACATGCCCACTTAGTTCCCAGGCTATGTCTTCCCTGTCCTCACATAAACCACCTTTAGTTGACTCCTCCCTAACCTATTATAAAGTACCTGCAACTATCTTTCCCTCGTACAGTCCTGGTCATTTGTGACAGACACTCACCTCAAGCCAAGCCCTCAATCCATTAAGATTCCATGAGGCAATCTTGAAATTGGCCTCTTTTCCATTAGGTGCTTTAGCAGTTGTTGAGTAATCCAACCCTACTAGACAGTCTACAATAGAGTTTTTTGCTCTCTGTTTTTCCTTGGGCTCCCCTGAGCCATCCCCAGCTTCTGCCTTCCTCTTCGGCCATCCCCACCCACCCCTCTTTTTTGCTGGTGCCTCTTTCTGGTAACAAAAAAATATTAATCAGACATAATTTGTTTTTGAAAACAGAGAATCAAATGTTGAATACGAAGTAAACTAAAATTACAGCAGAATTTGGAGTTACACATTTTTTTTATTGCCTTTTCATTTCTGGGTTATCCCCCCCCCTCCCAATTGTAAAACTTTTTAAAATGTATATGTTTGTACATATTTCCTAATGCACAGATCTGGCTTGCTGGGGTACACTAGATGGGAACTTGGGAATCCAATTTTTTTTAAATATTTTTTTGTAATGGCATTTATGCCATGTTTTTAAGCAAACTAGTCCATACTTTCTATCCTGTGCATGTCAACATGGTATTTATTGGTTTAGTAATGTGACCAGGACTAACCTGTTCTTTTTTATCTTGTTCATTTTTCTTGTCATCATCTGATGGTGTTTCCTTTTCATCTATTTCTATTTTTTCCTAAATAAAAAAAATTAATAAATAATATATTTTTTTTTAAAGTACTTTTTGGTCCCTACCCACCTAGTAATTTAACAATTTCCCAAAATAAAATACAGCACTTTTTTCACCTCAAAATATGCCTAAAATGGGTGGGTTTGCGGGGGGGGGGGAGAGACCAATATGCTGGCAAATACAGAACTCATTATTTCATATTATATGAAATCAATGTGTTCGCCAAATCAACAAACTTATAAATGGTAACAGGTGTAAATATACAATGGGAAAATAAATAATATACTAGCAATGGTGGACTGGAGCATCCAAAAGGCCCAGTAGAAAAATCTTTAAGTAGAGATTTAATACGCAAGTTTAATTGTAATGGAGTGGCTGCCCAAATATCACAGACCCTGGCAGAAAATGCAATATTTATTAAAAAAATAACGAATAAGAACTAAAATCAGTTTTAATTCTTTTTTTTTTTAAATAAAAAAAGAGGTGGGGGGGAATAGTATAAGAATTCAAAGTTATCTATATTACTTCTTACTTCTTTCTTCTCTGCATCTTTCTTCTCATCAGCTTTCTTGCCATTTTCAGTTTTAGAATCTTCAGGTTCAGCTTTTGCTGTACGCTTCTTCTGTAAAAATAGATAATATCTAATTTAATTGAACCAGTTAGATACCGAAGTAGAGATGCTGGGCACTGCGTGTAAAATAAGGATGTTTTCAGTTATTCAATTAGTTTTTATTTGTTATTTTTGTTTATCAAATAGTAACAATTCTCATATGGATACTTAAATATGACAGTTTGCCAAAAGTAAATCATTCATATACTTTTAAACTAGGAAAAAAATGAAATTATTAAACCTTTTGACCAATTAATTAATTGTAATTACGCTTCAATTTTAATTTAGTTTGCAAATGTTTTACTTACTCCTTTAGGTGGCATTGAGACAATATGAGAAACTGAATGTAATTTAAACCAGTTCTGTTGGGGAAAAAATGGAAAATATGTTGTGAAAAAATACATTGATTTAATGATTGCCTAGATAACAAATTTTGTCTTACTCTTACAAACCCACTACAATATTATAAATATTTTTTACTAAAACTCTCACTCTTGGCGGTCTTGCTTGAAACCCAGGTCCGAATAGACACACACAGAGTCAGAGTTACACACTCACAGCCTTCAATGACTGACTACTACTGACTAGTATGATAGACTATTCTATTAACGGACTATTAACTTACATCGAATTGAGTATTCCAAATAACTGTTCTTTGAACGGGGTTTGTTAAAAGCTGGTGTAACCCACAAGTGTATGAGTAAGATGCAGATGTCACAATGGAGTACCGCAAGAATACGCGGTTTATTGTTGCAAACAAAGCCAGAATGGGCTATTTCCTTAGGAAATGTACAAGCCAATATGTTATTTCATGTAATCGATTCTTATGATATCGTGCTACAAATTGAAAGCGGCAGTCTCAAACTGTCTTTTTTTTCCCCCCACAATTATGATACGCCTCAGTTATGATTCACCGCACGCTATAGATTAACAGCTTGCTATCCAGAAGGAACTAATAATCGCCATCGCCATCTTAATTTAGGAGAGCATTGCAAGCTGACTTAATTTAATGTCATATAGATCTCAATATAATATAATAAAGCATTATTCACTACAGTCGACCATGGCATACTTAACTCTTGGAAAGCTTTGCAGATCAAATATTTGTTATGAATGTGTGGACAAGCACGGCCTATGAGATCCAGAGGGTCATGGGACAAGGTTCGGAGAAGGGGGAGGGGAGGCAAATACGCCAGAAATATAAAGGAATTAGGGGGGTGGGGGAGGCTTAGGTATAGTTGTAAATATTGTATTTCCTTGTTTGCTTTGTTGGTTTTCTTTGGTTGTTGATGTTTGTTTGAATTGGTTTGGTCGATTAGGGGGCCAGGAGAATTTGATTTATTTTTAAAAAATAATAATAAAAGACGCGAGTTTTAAGCTGTAGCATTTATAAAAAATTAATTAATTATAAAAGACTAGCGACAACCCGGCATGCGTTGCGTGCCACTCAATGAAAAAAAGTGTTTGTGTTTTAATTAAGTTTTAAAGTAATTTTTAAATAGAAAATAGTTATATTTTTTTCCGTCTAGTGCGTACACAAATAAATTAGAAGTTTTTTCAACGCGTGAGCAGGCAACATATAGCTGTCCACGTGAGAAGCGTGTATTTTCAAAATTTAGTACACACACTTGTAGCGATTGATCCACCCACGCAGTAGCTCTGTTTTAAATTATATTTAGATAGCTCAAATATTTATTAGTTTTAAAATAAGGCCCCCGGCCCCAAACGTTAAATTTTAAAATGGTTGTACTTATTTCACACACAAACTGAAATGTCGTTTGTACTTGATTGATTTCTAGCCACCCATGCAATAGCACTGATTGAAATTATATTTGTATAGCTCATATAAGAAAAAAATAATTTGGGGCTCCGGCCCGAAAAGGAATATTTCAAAATGGATAAGTTAATTCAGAAACCATTTGTGCGCACAACAACTTACCAAAGTTTTTTGCAATCGGATGAATGGTATAGGAACGCATACGAAAATTATATTTAGCTCATAAAAGGGGGATAAAAAGAATTTAGGTCCCCGGTCCCAAGACGGAATATTGTAAAATGTAAGTAACAATTCAGAAACATTTGCATTTTTTTACAATTCACACAATTTTCATCACTTTGGATTGATGGTATAGAAGCACATATGGGATATACTTATATATGTATAGATATAGTTTACCGAATTAAGATAACTTTTTTGCAATTATTCAAGGATGATCTGTCTGTCTGTCCGTCTGACTGTCTGTCTCTCTGTCATTCTGTCTGTCTCCCTATCTGTCTGTCTCTCTGTCTGTCTCTCTCTGTCTGCCTCTCTGTCTCTGCCTGTCTCTATGTCTCTCTGTCTGTCTCTCAGTCTGTCTCTCTGTCTGTCTCTCTGTCTGTCTCTCTGTCGCTCTCTCTGTCTCTCTGTCTATCTCTCTTTCTCTCTGTCTGTCTCTCTTTCTCTCTGTCTGTCTGTCTCTATGTTTGTCTCTCAAACTGTCTCTCAGTCTGTCTCACTGTCAGTCTCTGTCTCTCTGTCATTATGTCTGTCTCTCTGTCTGTCTGTATCTCTGTCTGTCTCTCTGTCTGTCTTTCTGTCTGTCTGTCTCTCTGTCTTTCTCTCTGTATACATCTCTGTCTGTCTGTTTGTCTCTCTGACTGTCTCTCCTTCTGTCTCTCTGTCTGACTGCCTGTCTGTCTGTCTGTTTATCTATCCATCTACCTATCTACCTATTTACCATCTACATGCCTGTCTGCCTACCTACCTACCTGCCCACCTACCTACTTACCTAACTACCTACCTACCTATCTACCTAACTATCTACCAATCCAGCTACTATTTATCTATCTACCCATCTATCTACCTATCTTCCTACCTACCTACATATCTATCTACCTACTTACCTACCTACCAACCTACCTGCCTACCTACCTTTCTACCAACCTATCTATCCATCCATTCATCCTCTCACCCACCCACCATTCCATCCATCCATCCTTTCATCCATCCATCCGTCTAGCTATCTTTTATCTACATCTCTATCTATCTATCATATATCTGTGTATTTGTCTGCCTGTCTGTCTGTCTTTCTATCTCTCTATCTAATAAAATCTCTATTTTTAAAATTAAATTTTCACTTGTGTAAAGTGATTGGGTTTTGATATCCCTGGGGATAATTATGAAAATATTTTTATTTTTTGTTAAAGTCATTGATTTTCTTAATTGGTTAACATATGTTCATATGAAAAATAAGAATATAGCTTCTTTTTTTTTCACAACTGAAATGTCATTGGATTGAAAGATGTTGTCATCCAAGCAAAAATGCATGAACTCAATTTCCTACCATCGATATAAATGTATCGAAGAAGGTTAATTATTGATCAAATTTATTCTGAGGCTTATCTTGTGCTGCACTGGGCAAAATGAATGTATAGTGTATAGTGGGCTACACGGAGTTTTTAAAAAATTAATAAATCATCCACTGAATTGTAGCCCCCTTACTTACGCAGAAGATTTTTTTGCATTTAATATGCTTATTTCTTATCTATATCAGTGATAAGTGCATTAAAAATGCTATTTGGCTATTTAGTTTTGCTACACCAATTTAATTAAAAGGCGTATTCTTATTAACATTATTTTTAAATGTAGAGTTTTTACTACTTTATAAATTTCATAAAAGTTTATTTTTGGAATGAATAAAAAGTACAAACTTATTAAATGTTAAAAATACAAAGCTAAATTAGTATTTAAGTTTAGCAATTTAAAAAGCAATCAATGCTATTTATTAATGTTACTTATAAGAAGGGGAATGTACATCATCAGTTTTGTCACGCTCTTTTATTAAATCAGAGAACTTTTAGCTTTGGCTAAATAGGCAATTCGCACTATGACGTCATTTGCGTGATTATTTAGAACTAATTAATTTTAATTTTATTTCGCCTTATTGACAACGCGCTATAGAACGCACTAACAACTGATGTTTAGGTTTTCCCGATAAATGTGATTACTCAGTTACTGTGTATTTCTTTGATCATATTTTTTCTATTTATTTTTTTTCATAACTTTTAAACGCATATAAAATGCTTAAGATAGTTCCTTAGTTGTTTCTTTATATGTATTTGTAATTTATAATAATAATACTTAAACTTTTGCTAAAATAAAAGCGGAAATATAATATTTTTTTGCGCATGTAAATTTATTCGATTTCCGTAAAATAATAGAAAATAACTATGTTTGTTTTTAAGAGTCCAAACGTATCAAAATATTTTCGTCTCTTTTGTTGTTATGTCCCTATAGCTCATTCTTATATATATATTAAAGACTATAAAAATAAGTATTAATACCTATTCGTTATTTCATAAAATCATATCATATTAATTAAACTAGATAGACACATAAAAGTTCATAGAAAATGTATTTGAATGTTACGCCGCAAATGAAAGGAGAAAATCAGGGCTCGTCAGATAGTAGGGCCTAATAATCTAAAGATACCCGTGATGTGTGTGTTGACAAGGTAAACATAGTTCCCGCTGGTGCACTATGTCAAAACCCCTGTTTGCAAACACAGTTACGTTCATTCAAAAATCTCAACAAACCCGTGACGTAATATGCCTATAGCGCATGCGCTGTTTCGTGATTGAGCCTCGAACAGTGGGTGTTGGGTTAGGTGTGGAGGGGCGTGGTCCTATTATACTTTGCAAAATATCCGTTCTCATTTTTTAAAAAAATTGGTTATCTGTCCCAGGTGTCGAGTCCTACAGGAATGTGTGGAAACTGCGGTGGTCCTGTACTTTATTTAAACTATGACATAATAGATATATATACAGGGTTGGTCAATGAAAGTGAGAACGTCTCGTAAGATGTGATTTAATCGGTTACCGGAAATTTGATCGAAAGAAATTTCGTCGACGGAAAATTGATCGACGGTAATTTGATCGAACGGAAATTTGTTTGAATCTTTTTTTCAGTTCAGACGTTAAAATTTTCGTCAAATTTCTTTTTGAACGCACTATACTATATAGTCAAACAAAATAATGCGTTCAAAAAGAAATTTGACGCAAAATTTTAACGTGTAAACTAAAAAAAAGATTCGACCAAATTTCCGTTCGATCAAATTTCCGTCGATCAATTTTCCGTCGACGAAATTTATTTCGATCAAATTTCCGGATACGGATTTAATCGCATAAAAGTAGTTTAACTATACCCATACTAGATTAAAGTCGTTGAGAAGCAAGGAAGGCACATTGAACATGATTTCTGATTAGCTAAATATTTCGCAAAAAAATGTATGAAGAATTATAATTAATTAAATTATCTTTTGAAATAACTCATATGCTTCGAGATGTTCTCACTTTTATTGGCCCACCCTGTATATATTGGGATTATGAAGGAGGTGAATTTTGGATTCGTAATCCCACTTATCCCCGAAGACTCGAGCCCTGATCTACCATCAACGAAGAAGAAGGTTACTGCACCCACCTCCGACCCTCTAAACTGCAAACAAAAGGCGTAGACGTAGCTCGCGGTGTTTCGTAACGAACTCTCGTTCACACGATAATGACGAAGAGTTGACCCTTGGAGAAAATCAGAGGAAAATTAATTTAAAACGATATTTAAAGAATACATTGATGCCAAGTGGCTGATATTTTCCACAATCAGATTAAAACTTTTATACTATTCGGGATTATCTATGTGTGTGCGTGCAGTGACAGTTGCCTGGGTACCACATTGGTTTACAACTGCAACAACCCAACATCGATAAATGATTTTGACATATCAGAAGTGGTTTAAAATACAAAATCCCGTAAATCGAAGTACAGCTGTTTGCAACCGGAGTGTTGCGGCGCACCGTTGGGGCGCGAAATTTTGAACTGAACGAGTAAATATTGATGTTAAACAAAGGTTGGGGCGGAAGGGGGGGTTTACCTGCAAAATTCGATTCCGGTGGTTGGCCGATCTATTTCATAATATCGATCTAATTTCGTATTCAGTGTCTCATGCAAAAAAAGTATGGGGGGGGGGGGGGGGGGGAAATAATCCGGGAACTGAATTTCCTTTGTAAATTAATTATAGACATTTAAATTAAATTTAAACAATTCTAAGCTGGGTTACTTGACCTTAATCTTGACTGACAATGGGGTCCATGGAACAAACAATTTACTGTTGAGAACCTCTGGTCTAATTCAATATCATAACTTATGTGGACGCTGCTCCTCACAGCAACATACGAATGTGTAAAATAAATGTATAGGATGTCGCAGGAAATAGTAAATAACTTCAGGCGTCGTCCTATCAAAAAGGATAAATACTAAGGTCATAGGTCTTAGTAGCTGAAAGTGGATCGGCGTGTTAGTCCATGTGTACCCTTTCTCTTAGCCAAACACTTCAATGCCGCCCCCAACACCCTGCCAGTCCGGGAAGGATGGCGGGACTAAAGACATATATTTATCCCGAAACCAGCCCTAACCTGACATCACTTGGGGCTTCCGATTGCCAACGCTGAACTTAATCGTGTGGTGACCTATATAGACATTATAGTGCACCATTATAGTGCACATCTCAATGCGGGTACCAGGGCCGTCACGTGACATTTAGAGGCCTCATGCCACTTTTCTCTCGCTTCAAAACGTTTTCCACATCACAACTGTGAGTCCTTTAAATAGCAGAGGCCCCCCTGCAGTGACGTCATTTTGGGTAGGGCAGGAGGCACTTGCCCCCCCCCCCCCGAATTTGTAGACTTTATTAAAATAGCTATGTACTGTGGCGCCTCCAGTAATAAATAACTCAACGAGTCGGCCACGTTTTGCCCCTACATCCCCCCACCCCCCACCCCCGGAAAACACCTGAAATGACGTTCCTGGTGCACTGCAGAGCCCACGCGACGGCTCTAGGGGTGGAAGGGAAGGGGGGGGGCTACATATATGGAAGCTTGCCGAAGGAGCGAATAACCACCTGCTGGTCGGCTTGGTAAACAGCTGACCTGTGGTCACTGTGGAGTGTACGCTCAGTGAAAGGGACCACCAAGGGGATACGTGCGCCACTAAGGGGATACGTGCGCCACTAAGGGGATACGTGCGCCACTAAGGGGATACGTGCGCCACTAAGGGGATACGTGCGCCACTAAGGGGATATGTGCGCCACTAAGGGGATACGTGCGCCACTAAGGGGATATGTGCTCTAAGACACTCGTTTTATTTAAAATATGAATTGTTTCAAAATATAATCTCTTACCATTGTTTATCCCCATTGAGTTGTTCGTTTTGTTTGTTTTTTATTTGTTTGTTGTTGTTGTTGTTTTTTTGTTGTTGTTTTGGGGGGGGGGGGTTTGTTGTCTCAAAACATCTTAATTATTTACCTCAGGGCACCACTCAGTCCATTTCATGCCACCGGTGGGCACTGCCAAAATATGCTAAAAATCCCCACAGGAGCTGCTGGATAGGCGAACCATCAGTTGGTGAGCAAGACATAGATTACAAAAATATATTTCATCATTTCACCAATTAAGTTTATTTAAAGTCTACAATCAACAATGCTCGTGTAGAGTGGCTGACCTCCCATCAGGCGCCTCCAGACAGGGTAACCAAAACCAGGTATGGCGTGTGTCACGTAAAAAAAATTAATCCAATGTAACGAAAGCTAAAGCATAAACGATAAGTTAAATGGATTTTCATGGATTTCGACCTATGCCTGGACATGGATGCATGATTCATGGATGGCGACCTATGCCTGGACATGGATGCATGATTAATGGATTTCGACCTATGCCTGGACATGGATTCATTGATGGTGACCTGCACGTTCTGAGTCTACATAGAACAGGAACACCAGCCCGCCCCAGTGACGAAATGATAAGATATTCACTGTTGCTGCACAGCCACGGAGTTACGGTGGAAAGACTCGGATATTCTAAACACTAATACAATTATTATACGGTGGGGGGGGGGGGCACACCAACACTTTAGATGCATTCATTGGATTTCAACAAGGGAGTAAAGGACTATGCTCCATGAGGTCAAGAGGAAATGCATCCAACATCACGTTAATACACGCATCATGCTTCAACCGTAGATACAGATGACAGCATTCATTAAGGAGACTTTTATGAAACACGAAAGAATATTTGATGAGGTGACCACGCTATACTAAAACAGATTTTGGAGATTTCAACGGGAAAATTAGGAAAGAACCTCTTTAAAGATCATCCATTGGAAAGAAAAGCTTGCTATAACGAGAGCAATGACAACGGAGCAAGTCTAGTAGAATTCGCTACAGAGAGAGCAATGGCAACGGAGCAAGTCTAGTGGACTTCGCTACAGAGAGAGAGAGAGAGCAATGACAACAGAGCACGTCTAGTGGACTTCGCTACAGAGAGAGAGAGAGCAATGACAACAGAGCACGTCTAGAAGACTTCGCTAGAGAGAGAGCAATGGCAATGGAGCACGTGCATTTTAATAGCGGGAGGGTGCCGATATTTGTGACGTTATATTTGTCGGGGGGGGGGGGGGGTCTAACATTTTGTGACGACGGGGGGGGGGTATAAATCGGCAAAATGTGCGTGACGTCACGTATGGATGGCCTCATAAAGAATGGGAGTTTTGCGTGGCACAGACTCTGTGACTTGTAAACAGTTGTACTTTCTTAAAAGTTTTTGACT
Source organism: Omphiscola glabra (assembly GCA_964017045.1). Taxonomy (NCBI): domain Eukaryota; kingdom Metazoa; phylum Mollusca; class Gastropoda; family Lymnaeidae; genus Omphiscola; species Omphiscola glabra. The sequence goes on along the minus strand of OZ024798.1, from coordinate 25,612,234 downwards.
ACTATTAATTTTTAATCATTATGAATTTGATTTTAAAAGATTTAAATGATATATTTTTTTTTCAACCTAAACTTAAACGCCTTTAATTTAATATTAATAAAAACAAACCAGTAATTTGAGTAATAGTATAGTATAGTAAATAATAGTATCATACATTAATGTTATATTACTAATTAATACTATTGAACATTTTCAATTTATTTGCATTTCATTTACCTTAAGTAAAATTTATTAGACTAACCACTTCAGTGTGACTCAGTGTCTATTTTTCAAGTAACCAGTTCAGTTTACTCTTAGTCGGAATCGAAGGTAAATTGTAATTGATATAAGTATCGATATAATTTTATACTTTTTCTTTCGTTTCGCCGAAGTCCGCGCTCTGACAAACTTTTGATGTTCCTTTAGGCAAATGAAAACACAAACGAAAAACACAAAAAAGAATACACAAAACAAAATTTAATGAATTAAACCAGAGATCCGCAACAGTGTCGCGACTTAAATGTGCCGCGAGACGCTAGGCGTGCAGAGGCAAAAAATGCCTCTGGGGGACGAAAGCACCGAATTACTACTGGTCAAAAATTAATAAACCAGCATTTATGAAAATCTTCAATTAATGCTTGACACTATTAAATTATTACCGGTATTTAAATTAGACTAATATTCAAACATGTCTAATTTAAATAAGATTAAGAATTATTATTATTATATATTGATAGCTAATAATTTTCAAACATGCTATAATAAATAATATTTATATACTTTTTCTTATTTAATATGCTGCAATGAACTTCCACAGTGGAATCATCATCATCATGTCCCGTAGTCTTTCGACCGTTGGGGCGCCACAGATGACATAGAAACTATTCTTCTCCATTCCTCTCGGTCTCCTGCCCTATATGCATAGCATCGCCTAGTTGTAATCCCGTCCATTCTTTGATGTTATCGTCCCATCTTTTTCTCTGTCTTCCTCTTCTTCTTCCTCCTCTAGGTGTGCCCTGCAAGATTTCTTTGGTGAGCCCTTGTTTTCTAGTCACGTGGCCATACCATTCAAGTTTGCGCTTTTTTTAGAGACGCCAGGAGGTCATCGTCCTGCCTAGTTGCTTGACCAATCCTTTCTTTTACTTGTTCATTGGTGATATGGTCTCTATAGCAGATGCCAAGAATGCCTCTGAAACATCTCATCTCCATCGCATTTATTTTCTTTTCAAGTTCTGCTGTTAATGTCCAGGACTCACAGGCACATAACAAAATGGAGAGGATTAATGAGCGCATCAGCCTGATTTTGGTGCTGGGGGTTATATTTTTGTCGTTCCATATTTTCTTGAGCCTCTTTAGTGCTGTTGTGGTCTGCGCAATCCTAGCCATCAATTCGGGCTTGGGGCCTTCTTCCGAAACAATTGATCCTAGGTATTTGAAACTGCCAACTGTCTCTAACTTTCCTCGCCGACCTTAATTTCAGTGGTGATGCCAATGGTGCTATTTGTCATCATTTTTGTCTTTTCTGCACTGATTTGCATGCCAAAGGACGCTTTACCAGGTTGGCTAGCTCTTCTTCGCTTCCAGCCAGTCCATCTATGTCATCCGCAAAGCGTAGGTTGGTGATTGTTCTGCCACCAATGCTGACTGTCCCTACATGCGTTTCCAGTGCATCTGACATTCTCTCTAAGAAGATGTTGAACAGGGTGGGGGAGAGCAAGCAGCCTTGTCGTACTCCAACCGTGGACTTGAACCATTCTCCGATGTTATTGTTGAAGAAGACTGCGCTGGTGGCCTTATCATAGAGGCTGCTTATCATTCTGGTTAAGTTTGTGTTGATGTTGTAGTGTCTCATGGTGGCCCATAAAGCAGCATGCCAAATCCTGTCGAATGCCTTCTTGAAATCCACAAAGACGAGGTATAGGTTTTGTTGGTGTTGAGCATATTTCTCACATAGTATCCGGAGGTTTAGGATCTGCTCAGTAGTGCCACGTCCTTGCCTGAAGCCCGCCTGTTCTTCGGCTATGATACTGTCGGCATATGGTCTTAGTCGGTTCAGTATGACCTTCAGCATAACCTTGCTTGGGTGGCTTATTAGGCTAATGGTGCGATAGTTTTGGCATAGCTGTAGGTTACCTTTTTGGGGGAGTGTAATAATGAGCGATTGAGTCCATGATTTGGGCCATATTTTGTTACAAATATTGGTTAGGGCATTTATCATTGTTTCTCCTCCCTGTTTCACCAACTCTGCAGGGATATTATCCACTCCTGCGGCTTTTCCTATTTGGAGTGCGTGGACTGCTGCTTCTACTTCTGCGCGGAGAATAGGGAAGCTTTCATTGTCTGTTGCTGGGGGGACATTAAGGATCTCCGGGTCTATCTTTATATTTTCATTATACAGCTCTGAGCAGTATTCAGTCCATTTTTTCCAGGATATTATTTTCCTCGGTCAAACATTTACCATTTTTATCTTGTATGGTAGTACTACGCCTTTGCTTTGCAGTGGTTAGTTCTTTCATCAACTGGTATGCCTTTTTGCTATTGTGTTTCTTCAAGCAATTTTCAATGTCGTATGTGGAATACTGGTGATTAAATAGCTTTCGGATACCGTAACATGACTTGTAAAAAAAAAATTCAAATCATGGCACAATAGAAAATAATAGATTATTATTTAAAAATTGGCAACTCCAGCGTTAAAAGAAAAAAACCTATTAAGCCTTTGTCCGGTCGCTTTTAGATTACATCTTCAGTATGGGATTATAGAAGTATCCAATCAATCAATCAAACCCATCACCCAGAAGAGCATCGACAGGTTGGAGGCGGTCCAGCAACGGGCAGCATGCTTTGTCCTCAACCGCTACAGGAACACCTCTAGTGTTGGCAGCTGGAAACACAGGGCTGGTCACCATTGGAGGTAGGACGTCGATCATCCAGGCTCTCCATGATGTACAAGATAAAAAATGCGCTTGTCCACTGCTCCAGCGTTTAACAGAAACTCGTTCCTCCCCACCCCTAGATAGCGACGAGGCCATGACAAGCAGTTCTGGCTCATAACAGCAAGAACACAGTACAGGAACTGCTCATTCCTGCCAAAGACAATCAACATACAAGGAGCCAGAATGACCCATAAATTGATCATGAGCCCTTAATATATAGAAGAAGAAATGTGATAATTGTCACTCAACAACTTCAAGTACTGTGCAAAAACATGTTCTTTGTGGCTATATTGCAACTGGATAGCACACAAGTAGCTTGGAAACATGCGTCGACATGATCCACATAGTTGAACTTGAAACCATTTGAAAAAAAAGTTGTTTTAGTTTAAAATGGTGTCCCAACTTTTAATGCTTTCAAAAAGCATGTCATGATTGCATTTCACTTTGTAAACCCTAATAGTTAGGAGATAGTGTTCACCAAGCCACGCTAAGCAAAGCACGCTGCCATAATGCTGTCATACAGTGCCTTTTGCATTGTGTCGTAAGATTGTAGAATTTTTCCTGTCAAAACATTATTTGCAATATGAACGGGTGCTTGCGGTTTGCCGGCCATGGTATTGTTTATTTTATATTGTTACAAGCAATCTGTCTGCAGTTATTCAGAATCTGTAGACGTGAACAATTACATCACTAATTATTATGGTCGTCTGGCACTTTCTAAAATGGAGTATATTATTTGATATTTGGAATATTAAATATTGATGGATGATTTAAGATGATTTGTTTCATGTACCGGTACTAACTAAAGAAAAAAAAATTTAATCATAAAAATTGCACCCTGATGCAGGAAAACTTCTAACTTTTTTTTTTAATATCTGAGTGAACTAAATTTAAAAAATGACAAGAGATGCCTGATGTTTGATAAGAGGTACTAAAGAAACATTCAGCTACTTTCACAAAAAATAGGCTTATTTTTATTTTGTGCTTAGTTGGCAACATATTTACATTTTGCACCAAAAAAATATCCAACTTTAAAACTTTGGTAGATTATTTAACAAACATTTTGTGAAATGAAGTTTGATGAAAGTCTTCACAGCCGATCCTTGATGGATTATGATGCCCCAATGAGAGCACGTTAAGAGGATAATGAGCCTAGTAAGTCTGATGTTCAAGGTCTTAAAACTGTCTCACCAGACTCACCATAAATTATGTAATAATGTTATAATTATTAATAAATCCCCATTACTTTCATAGCGGTACTTACATAACTTTCATAGCGGTACTTAAAATTTTATCTGTCTTTAATTACATAAGATTAGTTACACTGATTCAGTGTTACCCGTACAAAAAATAGTAAATTTTCAGACTAGCAACTATGTAATTAATAAAAGGTAAAAAAAATTAATTAAACTTAAACACAATTCTCTTCATGACATGATGAAGCATACTATTTATAAAAAAAACATCAAACAAGATATGTCCTTACTAAAACAAAGTGTTTATTATAAAAAGATTTACAATATGAAACAACCAAATTTGAGCAAACATTTAACACAGCATGTGAAATAAAAATGAATATCACAGTGAAGATATCCAAATAGTAGACAAATACTAATACCAATGCTCATTCACTCTTAGGGTTGGTTCACACAGTGAACTTTTCCTTCAAGCATGTGTATGAAGCCTTGTCACAGCTTTCAAATTACTATTTGATCAAATTCCCCAAAAAAGAAACCACGCACAAAATAGTGCGTTCATACAACAATTTGACGCAAAATTTGATCGTGTGAACTGAGGCTTAGAATACATCCACCTAAAGAAAAATAACATATTTTAAAAAATATATGAAGTATGAAGACAGTATGAAATATTATTGTATTGTGAATCAGTCTTTATAAGTTGTTGATGGTCTGCCACTGTAAATGTTATGTTGGCCCCTGTTCTTATTAGTGTTATACCAGTGCTCCATTTAAATGTTTAAAGATTTGTTTTCCGTAATTTATGTGACAGCTTTAAGTTTAAGAAAAATTATTGCAGTGGTGTTATTCAAAACTTTAAACTAACAACTGGTTCTCTTACTTTGGGATGTATGGTATCCAACATTCTGTTAAAGCAAGGGCTGGGTATAAAAGTGAAACAAAAAAAATTCCATTCTTTTAATGAAAAATTGAATGTTAACAAAGTGAAAAATATAACAATATTAGTGAGGCATAAGCTATGCAAGGGAGATTTGTGAAAAATGGAAAATATTTTAAGAGACAAATTATTTTTTACAAGCAGTTCATTAAAACTGGTGCCAACTGGCTGAATGACAACACCAAGTGCAAATAGTTTCAAATTCTAATATTTAATGCTTAGGACACACAGAATATCTTTAATAATACATTCATATGTTTGTTTGTAACAATGACTAATTTTATATAAAGTGACAGAAACAAAACTAATTTATTTTCCATTCCAAGGTTAAAAAGATTAATTAAAAATTTAAATTTAATATGTTTATTAATAAGTTTTAAAAAATATTCCAGATAAAAAATCGAATTTAAAAGTGAAAAAACTGCTTATGGCACACTTGAAATCAATACAATTTATTGAAAAGATACAATCATGAATAAGATCTTTTGGTACATAAGATTCTACACGACAGAATGCTTTTTTTGTGGTTAACAGTAATCTAATGTTTCACTTCTTGGGAAAAAACACATCTATACCAGTGTGTAAAATGTCTGCCAAAAGATATGCTAAAAATATCAATAATTAAAAGCTAAATGATTGACAGAAAAAAAGAAAAGAAAGAAAGCAAATACATATTTACGCTAGTCTCCATCTATCACAGACAATGGTAATTTAGTGTCAAATCATGTTTCTTGAAACCAGAATGCATTACTGGTTTTTAGTCTTTAAAAAATTATCTGTTAGCACCGATACGAATGGTTTAAGTTTAAGGTTGTTTTTAAATTCCAATACAGTGAGTTTAATTAATAAGCATACATATTTCAATTTTACATAATAAATGATATACCAGGTAGCACTTGTTTTTCTGTGATTTCAACTTTCAAACAGCCAATTATATTTCTAATGACTATCAAAGCACCCATTTTGATGTCTATACAGAGAAAAGATATATGATTTAGTACTGATAAGGGCTTAAATGTATTGTTAAGAAACAAGTATTTAAAATTTTAGTGCTGCTTGTGGGGTGGGTGGCCTTAATTCTTAGTATAGTCACGTTTTTAAATATTTTTATTCTTTCAACTATGAAAATGTGATAAGTACTTGACAGTCATTTTTTTGTAGAGTACGAAATCCACAAAGACTGGGATCATTCTTCTTTAGGATTATAAGCTGGTTTCCCAACACATCAAATTGCCTCTCTCCATGCCGCCCGGTTAACCCAAAGGAACATCATATGTGGATGATACAGCTTGACACCAGTGGCGTCGCAGGAGTTGTCGGAATGTTTCACTGTGTCAGTGTTATCCACCTATAGGACTCCATCTCTGGGTTTTGAATTCAGAATTTCCTTCTCTTAAATGAGTTGCCATTCAAGGTTAACGAGTCCCATCCACCCGGGCTGCTGGTGATGTGTTTGCTTGACTGGGCTTTGGTGTTGAACACCAGACCGCAAACTTGAGTTAACCTCAGTTTAGACCATTTGGCCACCCAGCACCCATAATATAAGAAAATAATAATGCATTCCAAATGTTGGGAAGCAATAATCTAGAGGAAATTTGTATGTGTAAAGAAAAAAAATGGCCAATGTCAGACAAAATTCTATACAAAAAGGTATTTTTGGGTTTTTCATTAATTTTTGTGTGCCCCCAAACAAAATTCAATTTATATAAATACTGCACTTACTTAATGGAAAAGCGAACATACATTTGATAATATACGGTAAACAAAAATTTCAGCAATGTCACAATCTGCCATTGAATTTTCTCTAGCGCATTGGCTCATTCGTTTTCCTAATTAAAAAACATCAAACAAAAAAAATTTCCATTGCATGTTCCTTGTTTTGGGCGTTGACGTTGAAATCAAAGAAATATTGGGCTTGCAATAACTTTAAAATTTAAAAAATTTTTTTTTTATACTGGTACATTGAAAATTGAAAAATAGAAACCTTTATTCAAATTGAGTCAATGATAAGATCAATATAACTTATACCGGTAACTGAATTAACAAGAGACAGATTTTGGTTTGTAACAAAAATGTTATTGGAATGAAAAAAAGAAGATGTGGTGTAAACAATAATATAATGCACACGAGTGAAATTGAATTAATTTTACATAATTAAGATGACTGAATTTATTAGAAATATAATTTACAATTTGTGAGACAGTTTTTGATATTTTAACATGCAGGTCTCCCCATAAAGAACATATTCTAATATTTCTAATGAGCCACCATAAAAAGGTTTATTTTTAAATTTTAAAAAAAAATCAGAGCAATTAACTTTTCTCACATTTACAATTTAAATTAATCAGAATTTGGATGAGGCATAAATTAGAATCTGTAAATGAAGGCTAGCATCATTATAGCAGCACCTCTGTTTCCTCTCAGTAGAATTTATTGTTCTTCATGGTTATCCAATTAATAAGCAATAAAAAAACCCAATTACACTTATTATTTATTTATCTTCAAAATCGTTTTCTTAAGGTTGTATTTACTTTAAAGCAGTTGTAGTTGTAGAACATGTCATTGAAAGAAAATACAAAAAATTTTACTTTTCCATATTGCAATAAATAATCAATTTCTTTTCCCACTTTTTAATTTAAGTTTTTTTGCATTGAACTCAACAGACTCAAGGTAGCTTTTAGGTCAACATTTTCAGGGCTAAACAGAGATAAGTTGATTTCAGAGAACCAAGCACCCTATATTTGTATAACCTATAATCATGGGGTCTGTGGGAATGTCAAAGTAAAAGAAATGTGGCTGTATGTGAATGGAAAAACTGACGTACATAAAATGACAGCGTTGCATTTAATCAAAGTAAAGGTGTAATTTTTCCTTTGGCACAATTAGCTAAATGAACCTGTACATCCTTGACATCAACCGGACACCACTTGTAGTTTTCAGATGTCACTGTAGGTGGTGAGACTTGGTCTGAGAGGTCAAGGCTGACAAGTGTCGTGATACAGATGCCGTCTTCTGATTTGCCAGTACCCCTGTGCTCCACTCCCAGAATCCCGCACATTCGGATGCTTGCCGAACTTGGATTGGTTGTGAAGGCTTCCTTATTGGTTGATGAAATTTGATATGAATATCATACTGCTACCAGAGCATTCTACAATTTTATAGTAACAGTAAATTACTGAGTACCGTAATTAAATACCATTTCTATAACTTCAACTGACTTAATTTTCTCTTGCATAGTACCTGGTTTTCAACAGATAATTAAGAAAACAAAGATAACAGAACTTTTATGAGCATTTATCATTTTGTATTAAATCATTTGATATTTTAACTATGGTAAAAATAATTTAAAAGTAAACTCACTCTTAATATAGCATAGACTGATATTGCTATAGAAGAACCTTTGCTATGGTTGATAAGAGCTGTAGGAATATGAGGGCCATTTTTTTTGTTGGTTAAAATATTCATGGCATTTGTACTGAAAGTTCAAAAAGTTTCAAAGCATTATTCAAATTCAAATTAAATTACATGAAATATCAGGTAGTTAACTGAAACCTATAATGACCACTTCTGAAAATTTTAAGTCAGAATATATTGTTTTAAATTCAGTTGTTTCATCAGTCCAGTGCTAATAAAATACTTTGAAGATATTTAGATTTGTTTTTCTCCATATTAAATGTTTCTTTGCATTTATCTTTATAAAATAACAATTTGACTTCTTTTCAAGTACGGGTAACATAATTATCTATCATTATTAGTACTTGTATATGATTACAAATAGTTTTAATTATACTTGCTGCTAAACATTTTCAGATAGCAGAAAAAACAATATTTTAAGTTACTTACTTGGTATTAGCTCGATCAATAACAACAACTCTATTTATCAAAAGTTTGTGTGGGCATATCACAGGCAGGGTACAAGGTATACGATGTGTAATCTCAGATTCCCAGTATTTCTTGGCTAAATCTACAACTTTAAGGATGTCCCCGTGTCTGTAAATTGTAAAAAAAAAAATGAAGGAAAAAGTTGGACATGGGTCTATAAGACGTAGAAACTAATTTGACAAATGTGAGTCTGCATTTCAACCTTTTCTAAAACAAATTAATGAAATGTATTTTAATGTATAACCAAATGAGTAAACTGACCTCAGGATGCCAATGGATGCTTGCAATTCTTCATTACTAAAAAATTTGGCTTGGATTGATTCCTCATCTTGCTGCTCTGGTGTTTTCAATTTCCCACCTTTAATTAGTAGCATATAAGTGATTTTAATTATAATACTAAAAATTTCCATGTGATTTTAACAAAAGCATTTTTAGTTGAATTAGTGTTGAAAACCCTTTCAGACCATCTCATATTATTTTAACTGTGCTAAAGATTCCTTTCATTGGATGGCTGCAAACACTATGAAACAAATTGTATTATTACTTAATTTACTGTCAGTTTCATTTAATGTTCAACTAACATTATTTTAAAATGTAATTTTTTTCCCACTTCTCTGGATTTTTTCCCAACAACTTAACTAGTAAGATAACTGGTACAGCTATGGTGGTGTAGATAGATTTATTTTTTAATCCCACAACAACTTGGCTGCTGTCTTCTGACTTGAGGTTGGATATTTTTTTTTTAAACTTAAAAATAAAATTCAAACTCAAGAATAACAGTCTTACCCAGCTAGTTATTTTGGATTGAACTTACACAATTTGAGCTTGCTACCTAATGTTTCAGAAGTAGACAACATTAACACTGCACTACTGTGTTTACGAAATACACCAAATTGTATTTCAGAAACAATTTCTACACCACAGTTCTTATGTAAAAATTGGTTCAGCCAAGCCCAACAGTCCGTTTACTACATTAAAATTTAGTTTTCAATAATCTCTACTTCATTCTTTCTTCTGTTGAGGACTACCTGTAATTTTCCCTGTAAAAGTAAATCTCATCCAGGTATGGCTTGAGACCTCCACTGAGATTAGCGTTGTCAAGTCACACTCAAAGCCAGATTCTTCTTTCACCTCCCGTTTGGCACCATCCTACAATGAACAATAAAAAATGTTTCCATATTATTTAAATACATCGAGATTAGAGTTTTAAAAATATATTATACAATAGTGAACAGTATTTTAAATGAAAAAAAAATATCACATATGTAATCTCAATATAAATTAAATTTGTATAAATAATTTGTTTAATTGTTGATATAACAAATGGATATGATTATGATACATTATAAAAGACTTCTTAGCACAGTAATGTGCCAATTTATTTTGTATAAGTCACAATTCTACCAAACTACTGTGATTGTTACAAATCTAAAGGCCCATTGTGAAAATCCCCAAACTATTTTGTTTACTTTTTCAAGTCATTCACATCATTGTATTCTGAATTAAAATTTCTTTTTAGTGATTTAACTTACCATAATTGTTTCCCCTGGTTCTAACCGTCCAGCTGGTAGATACCAAGTTCCTCTACATGATTTCTTGGCTTCTTGTATCAGTAGTACATTTTTTTTGTCATCAAACAGCACAACCATGCAAATATAGCACATATTAACCTTAGTTTTTGGGATAAAATTGTCTGAGAAGATAGAAATATATAAGTCATTTACAGGTGTGTATAGCATCATAATAAAAAAAACTGATACAAATATTCAGAACTTAACATATCAATCCATAATGCCAATAATGGCTTAAAAAGTGACAAATTCTATTGGTACCCAGTAGTTTATAAATAGATCATGCTGTTTGTTCATAGTTAATTTCCTATAAGTAAGTGAAACATATGATATTCAGTGTACTTTCTACATAAGAACTTTATATTTTCAATATTTCAGGACAAAAGTTACATAACAATAGAAGCTATATTTACTTTCTGTATCAGCATAAATGTCAACTTCTTTGTTCATAGTTACTTGGTCTCCATGAAGAATGGCTTGAATATCTTCCTGGATACCCATCCTGTTAATTTTGTTGTGATATTCTTGAATATTCTTTTATTTCTTTTACAATGATTTCAACATACTGAAAAAATAGCATCCAGACTAACTCAGTTGGCTAAACATTATTATTATTATAATTAAAGTGATCTTATATAGCGCAGTACCCCAGTTACATAAAATTATTCATTTAAAAACAGCTGTGTAAAAATATTGACGTCGCCCACCCAAGTACAACTGACCCCCGTTAGCCATGGACAGCACCCAGCAGCATTGTTTATTGCTCAGGGTGAGAATGAGTTGGAATAGTAGAGTTTGAAGAGATGTGTCTTGAGTGCAGGTTGAAGGCTTGGATGTTAGGTATATTGTGGATGTGTAATGGGAAAGAATTCCCTTCTTTGCAGGCACAGAAAGAGAAAGATTGTTCACTGTATATATTAGTGTGTATCTGGGAACAGAAAGAATATGCATATCTGCGGACGAAAGAAGTTGTTGAAGGGGTGAATAGACAGAAAGTTCTGAGTATGAATAAAAAAACAAACTAATGACCTTTAATCATTGTCGAATAGCAATATTCTTCTTAAATTAATTGTTAATGATAAAAAAAATTGAACAAAAAAAACAAAACTTAAATACCAAAGAAACTGTTAAACTCAAAGGTACAACAATGGTTTTAAACACATACACTTTTTTTACACAAAATTCTACCAATTGACAGATTAAATAAGGAACTTCCTGGGCCCTGAACAGGATTCATGACATAATAGATAACTAGCATAAATGAGTTATATTTAATTCTATATATTAATTAATTTTTTAAAGAAAGCATAATACTAATAATAGGCCCTATAGTTAAATTTTGTTCCCATTTCCAGAGCTTTATCCTTAAAATTTAAAATAGATGTCTTTATTTATTTTAATGAAGATGATGGGTTATTTTTCTTAAAGAAATAAAGGGCCACCCAGGATGGGCCTACCTCTCCGCACCTCCTTCCTACGCACTGATCCTGAATAAGGCTTTAACTTAAAATTTAGAGCCCTCTGCCTCTACACTTTTTAAAATTATAAAATATTAATATAATATTAGTATTAGTTAGTAATTAGAAGGCCAAAATGAATAATATATTTTTGCTTTTATTTTTTTTCACTGAAGAAGGATTAAGTAAATTTGGGTAAATTCGGATAGATCGTACCGCGTTTTTTTTACTATGGCAGCTATCTTGGTTGCCTGAACCCTAAATTTATCCCTAAACCTAACCTGAACCCTAAATATATCCCTAAACCTAACCTGAACCCTAAATCTATCCCTAAACCTAACCTGAACCCTAAATCTATCCCTAAACCTAATGATGAGGTACGATCTATCTGAATTAGCCTAAATGGGTTCCCTATTTTATACTCAGTCTCAGTGTGTCAATTCAATATATCCTTTGGCTAATTCCCGCTACTGGTCCCTCATTGGGAGTCACTGCCCTTTGTTTATGATAGATTTAGGCTTTAGGGTTCGGGTGAGCGATAGAGGTACCAGTAGCGTGCAATTACCTATCCTTTCATTCTTTTTTCAAATTTTACTATTATTTAGTTTATTTTAATTAGATGGAAAGGAAGGCAGGCACTGCTGTGTCAAACTGTCTCAGCTCTTTTTATTTAATCAGCTACGTCATCTAAAAAATTGTAATTTATTTACACTATTTAAGTATTAATATTATGGGCCTACCGTGACTTATATATTTTAAATGCATAATTTTTGTGGCGTACACCTAGTTGTAATTGGACATTATAAGAGCAATTTTTATTTGCTATCATTAGTTGGCAGTGAGTTAGGGGACATAAATACACGTTATTTTGTTTTCGAAACGACAGTGCTTTCCCATGACCTCATCTATTTAAAAGTTAATATCACCAAATAAATGTTAATTTCGCGATTTTGTTTTACCTTACTGACCAGCACCTTTCAGTGATACACCAAAAGCCAATTACATCGACCTATGCATATGCATAGAACAGAATTGCGGAGAGTTAGATCTAAGTTTTAAAATATTTTATTTGTTTTTAAACAATGCTTTGAGGAATAAAAATAATTTTGAATTACAAAATAAAATTTACCTTTCGATTTTTAATAATTATTTTTTTGGCGTGGGCTGTGATTGTCAAAGAACGAATGGCATTATTTAGGCTGGGGAGTTATTGAAGTGCCATTATGGTAGTAAGTGAAGTATAACCAATAGATGGCGAGTGAATCAACTTAAAAAATGAATATCTTGAGGGCCTGTCAGTTCTTAATTCTTTTTTTATTTAAAGCAGCAAATCATTTATGGCACTAAATCCCCATTCAGCTAAATATGATTTTGGAAACGGTAACAATAGCTATCTTGCACATTTGGTCGATTTTTGATATTTGATTTCTGTTTTCACCACACAGCCATGCCATCATGGTAAATTAGATAAAGTTTTAACATGCTCACCATTTTACATTTCTGCGAATTCTTCTTGATATTACATATTTGAAATATTAGACAAATTCCACTAACATTGGCTGCATCATCCAAGTTGGACAATATTTTTGTTTTAAATCAAAAACCCTTTCGTCTAAATCAGCTGTCAAAATTGTTAGATGATCGACAATAACGAGTATAGCGGTATCAATCACTTCACATTTTTTAAGCCAATGAAACTTTAATTTAATTTTTTTTTTTTTGTTACAAACATATTTCTGATATGATTCAATAAGTGTATTGAAACCAAATATCTTCGCTTTTTCACCGTCAAGAGTTTTATTTGCTCCTTGAAGATGTTTACTTAATATATTTTGTTTTTCAAAAATATCGGCAAAATAACCATCAAATGCTTTACCATCCAATGTTAACAGGCTCTTCATTTCAGGTTTCTCACTTAAAAAGTCACCAAGAGTATCAAATAGTTCAATAGATTTTTCAAGCAGTTTACTTTCGAGTGTCACCTTAATTCAGAGTGAAGTAAACGTCTCACGTGGTCTGCAATTTGTTCTTCATAAAATAGCTTGAAGAGACGCTCCACATTGGGCATTAGGGAGGCGTCCATTAATTATGTCAACAAAATAAGGGGGTTTGGAAATATTTGACTGTTGTTGACCCGGGGGAGGGGGGGTAGATTAGTTAACGCCAACAATCACGTTTTCTCTATCAAAATTTTAATCTTACGAATTTACTCTTTATTACATTATTTAAAAAAAAATATAAGTGTAATGTCTGTGCACTGCAGATGGCTCGTCAGAATGTTAGCACATTTTATTAGTGCAAGAGAAGTCAAAAGTTGGCCTCTCCTCACCTGTAGATTCTGTTTGTCGCAAATGAGTAGGGCGGTATGTTTACGATCGTGTTGCTGGTATGGAATAAGGTTAAGATTAAGTGTCATGTGCAGTCCTAGATAAATGATACTGATAGAGTAGGAATACGATATTTTGAGAATTAGGGGAAAGTAAAATTAGTATCAATAATAACGTCGCTGCTTGAACGGATTTGCAAAATCTCTAACATCTATTTTTGGCATCACAAGTCATGTTAACAAAACATGCTCAACAGCACCGACAATGCCTTCTTGAGCATAAGAAATTACCACCTGCTACTCAACAAAAATAAAAAAAAGGATTCGACCGAAGCGAATAGCTGCAAGGAGATAGAGAGAGCATAATTATGGCAATTATCGCTCACACCGACAATACTTCTATTTTAAGAGCTGAATGGTTAGATGCGGATGATGTTGACTTGTCTGGTATATCAGTTCCGCAAGATGAAAATGATAAATGAGCCATAATAGAAAATGCCCAGCAGGGGCGTTATTACAGGCTTTTTCAGGGGGAGGGGGCAAAACCAAAACTTGGTCAGCTTGTTAAGATTTTTTTATTATTGCAGGCGTCACAGTACATAGCAATTGAAATAAAACCTGAAACACATGGCTTCTCCACGGGAGAAATTAATCTCTTATTTAAGCATATGTCTCGTTCTAAAAACAATACACAACAAAGACGATACCATATGTTAAATACAATAACCAAGAACACGATACCCAAACCAGGGCTAATTACAATTAATACATTTTATTAAGTTAATATTGAATTACAAAATAAAAAAATAAATAATATTAAAGCTATCGACTTACAGGATAATGTTTGGCTTGTACCGGTACAATATTGAAGAAGATACAATGTTGTAAAAAGTTACAATGATGAAAAGAAATCTACACACACACACACACACTCACACAACAAAAGTTAGTAAACAAATCCCTGTCTCGTCTAGCAAAAATATCTCGTAATAAATGATAGCACACGCTAAAAAATCTCTCGTCTCCTCTTCCTCAATATGTCTAGGCG
The DNA here is from genome assembly GCA_964017045.1 of Omphiscola glabra. NCBI lineage: Eukaryota > Metazoa > Mollusca > Gastropoda > Lymnaeidae > Omphiscola > Omphiscola glabra. The sequence goes on along the minus strand of OZ024798.1, from coordinate 25,596,902 downwards.
TTTATATAGTCTGTTTTATAGATACTTCTCGAACGGACTTACACATTGTATTCCTTTCTGGATATTTCTACATAATTCTACACAATTTTAATACTACAGACTATAGATTGTAATTAGCTGTAATCGAGGTCAATGGAGACTATTTTTAAATTAGCCACACCCTAATAGCGCTGCCGAACTTGGGGTCAGCTTAAGTTCATTCACCAGAAAATATGAATGAAAGTAAATGAGATGCCCGTAACAATGATAGCAGCTAGAAACTATACTATAATGTCAGTTTTACCGACAATAATCATATTTATACCCCAAACAATGATATTTAGTCTTTAACAACCTTTTAACTGATTTTGCATCCTAAAATTTAAGTGTACAAACTTTTAACTTGTTGATTAACAAGCAAAAGATGGCATAAAATGTTTTTCCTATACTTTCATGTGGTTAAAATATATCAGCACAAAGTAAAATGTATTTATACATTTATTTAAATGATAATTCATTGGGGGGGGGGGGTGTGTGGGTAGAAAATGTTGGCATAATTAATTTGGGGCGGGGGTGATTAAACATTTGATAGTTGTTGACAAGGGGGAGGGGAGGGAGGTCAAAATTGCGAAAAAATTGTTGACATAATTAATGGACGACCCCTTAGCTTTAATATCATTGATACTCTTTATAACTGAATTTAGTACTTCATTAAGAACAAGTGAAATATTTTTAGCAACCAAGTTTTCTCTTTGAATAACACGTTGCAAAAGCAGGCATTTTTTTGCCCATTATATTAGAAGCACCATCTGCAGTACAAGATGCTATACTTTTCATTGATTTATTATTGACATCTAAGTAATTTTTAAGCTTATTAAATATATCTCTTAGGCATTAGTTGTGCTTCCTAATGATGTACAGAACAACATTTCTTCATCAAAATATCCTTTATCAATATGTCTTACGCAAGTTAGGGTTAGGGTTAAGGTTAGGGTTCTCAAAATTGATTAATCATTTGCACTAATATATCTATATATTCTTTTGTTTTCAGCTTTTTGAACAACCTGTACCATCACGCATTGCATAAATTCTTCTGCTAACGGTATTGTAACTGAGTGACATAGCTTTCACGTCTTTGTCATCTTTTCCCAGAACTTTTTAAAGAAACGCTGATATTGAGGGTTTGATTAAATTCTCTCTTGTACTATGATTTTCCCCCAGATTTAGCAATGAGTGAAGAAATTTCATAACTAGACTCAAGAATACTTTAAGGTTGTTCCTTTTTTATATGTGTCTTTAAAGTTTGAAAACAATTTGAAGTTGAATTAATTTGAGCACTATGTTCGTCCTTCAAATGCGCTTTGAGACTACCTCCTCTCATTGATTTGTTGGACACGCATTGTTGGCATCAAAGACTGAAAGGTGACCGCTCATCATGGACAGTGGGTATAAATCCAAATTTTAAATACTCCTCTGAATATGGACGAATTTTTTAATTTTAATTTTTATTTGCACTAAATCCTTTTACTATGAGGCTGAACGAAAATTACCAAGAAAATAAAAATAAAAACAAAAAGTACCTATAATTTTTTATTTGTTTTAAATAATAAAAAAGCAATGAATTTAAAAAAATATTTTTACCAATTAATATTTATATACACTTATTTTCGTTACCACCAAACATTTATACAAGCTTATTTTCACACACAAAAAAAAAAAGAAATTATATTTCTAATTATAATTTTGTTGCCGAGACCATTGACTATTTTTTAAGTCAACGGATTTTTTGAAATTTTTTAACCAACACTTATTTTAAATTGGGACTCTAACGATTCTCCCTTTAAAATACAAGTTAAATCTTAGACGGTTGGTTTTCAAATTCTAAACATCTCATATTCGATTTGCCCCTCACCTTTTTAACAATCAAATTGCCCCCCCCCCCCCCCTTGTGGGGCGTGGGCTCCACGTTTGGGAAACACTGGTCTAAACAGTTCAGGCTGGCAGTACAGGGTTATAAAGTTAAACTGGCCAGGATAACACCGGAGAAAGACGAGGGCCTGATGACATATGCGCACACGATCAGCCATTACCTAGCCAGATGGATGGAGTTATCCAAGTCGAGGAAGACTTATGTAAAATTTGTTCACACTAACAGTAGTAGACAAAATATACTACAAACGATAAATCAGGACACAGTCGAACATATTTCAGACACAAACAACGTGACCCATTATGCCGTAATAGCGACTGGGGACAATTACTTGGCAGCACATCCGACTAAAGTTCTGACAAGCATGGACCAACAAATGTGTCATGTTTAGCTTTCAACGTTAGAAAGGGACGGACACAAAAACCAAAATCAACAGGTTTACTGTAACACAGAGTGGGGGGAAAGACGTTACTGCCATTTGTGTCGCTTAGCGGGACACGACATCGAGGATTGCAGGAGCTTACAGCAATACCACCGGGGACAGAAAATTTTAGAGAAGGGCCAAGTTATGTGAAAAGAGTGGATTAGTGATGACACGGAAGAGAGGGAACAGAAAGAAAATGGGATAGGAAAGGGGGTGGGGGGCTACTTTTGGTTCTTTGATAGCAAGAAAGTGCGAGGCCTTGGGCAACACCCCAGGGTGTCTTTACCTTAAAGGTAACACTAGCTTTACCTGGCACAATCCTTTTTAGTTAATATATTCACCTATTTACTGTTAACCCCCCTCCCCACAAATAAGCACAGTTTAATCTAAAATTTCAGCTTCACCACGGCGTCTCTCTCGCCTTTCCCTATTTGTATTAGTCAATGTTACTAACTGAATTTCACGCGCGACGGAAGGTGATATTTAGATTTCAGATATCGTGATAAATTTTTGAAGTCATTCAAGTTGCTAGGTATTTTACCTTAAAGGACCAAAGAGCAACAAAAAATAAATAAAACAAACGCTTAAAATCCAATGAGAAATAGCTAAGTGTCATTGCTGGTGTCAACGGCTTCAGACAACATTAGACGATGCTTCACACGTACAGCAATCTAATTAATCAAGTCGACCTAAAATAGAATTTATACAGCCGCTTTGGGTGCCCCATGTTGTGTCTTGGCAAATTGTATAGTTACACTCACAAATTGTTTAAAAATATTAAATACGTCATTTGGTGTAGAAAACAATGAAAAGAAGTCATTTTGTGTTTTTCGTTTTTTTTAAATTTTACAAAATGGTTATTTACATGTACTAAAAAAAGCACAAACAAGATTGAAAGAATGATGGTAGCATGGGTTAAACGACAAGATTGAAAGAATGATGGTAGCATGGGTTAAACGACAAGATTGAAAGAATGATAATAGCGTGGGTTAAACGACAAGATTGAAAGAATGATGGTAGCATGGGTTAAACGACAAGATTGAAAGAATGATGGTAGCATGGGTTAAACGACAAGATTGAAAGAATGATAATAGCGTGGGTTAAACGACACGGTTGAAAGAATGATGGTAGCATGGGTTAAACGACTCCCGATGGGTTTAGTTACAGAAGTCAACAATAGAATAGCATAAGAGAAAAAAACAACAAATTAATGAATCAGCATAATGACATGTACAGCAAAGCCGCGATGTTATGCATCAGCATGCTGAAACAGATTTCGTTTAACGAGATCATTTGATATTCATGAAAAGTTTAACAGAAACACTGTGCCGCCCTTAGTGCTGAAAGAGTAATCCGGAACAAGCACAATGGCAGTCTGAAACCCTTCTCTGGGTTTGGCCTTGATAAAGCTATTGCTCCACTCGGCACGTTTTCCCCTTTTCATTCATGCAGGTCATTGGCGTAGCGAGGGGGGGGGGGGGCAAGGAGGGCATCATGCCCCGGGCGCTACTCACAAAGGGGCGCCAAATGGTATATTTTACATATAATATTGTATGGTTTTCGAATAGAAAAGGGGGGGGGGCCTTAAAAGGTATTGTGCCCTGGTCGCGAGTTAAGCTCGCTACGCCACTGATGCAGGTTTACCCGTGACTGCAACACACCATAACAGACTTTCACAAATTTGAACGCACCCGAGATCATAAATGGGTTTTAAAGTCAACCGCACCATCCCCTTAGTGCAGCGCTGTCCAACCTTTTTAACTTGGTGGGCCCCAAAAACAATAAAAAATTTTTCGCGAATCTTTTTTTTTTGTGCTTAAAATTTTTTAGAAAATTATTCCCACTATTTAATCCTTTTTACATCATGCATAAAGAATCATATATACAAACAATGCAATGTCATAAAGAATCATATATATATATATACAATAACATAAGAATCATATGTACAATAACAAAAAGAATCATATGTACAATAATACAAAGAATCATACTTGCAATAACATAAAGAATCATTTATACAATAACATTATCGGCTCATCAAGAATATAAAATAAGGTGAATAAAAACAGTGGCAATAAAATTTATTGCTTTAATTGTACGTTATTGTTGCTTAATTTAAGAAGGCAGCACCTGACCTCATTAGATTTTCTCAATGTTCACCAGTCAATGCGTAACGCTTTATGGACTCAATGTTAGGTTAATTGTTCATACTGATCGCGGTAGGCTAATTGTTCATACTGACCGCGGTAGGCTAATTGTTCATACTGACCGCTGTAGGCTTATTGTTCATACTGACCGCTGTAGGCTAATTGTTCATACTGACCGCTGTAGGCTAATTGTTCATACTGACCGCGGTAGGCTAATTGTTCATACTGACCGCTGTAGGCTTATTGTTCATACTGACCGCGGTAGGCTTATTGTTCATACTGACCGCTGTAGGCTAATTGTTCATACTGACCGCGGTAGGCTAATTGTTCATACTGACCGCTGTAGGCTAATTGTTCATACTGACCGCGGTAGGCTAATTGTTCATACTGACCGCGGTAGGCTAATTGTTCATACTGACCGCGGTAGGCTAATTGTTCACACTGTCCAACTACAAGTTAAGAAAATGATGTTATTGTTCATTCTGTGTTTAAAAACAACCTAGGCAATAAACCCGTTACCTAATCCGCAGTTTTTTTTTACCCCGTGCGCAAATTTTTATGATTATTCTTAAAAGGGGCGCCAAAGTTAAGCTTGCCCGTTGCCCCAAAGGCAAGCTTGCCCGGGCGCCAAACAACTGTAGGGCTGGCCCTGCCCAAACTCGCATCTCAATTACTCTGACCTCAAGACTTTCCTGTCATATTATTATCCTCATAAAAATTGCATTTGGTGGGGGCATGGACTTTTTACAGTGACCAAACAGACACACATCAAGTTACTCTTGGTTTCTCTATTCATCTTTCTCAGCGCCGCCGTTAGTTATTATAACCCTCTATCCATTGACACCTCTAGTCATTATACTCTATATCCCGTGACCCCTCCTTTGTACAAGCAATAGAAAAAAATGTGGGAGACAGCATGGAATTGTATGCCTCCCCATGTTACTGAATGGTTGCTCTGCTGATTTGCTTAGAATAAATTACTGCTACCTGTCAGGCCCACTTAGATTTTCTGACCTCCCCATTGTCCATGTCCCAACGTCTCCTGTGCTCTCACACGATTTCCTAACAATACTTAATAAATGAATGGTCGATATAGTTTCACCATGAAATGTTTCAATTTTTACGCACATAAAATTTTGTAAGCTGTCGAGGGCCGTTTAAAATCAGTTCGCAGGCCGCGGGTTGGACAGCACTGCCTTAAAAACAGAGCTCTTCATGCTGCCGCCAGGAAGATTCAATTTCAATTTCCAGTCCTGTTAAGGCGCATCGAGGTTAAACTTTGTAGGACATTCTTAAAATAGGAGTAACATCGTATGCTCACTAGAGCGCTTTTTTGGACTCACTAATGGGGACCGAGATCGGTTCAAGTTGCCAGTTTTCGGAATAACCAAACAATCCCACGGTAAAGTTGCGTTGAAGTGCATAGCATAGAATGTATTCTTATCTCATACACATACTATAAGATACGGCCCGATGTTACGGGATAATAATGGCAGGCATTTCGCGATTCCTTTGATCTGCTATTGCGAAGTCTTAACACCATAAAAATCCAGTTTTACGTATGTTCTGCATACACCGTTATCCGCCAGATCAGCTCCATCCGCCACAACCTAACAGTTAGCGCAACAAAAACACTAGTCTATGCTCTTGTTCTGTCTCGTCTTGACTTTTGCAACTCTCTTCTGTCAGGTTCACCAAAACACTTCTTAGAAAAACTATAAAATGTTCAAAACTCAGCTGCTAGGCTTCACTTCATTGGCTCCCTGTACAAGCACGGATTGATTACAAACTCTGTTGATCACAAACTCTGCCACAACTTGTTCTCGAATTCCTGCCCTTTCTATCTAACCGAACTTCTCTCTGTCTATTCACCCCTTCGACAGCTTCGCTCCTCCGCCGACGCGCGTATTCTTTCTGTCCCCAAGACTCGCACAAAAATATACGGTGAAAGATATTTCTCTTTCTGTGCCCCAAAACAATGGAATTCTCTTCCACTACACATCCGCAATATACAAACCATCACATCCTTCAAAACTGCACTCAAAACACATCTCTTTAAACTCTACTATCCCGACTGATTCCCACCTCTGATCGATAGACGATACTGCTGGGTGCCGTCCATGGCTTGATATTTAAAAAGTTATGGAATGGTTTGGCGAATACACATTTGTTTTGTCTTATTTAATCAATGTATGTTAATTTTCAGTTCATGATTATGTTTTTTAAAATGTATGTATAGCGTGGTGAGCCCAGCCCTAGGTTGGGGTACTACGCTTTACATTTTTTTAATAATAATAATAATCATCATCATTTATAATCACAATAAATGGCGAGTAATAAATGTGTTTTTTTATTAAAAGGCGCACCACCTGCCCCCCCCCTCGGCCCCCCCTGTTGAAAAATTTATAATTCCTTTCTTAGAGACTAAATGATCCTCCTTCACATTACACTCCCCCTCCCCCTTTTGAAGGGCGCAGAGGCGTATCTAAAGTGTTTGGCGCCCGGGGACAAGATTCATTGTTAGATAGCCTCCCTTTCTTTTTTCAACTCTTAAACCCATTATTTTCATCAATAAAATAATATCAAAGCATATTTAGGCACCCCTAACTAGTCTGCCGTCCGGGACCATCTGTGCCCCCTTACCCCCTTAGCAATGCCTCTGGTGGGGCGTACCAAGACGTTAGAAAACACTGCCTTATAACGAGTTTCAAAATGGGATCACAGAATCAGTTGGCTCGACACCCACGTATTCAAAACTGCTCCAGTTCCTGGCTAAAGTAAAAAATCGGCCCTCCCTCCCCCACCCACTCACTTGCCCTTTTTATTTATTATTATCTCGGAGTGTCTTTGTTAATCTCATCCGTTGAATGACTGAGTCGGGAAGGTGGGTTGACACTGTGGATAAAGAATATCGCGGTTGGCTGCGTCTGCTTCGTTGAGCGAACGGGTCGGTGGGGTAAGCTCAGATCTGCGTTTTTGTTATTTGCCTCGGCGAAGGGTGATGTCACTTTAATCAGGATTTTAAGCATTCGATGTTTTAAAAAAGTAAAGAGTTCTACTTTTGTGGATAACTTTAACATTACAACTTTAATAATAAAATGTTGCAAATCAACACAAACAATTAAAATATTAAAACTTAAAAAAAGAAAACTTTCTATAAAAAAAAGAGTTAAAATGCAATAAAAAGGGGAAAATAATTAAACATTTCTTAAAATGCATTAAACAAATGAAGTCTGTGCGAGTTATATTTTCCCAAAAAACTAATACAAATAAAATATACTTAAATTTCGTCTACAGTCAATTCGAATCCTTTGGCTACATAAAGTGCTCATAGACACTTCTGCACAGTCTTTATTTGGGTAGGTTTTTTACAAAGTTAAAAAAAAATATATTTGTATGTGTAATGTTGTTGGAAACATACGTTTTTCTCATACAAAAGAACAACCTCCACACCCGTTTTGTATATTGTTGGAAAGATACATATTTCCTATCCATGAGACCACCCATCGACACCCATTTTCAATTATCTTCATATCCACCCTTTTGGAAAATTTTTGATCTAATTTGAATGGCATTTTGCATAATTCGTGATTATTTCGTAGTTGGATCGACTTGCTGAACTCATAGTGAAGTTTATCAGACTAAAATACCCCGCCCCTTTGGGGTCACCCTAATACTTATATTCCAAGAACCTTCACAGCTATGTGTGTGTGTGTTGAGTTTATTTTTTCTTAATCCGTTACTGAAATAGGGGTTGGGGGTTTGGGGTGAATAATCAACTCACTATAATCACATGTCTAGCTCCATCAAATAATCACATGTCTGGTTCAGTGAACTAAAAATAAAAATTTGTAGAAGTAAAAAGTTAAACAAGATTTGTTTATGTTTGGACAAAAAAGAGACAGAACAATTTTATCCAGGCAAACTGGTACTTGTTTTTCAATTTAAAAATAATTAATCTTTCTTCTTTTGTATTATCTGCTGAAGAAGGCATTTCGCCGAAACGTCCTTTGATTGATCTTTCTTTCTTTCTTTTTTTTTTTTTTTTTTTTTGAAGCCTAAAAAAATAATCTTGTTCCACAATTTGACAAAAAAAATTACTTCCTAGGACTTGAACGCAATCCCCCATATATTATTCATTTTTTATACAATTACATAAAAATTGGGACCCTTTTAAATCAGAGATAATGTGGATACTGTTTTGTGGGGAGTAAAATAACTTGTTTTTGTTAATTTGAGTGAAATACCCGTGTCAGAAAAGGTTGGTAGTTGGACCTGGCAGCAATTTTTTTACCGCCTCCTCGTGGGCGAATGAGAAAACCTTTGCATCTCTTGACATTTTGAGCATAAGACCCTGCTCTTGTGGCACCCTGCTCTTGTGGCACCCTGTTCTTGTGGCACCCTGTTCTTGTGACACCCTGCTCTTGTGGCGCCCCTGCTCTTGTGACACCCTGCTCTTGTGGCGCCCCTGCTCTTGTGGCACCCTGCTCTTGTGGCACCCTGCTCTTGTTGCACCCTGCTCTCGTGGCACCCTGCTCTTGTGACATTCTGCTCTTTTGGCACCCTGCTCTGCTCGAGGCTGTGGTTTGTATCCGGGACATCCTTCTAACAAGGGGATAGGCACCTTTACAGGGGTAAACACTCTCACATGGATTAGACACACTCGCATAGGATAGGCACCGTCACAGGGGGATACAATTGTTAAGGCCTACTCTCGTTAACTAGGGTCTAGTTATTCCTTACGTCTATGATTCCAATGATGCTTTAGTGATCTGATACCAATCACACGTCACACATTTAAGTCCACAAAAGTATCTGGAGTTTCGTAACTCAATCCCTTATTCATAAACAAAATGTAGTCCCATCTAGAGTCACTAACACATCATCAAATGCCTCATTACGCAGGTATGAAGATAAAACCCCGACAAACAGGTGTTCATCACATTCTCTCTGATCTCCTATCTTCTCGATCTCCCGTCTAACACCCTGTCCATTTATATCCACTCACTTGTTTATTCATATTTCCCTGTCATCCAATGACCATTCAGCCACAAAAATACAATTTATAACAACTCATGGACCAAAAAGTGTTCACACAAACAACAGTGGGTCTCATACAACTCTCACCATGCATGAACAACTTTTCATACCGAAACATCGCGCTCCTAAATCTTATTCACAACAACCATCTCATAGGGGTAGACAATCTCACAAGGGGATGGCATGAAATGGAAATGATTTAATTTTTCAGATCTCGAGCGAGTCGGTTTTATAACACAGACAAATTTAATACAAGAGCAGGGTGTCACCTGTCACCCGAGAAGGGTGTCACAAGAGCAGGGTGCCACAAGAGCAGGGTCTCGCCAGATTAGGCTTAATCGCAGGAGGCACGTGGGGTATTCTGGATGGGGGTGACACCACGAGAAAATTGCAATGGGTGCAACCAACTTTGGGATGACACTATCACTAAGATTAAGTTAAAATAAGTGACTAGACATTATGACGTATACAAGATCAGACGCGAGTGCTAGCTGCAGAGCCCCTAGTAGCCACAAACTATTAGGTGCTTTGTGCTGTTACAGTCTAGATGCAGTATTGCCAGAAGAAATTTTTTAACATAAAAATCACGCATTAAATATAATTTTATTTATATACATTGAGTCCTTATTACCCTCCTCCCCCCCCCCCCCCACCAAAGATTTCTATTTTATCCCATTTGGCGTTATTTCCCCCCAGTTCGCTGACAACTGTTCTAGATGGTAGTTGGTCAATCGAAAATTGATCACAACCACTTGAAACATCGCTTGTTGCCTGGGGCTGAATTTGTCTGTGGGTGCGCAGATGGCTGATCAGGCCGATTCTGGCACGAAATGTTTAGGTGCAGAAGGTGCATGGGATGGATTGGACTACTCTAGCTACAGATTTAACTCGTGATGGCCTGGTTTGTCATCTGTGTCTTGCAGTAGTTGTCCTGCATACTTTTGTGAAATCACCTCACATTGAAACTAACGTTTTGGGGCATCCATATTTGTCCTTGTTCTTCCAGAGACCTTGTCTACTTGCGGTGTTGAAAGCCTTGGTTAGGTCGATACATGTGTAGACGAGGTCAATATTTTGCTGCTGACACTTTTATTTCAACAACTATTTCAGAAAACAAGAAAACGTACTTACGATATTTAAAAAAGAAAGAATCTCATTTAGTGCATGTTACTAAGGAGATGTGTTTTGATGCCTGCTTTACCCGCTTTCCACGTGCATGACCTCTTACAGTCGAGGCCGTTTTTGGGCGTAGCTAGCAAAATGTAACCTTCTTTACATTTAAGCTTAGTTAGTCAGAACCTTATAGAAGAATCTGGATAAAACGGGAAAGCAAAACAATGCGTTAGACGGTTCGAGAGACATTAGTAGGAAATGCCTATAAAAAGGCTTGACGATTGAATGGGCCAGAGAGATTTCCTTTCTTTTATCACAAGATGTGCAGTGTGTCATTATTTAATACTAGACAGTGCTTTGTTGTGTGTAGATTTTCTTTCATTGTGCAACTTGAACTCATTGTTTTTTCACATACAGTACCGGTACCAACCATACTGTAAGTTAATAATTTTAATCATATTCTCTTGTGTTTGTAATTCATTGAAATTCACCCATTAATTTTTAATTGTAATTAGCCCTGACTTTGTGTATCGTTCTAGTTGTTATTGTTTTTAAAACTTTGGCGTCGTCCTTTATTATGGACTGTTTTTAAACGAGCCAATAGACTAGACTAAGAGATAAAATTCTCCATTTATAACAGTCCGTAATAGTGCATCATATTTTCTTCACCCCCCCACCCCCCTCTTTTTTTTTTACAAAAAAAAAAAAAACCAGGAAAAACATATTTTTGGAGTTTGGGGGTTGATGGGCATGGCTGAACATTTGACAGAATGTGTTGTCATCGGAAACGAGTCTATGTGCCAAGTTTTAGCTCGATAGGTTGTGGGTCAACAAGCCTTCGGAAGATTTTTGCCTTAATCATACAAAAGCGAGCGAATTTAATATGAATGATCCGAACTACAGTTCACTATCGCTTTTAAAATATAGTTAGCACGAATGCACTTGAAAAATCCATGTTAAAAAAACGGTAGTGTTATGATATCATTAAAATGTCACGTTTTAGAACGAGTCCCTCACGGGGATGCTTGTTTGTTGGGTAACTATAGAGTTACAACGTTTTGTTTTGGATGTTTTAGTCTTGAAGTTTCTGCAAATTTTCTGAAGGTTGTTTTCTCTCTTTTGTAAGCATAGAATTTTCCAGCAAGTTCTAGGTTTTATTTTTCCAGGTAGGTATAAAAATTATGAAAATGTCAATGGAATCAGAAAGCTTATGGAACTTTTAGCTTAGTTTACAGATTTCTATAACCTTCCTGGGAATTTTCCAGGATCACGGTTAATATATCTTTATCAAATGTTTCTTATTCTAGAATGTTCGCATTTTGCTAAGGCATTTTAAGATTATATCTATAGCCTTTTTATGTTTCACGCGTTTCTAAAAGTGTCTATAATTTTTAGTTTCTAGAATGTTCCAAATGTGTGCCCTTAAAGGAGGTCCTCAAATGCAAGTGACGCCAGAGCTATTCAATGACGTTACAATTACAACGCAAGCGCCTACGTAAAGTGTTGCAACCTGGCCATCGTGATTCCTTTCAAAATATTTTCTGGTTAACCGACACTGTGAGCGTACAATGGCAGGCACTACGGTTTCTACCGGACGCCCCTAAGGCCCCAATGACTATTCATTTGGCAGTTCAAAGACGAGCGAAAAGCTTCTAGAATATGCTAAATGAGTGCAGCAGGATCTTGAATGGTTTTTTTAAAAATACTTTATAAAAGCTATACAAGGATACAATGCAGCCCCTTACGTAATCCCAGCCTTGCCGTACTGACATCCAGGGTCCAAAAAAGAAATCAAAGTTTGGAGGCGCTGGGGTAAGGAGACGGTAGACTTGAATGTCCATATCTAAGAAAGTAAATATTTGATTTCATTTAACTAGTGATGTTAATAAAATGTGGTTTTTTTTATGGATGGCTATCTCTCAATAGGATGATATAATGGATGGCTAGCTCTCAATAGGAGGATATTATGGATGGCTAGCTCTCAATAGGAGGATATTATGGATGGCTAGCTCTCAATAGGATGATATAATGGATGGCTAGCTTTCAATAGGATGATATAATGGATGGCTAGCTTTCAATAGGATGATATTATGGATGGCTAGCTCTCAATACGATGATATAATGGATGGCTAGCTTTAAATAGGATGAAATAATGGATGGCTAGCTTTCAATGGGATGATATAATGGATGGCTAGCTTTCAATTGGATGATATAATGGATGGCTAGCTTTCAATGGGATGATATAATGGATGGCTAGCTTTCAATGGGAAGATATAATGGATGGCTAGCTTTCAATATGATGATATTATGGATGGCTAGCTCTCAATAGGATGATATAATGGATGGCTAGCTTTCAATAGGATGATATAATGGGTGACTACCTTTAAATAGGATGGTATGATGGACGACTATCTGTAAATCCGATGATACTATACTCGTGAAAAGGAAATGATACGTTTTCCTTTAAAATATGTGTCATACCAATTTGAGAAAATACATCAGAGGGGGTAGACAAAAAATGGGTACGTTGACATAAGTATTCCCATACCTTAACAAAAAAAGTCGGAGAGGGAACATTGAGGGTTTGATTTTCTTTGCAACTTAGGTCATCGATATTTTCCTAATTTTCCAAAGGTACAGTTCAGAGGGCGAGGATAAAGTGTGGGCGCATATTTATGAGGATAAACAATGCGTTTATATTAAAAAATGTATTGTCAAATATTTCTTGTGGTCATACATTTCAAGTGCGACAGAAAAATAAATGTGGGAACATTTTTATGTGGGTCAAAAAATATCTCAAAAGACAATCATTTTACTCACGTGAAAATGTTATCTTCAAAATTGAGCAATATGTTTCCCCTTTACTGTTCAGATGGCGTGAACAAAAATCGTGTTAATATTTGCTTTCGAAATATGGAAATATGTTTTTTTTTACAATTTTGCGAAAAAGTTAAAGTTTATGGAAAAGTTGGTTTTGGTTTTTATGAGATTAATAATGTTTCTTTTTTTTTTTTTAAAAGAAAAGAAACCTCGAGGTTGTTACAAACGTGAAAATTGATTAAGAGATTATACTTTACATATTAGAATTATGTGTTTTTTCGATTTTCAGATAATACAGCAGATAAGCATTAATAATTCATTTTTAAAAAAATAAAAGTGGAACAAGATATGCGTAGGTCTGAAAAAAAATGACAGAACTATTAAAATGACTTTTGGGATAACTACCTTCTTCAGAAGACAATACAAAACAAGAAGAAAAAAATATTTGAAATTGAAAAACTTAAGTGTTCCTAGATCATAATTTATCTTTCTCAGTCTCTGCTCCGTGTTCTGGGCAAACTTACATTCATGGGGACATTTACATTTTGGTAAAGTTCACTAGTGGGACAAGACAGCACATTTTGGACGTCCTCTTCGTAAGCAATTTAGAAATCCTTTGCATCTCTTGTCGTTTTGAGAATAAACAATATTGTCACTAGGAGTTCGAGGGCTGAGACTATACACGGGACATCCTCCCCAATGTGGGGTAAGCACCCTCACAGGGGGGGTAGGCACCCTCACAGGGGGGCAGGCACCCTCACAGGGGGTAGGCACCCTCACAGGGGGGCAGGCACCCTCACAAGGGGGTAGGCACCCTCACAGGGGGGTAGGCACCCTCACAGGGGGTAGGCACCCTCACAGGGGGCAGGCACCCTCACAGGGGGTAGGCACCCTCACAGGGGGGCAGGCACCCTCACAAGGGGGTAGGCACCCTCACAGGGGGGTAGGCACCCTCACAGGGGGCAGGCACCCTCACAGGGGGGTAGGCACCCTCACAGGGGGGTAGGCACCCTCACAGGGGGCAGACACCCTCACAGGGGGTAGGCACCCTCAAAGGGGGGTAGGCACCCTCACAGGGGGGTAGGCACCAAATGAAAATTATTTAAATTAACAAACCTCGATCAAGTCGGTTTTATAACGAGAAATAAATTTAACACAAGAGCAGGGTGTCATCAGAACAGGGTGTCATCAGAGCAGGGTGTCATCAGAGCAGGGTGTCATCAGAGCAAGGTGTCATCAGAGCAGGGTGTCATCAGAGCAGGTTATCACAAGAGCAGGTCGTCACCAGATCAAGCTGCTTTGGGGGAGGTCTTTGGATAAGTCTGGATGGGGTGACATCATGAGAAAACAGAACTGGGTTGAGCCAGTACCAGTGACGACACCGAGCATAAGATAAATCAGACGACTAAACAAAAAGGACGTATGCAAGGTTTGTTTACCTCGGTCGCTGGCCCCTGAGTCAAGCACAATGGAATAATTTTCAATCGATGGTCGTATTTTATATCATTCGATGTTCGGAGCTCTTGTGAATGTGATGTAGCTCCATATTCAAAATTGTATCCGTACTACCACGTCACAACCGGCCGGATATTAATACAGCTTTTAGCCTGTTCGGTTTCCTCTGGGAAAAACATCAACTTACCATTAATTATATTTCTTTCAGCGATATTGTTCAACCCCACTTTAAAAAAAAAAACTCCATTTTTATTCATCAGAATAAGAGTAGACGCTTTTTCTGGATTATAATCAACCATGAATTTCATTCATACATCTTTTTGGTCAAGTGTGTCCTATGTTATAATCACTTCGTCAAAATAAACATTCAATTTCAAAAATTCCCGAACTTTTATTTTTCCGGAGAAGTTGAGTACTAGTTTAATTTTTTTTTTTTTTTTAATTTGTTGACGAAAGCTTTATGTTTCACGTGCAGCATCATCACGTGCAGTCAGTGTTTCTTTCAGAAATTTTCCCCCGAGGGGGCACTTTTGACGTTCGGGGGGGCAGTGCCAGTTTTTCAGTGGCCAGAGGCGTAGCTAAGGGGTGGCAGATGGGACATATGTCCCCGGGCGCCAGATTAGCGGGGCATCTAATGGGCATAGTGTTAATGGATGAAAATAATAGGTTTCAGAGTTTAGTGGGGGGGGGGGGGAAGGGAAAAGGGGGGGGGTGTAAAAATGAATCTTGTCCCCTTTCATCAAAGACTCACGTCAGTGACGTAGCAGTGTGGGGGGCGAACATTTGGTCTTCCCAGTTGTCATTTTTTCTTTAGTTAGAGCGGCGGGATTTTACGGACATCTGCAGAGTTTCTATCGAGAAAGGTAGCGTAGCAAAAAAGTTAACCCACCTAGGGTGGCGCTAACACTAGGCACGCCGCTGGGCAGTATATATCAGCACCAAATTTGGCTGTCATGGCAAGTAATTTTTATCGGGAAGTAGGGCAGCAGAAAATGTGTGATTGTTTAACAATCAAAAGGTGCATTTTGGAGTATACATGATTCGAATGTTTTGATAAGACATCATTTGATCGGGGGAAATAATTTTTCAAGCGTCGGGGGAGGCATTATGGCGACCAGTGCAGACACAAACTAAATTTCTTCTTCTTTTTCTGTCTATTAAGGGCCCACGATCAATTTATTGATCATTATGGCTCCTATGAATGTAGATGGGATTTGCAATGTTTCTGTGCCTGGTGTTGATGCGGATATTTCACTGGTAACAAGAGTTACCTAGTGAGGGTATCATGCACTGTATTCAATGTATCTTTAAGAAAATGTGTGAAGGGGCATTTCAAACGTTCATATATTTACTGTTAGATGTCTCGTAGAAAAATGCTAAGAATACATCAACATACACCAACTATATCTGGACTACAAATCAGGTTATGATAGCATAGACAGGAAATACATGAACGATGCTGTGCTGGAACTTGGAGTCCTTAACAAACTTACCCGACTCATACATATGACGATGGATAACTACAAAAGTAGAATCAAAGTACAGAGGGAGTACTTGAGGGAGTTCCCAATCAATCTGGGCCTCAGACATGGAAATCCGTGTATCATTTTCAACATCACTTTAGAAAAAAGCATTAGAAACATACATGTGAGCACCTGAGAGGTGGTACAGAACAACCATAAGGAACTTTATAAAGCCAGTCACTGCAATACCTGGCCTACACAGACGATATAGCGCTACTTGGGAGAAACAGCATTGATGATATAATTAAAACCTTCAGGGAACTTGAAAATGTGACGGTCAAAACTGGTCTTGATGTAAATAAAGCGAAGGCAATACTTATGATAATGTCAGGAAATACGCACTGATGACTTCATCAATATGAACATCTACGCCTTTGAGAGGGTAGCTACTTTCAAATATCTAGGGGTGACTATAAATAAGCAAGAGGAAATACATTCGGAGGTGCAAGAAAGAATAACAGCATGCAACCGTTCTTATTTCAATTTACAAAAGCTACTTCAAAGCAAAAATCTCGCTAAGGGAACAAAGAAGGCAGTACACCACTATCACAAGACCAGTAGTGAGACTTGGTTCCTATCAGAAAAGCAGAGAACCTGCTAAATATATGACCCGATGATAGACAATTTTGTTTTGGGAATCCGTACAAACTAAGAGCTATATCAATTGTACAAATACCCATCCATAGTCACAACAATATAAAAAAGGCAGACTGCCCTAGGCAGGACACATTGAAAGGATGCCGGATTCTGGAGCAACAAAAACGATCTACAGGCATAAACCTAGGGGCAGACGGCTCACCGGTCGACCAAGACTGAGATGGATTGACGATGTAGAGAAGGGCTTACAAAGGTTGGGGTTTACACATGGAGTTGTAAAGCGATGGATCGATCCCAATGGAAGAATGGGGTGGAGCAGGCCAGGGCCCTAAATGGGATGAAGCGCCACTGATGTAAACATTTCAGATATTTGGGTGGGAAGCTCTAGAAATAACGATAATAACCAAACATCACTAACTCTTCCACCAGCACAATATTAAATAAATTCAGTCCAATTGGGAGCCCTTAGGGTATGTTTTTTATCGAGAGATACTCCTTAGCTTAGACTCGCCCCTTAAAACTTTATAGGCCTAGGAAATATTTTGATAAATTCAAAATGCAAGAATGCATTTTTTTTTTACATACCGTAGTTAAATTTAGTTTCGCATCATTAAACACTTAACTGTAGAGCAACGGGAGAGATGCTAGTTAAGATTTTAGGTGTCATTAGACCTAAGAGCCATCGTGTGAGGTCTGCATCCCACATAGCTGTTTTGGGCCTCGTATATTTTAGGGGCTTAAAGTTGGGCTGTAATTACATTAAATTATCAACTTTTACTGCTAGGTAGGGAAGGAAAACAACGAAAAGTAGCACGGGCGCCATAAAAAGTCAAGCGACGTCTCTGATTGACTAAGTGTTGTATGCAAACATTTTTTTTAAAATTGAAAAGTAATGTATTTTTAAAGTTATTATTTTAAAATATTTTTGGGATCAACTACATAAAAATAATTAATTTACTACAAAATATTTTAAAAATTAAGAAAAAAGAATTCCTTCCAAAAAAGGTATCCATCACAAAAAAGAAATGGTAAAATAGTTTTACATTTTGAACGAAAAAGAAAAACCAAAAACATACATTTATTTCAAAATATTTCCAAGTTTCACCATTGTTATCGACATAAAAGTGTACATACCCCACCCCCCTTGAAATGTGTGTACCGAATAAGGTTAAATAATTGATAAAATGCAACCGCCCATTCTGGGGCGTATCTTGCTTTGTGTGGGGAATTTTTTTTTTAAACTCCCCCCCTCCCCCCACACATAATTCATTACATTTTTAATAAAAGCATCCGGGGGAGGATAACCCCCTACGTACACCACCACACACCTTTAGCAGCCCGTTGTCCCACGCCCCCTACGTACACCACCACACACCTTTAGCAGCCCGTTGTCCCACGCCCCCTACGTACACCACCACACACCTTTAGCAGCCCGTTGTCCCACACCCACACTGTTACTACACAATGAGCTGCCTTTACTATTCTTTAAAATATAAAATGCGAGGGTAAATTCCGTAAATTTGAAGCAAATATAAATTTTTTTTTTTTTCATTTTTACCAATCGTGAGCTAGGAGATATTCATCTTAAAGTCTAACGCACTCCCGATTTCCATCGCCTTTGCTCACTCCTGAATTATAGGACTATTCTAATGTTCTAATGGTCGGTAGAGTTCATTATTTGTGTCCTACACTATATCGAACTTAGTCGGTAGAGTTCATTATTTTTGTCCTACACTATATCGAACTTAGTCGGTAGAGTTCATTATTTGTGTCCTACACTATATCGAACTTAGTCGGTAGAGTTCATTATTTGTGTCCTACACTATATCGAACTTAGTCGGTAGAGTTCATTATTTGTGTCCTGCACTATATCAAACTTAGTCGGTAGAGTTCATTATTTTTGTCCGTCACTATGTCAACCTTTCTTGGTAGAGTTCATTATTTGTGTCCTACACTATATCAAACTTAGTCGGTAGAGTTCATTATTTTTGTCCGTCACTATGTCAACCTTTCTTGGTAGAGTTCATTATTTGTGTCCTGCACTATATCAAACTTAGTCGGTAGAGTTCATTATTTTTGTCCGTCACTATGTCAACCTTTCTTGGTAGAGTTCATTATTTGTGTCCTACACTATATCAAACTTAGTCGGTAGAGTTCATTATTTTTGTCCGTCACTATGTCAACATTTCTTGGTAGAGTTCATTATTTGTGTCCTACACTATATCAAACTTAGTCGGTAGAGTTCATTAACATGTGGGTTAAAAAATCAATAAACAGCCTGTTCTCGAAATATCAAGTTCTTTGTTACGCCCTAACGGTACGTGTCAATCGAGACGGTAAGGGCCTTTTTGTTCAGCTTAAGAGATCTACAGTACAATGAGTTTCACGAGGCCAAGTGCGTAACTTTAGTAGCGAGATCTTAACAAATCGTTGTTCATCATCATCATCATCATGTCCCTTGGTCCTTGGACCGTTGGGCGCCACAGATGACATAAAAACTATCCCTCTCCATTCCTCTCTGTCCTCTGCACTTCGCACAGCATCGCCTAGTTTTAATCTCGTCCACTCTTTGATGTTATCTTCCCACCTTTTTCTCTGTCTTCCTCTTCTTCTCCCTCCTCTCGTTGTGCCCTGCTTGATTTCTTTGGCGAACCCCTGTTTTTTTGTCACGTGGCCATACCTCTCAAGTTTGCGCTTTTTACAGACACCAGGAGATCATCGTACTGCCCAATTGCTTGACGAATCCTTTCTTTTACTTGTTCATGTGATATGGTCTCTATAGCAGATGCCAAGAATGCCTCTGAAACATCTCATCTCCATCGCATTTATTTTCTTTTCAAGTTCTGCTGTTAATGTCCTGGACTCACAGGCACATAACAAAATGGAGAGGATTAATGAGCGCATCAGCCTGATTTTGGTGCTGGGGGTTATATTTTTGTCGTTCCATATTTTCTTGAGCCTCTTTAGTGCTGTTGTGGTCTGCGCAATCCTAGCCATCAATTCGGGCTTGGAGCCTTCTTCCGAAACAATTGATCCTAGGTATTTGAAACTGCCAACTGTCTCTAATCTTTCCTCCCCGACCTTAATTTCAGTGGCGATGCCAGTGGTGCTATTTGTCATCATTTTTGTCTTTTCTACACTGATTTGCATGCCACAGTCTTGTCGAGACGCTTTACTAGGTTGGCTAGCTCTTCTTCGCTTCCAGCCAGTCCGTCCATGTCATCCGCAAAGCGTATGTTGGGGATTATTCTGCCACCAATGCTGACTGTACCGACATGCGTTTCCAGTGCATCTGACATTGACTGCATAAAACTGCACTGGTGGCTTTATCATAGAAGCTGCATATAATTCTGGTTAGGTTTATGTTGATGTTGTAGTGCCTCATGGTGGCCCATAAAGCAGCATGCCAAACCCTGTTGAATGCCTTCTTGAAATCCACAAAGACGAGGTATAGCTTATGTTGGTGTTGAGCATATTTCTCACATAGTATTCTGAGGTTTTAGATCTGCTCAGTAGTGCCACGTTCTAGCATGAAGACAGCCTGTTCTTCAGCAATGATTCTGTCGGCATATGTTCTTAGTCGGTTCAGAATGACCTTCAGTATGACCTTGCTTGGGTGGCTTATTAGGCTAATGGTGCGGTAGTTTTGGCATAGCCGTAGGTTACCTTTCTTGGGGAGGGTGATGATGAGAGATTGGGTCCATGATTTGGGCCATTCCCTGTCAGCCATATTTTGTTACAACTATTGGTTAGGGCATTTATCATTGCTTCTCCTCCCTGTTAAATACTAGAAAACGATCACCAGAGCAGGTAGTCACCGGAGTAGGTAGTCACTGGAGTAGGTAGTTACTGGAGCAGGTAGTCACCGGAGCAGATTTTCATCGGTAAAAAAGAATGCCACAGGACAGAGCAGTTTCCCCCAGAGCAGTTCCCCTCTGAAAAGGGTGCCACTAGCGGAGGGTGTATATTTGAAAGTCTTAAGGGAGTGACATTACGAGTTTACCGCATTGAGTGAAACTTAACCAAGTGAGATTACAAACCCAAGAGAGACCACAAACCCATGAGAGACAACAAATCCAAGTGAGGCCACAAACCCAAGTGAGACCACAAATCCAAGTGAAATCAACAAACACAAGTGAGACCACAAACCCAAGTAAAATCAACAAACAGAAGTGAGACCACAAACCCGAATGAAGCCACAAACCCAAGTGAGACCACAAATCCAAGTGAAATCAACAAACACAAGTGAGACCACAAAGCCAAATGAATCCACAAACCCACGTGAAGCCACAAACCCAAGTGATGCCACTGCGTACTACTAAATGTCCACGAACATTTTTGGCTAAGACATATACATTGAAGTCGTGACTGGCTCCCCGCCCCTTTTCCCTTACAAAATAGTAAAACACGAAAAGTTTCTAAGCAGCTGGTTATTACGCCGTGTATACGTGATCATTCGCCTGGACGCCATATTGGACATCTCTCGTTGATTTAATGCTTCGTTGAATTGGTTGTGGGTCGTAAATAATTTTTCCTTTCTTTCTGATAGCTGGCTGTGAGACGCGCACCTGTGGATTTTGTTGATCTCTGTGATTTGCGCCATTTCCACATTAATAAATTGAGGGGTGAAAATCATTTTTTTTAACATTGCCCCAACCGACTACGTCACAATATGACAAGTATTTGCTTATAATCTCATATATACATTTTGCTTGTGGTGTGATTGCTACGATTTCCGGATAGCGCGCAAAATATTATTCCCGATAACCACGCTAAATGATTTTTTTATTTTATTTTAACGCAACTGCGTTTGGTGCGTAATATTTTCTTTTCGGAAAGTGAAATCGTCTCAATTTAAAATGGTTTTCTGGTTCTGGTAGGGTACGTTGCTGCATCCATATACTGGCATATGTGCAACGGTTGGGGAAGCGATGCTGCCATCCTAACGGCTCCTAGCAGATGCCAGAGCAGCCTTGAAGCTTTATACAGATGTCGAGTTCACGGCAGTATTGTCCAGGTGGTTCCAAGCGATTATTGTGCGAGGGAAGAATGATTGTTTGTGTTGCACTGTGTTACTCCGAGGCACGGTGAAGCATTTGCTATTGCTCCGGGTGTAATTTCTCATGGGGTTGTCAGATGTTAAGTCAGTGTTAAGTGAGTATTTGGCTCTGATTAATCGACCTGGTTACTGTGGTGTGAGATACTTGTTTGCTGGTAATAAATATTCGGTTTAAAAGTGGTTGGGACATCAGAATATTAATATAGTTCCTGGCGTGAAATAAAACGTGTGCAGTGACGTATCATGTGGTAAGGGGTGTAGCAAATATTGGGATTCTAAAATGTGCGTTACTTGAGTTCATGTTTTGTCAAGTAACTTTAATAGATGGGAAGTTCACGCATTAACTCCGAACTTTGTAGGCAGGGGACACAAAAATCGAAAAAGTGGCAGGGCGACTTCAGAGTAAAGCCACGTATCTGGGTCAAACCCCACCCCCACCCCCACCCCCACCCACACCATACACGCAAAAAATCTCATCCCTTCCCACCATCCCAAAAGATTTAGACACAGAAATTAGTTTTAAAAATTCGAAAAGTTAACAGATGGTTGGGATACCACAGTTTGCGTGACGTAGCGCCCCCCCCCCTTTTCTCGCCCCTCACATATGTTATTTTTGCCCTGTTCAGTAACATTATAAGGTGTTTGATGAGGTGTGACACGCCCATGGTTTGTTACTTCATATTTTATGGGAATGAAATTGTGCAACATGATGATGCCAGGGTCGTCTGGTTATCGCCAATAATACATGTCCAATGTAATGAGTTTGTGCAACATAATGATGCCAGGGTCGTCTGGTTTCGCCAATAATACATGTCCAATGTATTGAGTTTGTACAACATGATGATGCCAGGATCTAGTTATCCACAACAATACGCATTCAATAGATTGAGTTGGAGGCAACATGACGATGAAACCAGAGGCTAAAGACGTCCCGTCACAGTTCGTAACGTCCTTACAAATGATTCTGTCACAGTTCGTAACGTTCTTATAAACGATTCTGTCACAGTTCTTAACGTCCTGATAACGATTCTGTCACAGTTCGTAGGTCCTTACAAATTATTCTATCACAATTCGTAACGTCCTTCTATCATGTGCACGGGCGGGCTCCCGCACCGGTCCTGTTTGGGCGAAACTGACCCTTTGCGCAATCAGCGATCCGCCGCTGTCTCCAGGTGGTGGGGTCTCCTTTGACTTAAACAAGACGAGCATAGCGGCAAATTGACATGTCGAGTGACAAGAAATCGAAAAAACAAAGAAAGAGTGTATCCGAATACGAAAACAAAACTCAAAATAATTATACTCGAATACCAAAAGTATTCCAATGATCATTCGATTTACTAGCCTGTGCCCAGGAAGGATTACATCCCTCGTAGTGCGCTTGCTGTGTTCTTCTTTCTACAGTGGGAGGTGAGAGAAACAATGATTATAAGAAAAAAAAAAGGTTAAAATTATTATATATGTATCAGTGGTTCTCAGCGTAGGCTTGGGGGCGGTAGGATCACCTAACGAAGGCGCTGGTTAATTTTGTAATGGTAATTTTTTTTTTAAAATCAGATCTTTTGTAAAAATAAAATAATTAAACACTATTTGATTTTCAACAATAAAAAAGGGCTGTCGTGAAAAGCTATTACTATACTCTCAGACACACGAGGAAAGACCTTTGACCTTTTCAACAGCATACGCGGCAATGACAACAAAACGAATTTCCTTAGCAATGGCAATGAACAGACAACTTTAATAAATTTAGAATAGAGTTGTCACCGACGAGTTTTTTTTAAATCTTTACATGGGACACAGAAATGTAACTCGTATTATTTCTAGCATGTCTTCAGTTTTCATGAATACGATCATAATGCTTGATTCATACGTCAAAAACAATGGTGATATACGAAATAATTTTTTAAAAATACATTTTTTTTGTATTCATCCTTTATATGAATTTTTGTGCGACTTAGCGATGTCTGCAGTTCTTACGAAATCATTATATCATATTTCCTTCATCTTCCCATTAAAAATCAGGAAAAACTGAATTTTGGGTGGGTGGGGCTGAACATTTGAAAGCATGTGTTGTCATTGGCCAAGAGACTATGTGCCAGGTTTCACCTATAATGATGACGGGAATCGGGTCAATAAGCTTCCCTTTGAAAAACATGATAAACTGAGGTGAGGGGCTGATAATTCTTTAGAATTTGAAGTCATTGGCACCGAGTCTATGTGCCAAGTTTCAGTTCGATAGGATGTCGGGAGGTGGGTCGGTTATCCACCCGAAGATTTTTGCCTTTATCTTAGAAACACGAATTATTATTTTTTTTAGAGAAGACCCAAAACAACGATTTTTTGGTATAAATCCTTTATATCCATTTATGTTTGCATTTATGTCATTGTACGTGACTGATCATTTATTAAGAAGTTGTTATGTAAATGGGTGAACATCTGGCGTTTCATATTTCCTTTATGTTCGCTTTGAAAAAGCATTTTATATTTTATTGTATATCCAAATATGTCACACATACAATGTACATAGCAACAGCTACACAATTAATCTCCCCGTGACAAAACACGCAACCATTTTTCCCTAGCACGCGTGCTATATTGCCAAAGACAAATAAGAACTGGAGCAGGCTTCCAAAAGGAACAGTTGAAGCGACAACACTTGACACCTTTGCGTCTGTTGCTTCCTGTCTTCCACCCCCCCCCCCCCCCCCCCCCCGTGCATGATACCATCGCCGAGTAACCCTTGCAACCAGTGAAGAATCCTCTTCAATACCAGGCACAGAAACATCGCGAGCTCCCTCTACATAAATAGGAGCCACAATGATAAATGCATTGATCGTGAGCTCTTAAACTATAGCAGAAGTAGACATTTCTTATTTCTTCAAATTGAACGCAGCGTTACATGTATTACATCAATGATAAGCACATATATTTAGTAAATGTTTCATAGAAAATATGTTGCCAAACATTTTGAAATACAAATAACCAACTACATTTTGCTACTGAAACAAATTTACTGTTTCTCGAAAGCATGCCACCAACAGAAACATTTAGGGAAGCCCTGAACATAAATCTATTTGACAAATACTTAAGCTTGGTAAAAATTAATGTTGTTGTTGTTCGCCCGTCAAATCTACTAGAACCATCCAGTCATCCGGTTAGTGGGGTGGGTTACGATGGCTTGCCAATCCTATACGTGCTCGAAATAATCTGTGGCACCGCGGCCGGGGGATAGTTGCTGTAGTCGAGGATATAATAATGTTCTTTCGGGCGTGCCTGCGTGTCTCAATGGTGGTCATCCCACTGGCTTCATAAGATTTAGCCCCTATCTTGACCACTGATCTCCACTTGACTCTGTCCTGAGCTGTCTGCTCCCATTTAGTAGTGTCGATGCTGAAGGCCTTTAGTGCTACTTTCAGTGTGTCTTTGTAACTTTTTTGTACCTCATTGGGAGCGCTTGCCTGTCGAGAGTTCACCATAGAATAGTTGTTTAGGGAGCCGGGGGTTTTCCATACGGGCAACGTGTCCCATCCAACGGAGTTGATACTGCATCAGGGTGTTGAAGATACTAGGTATGTTCGATCTAGCGAGAACCTCTGTGTCAGGAACTTTGTCTTGCCACCTGATGCCTGAAGCTGGTTGTGTGAAAATGGTTAAGTTTTTTTGGCGTAACGCTGGTAGACTGTCGTTTCACATCCGAAGAGCAATGTCGAGAGGACAGCTGTGCTATAGACATTGATCTTCGTTTCCCGTCTGATACCTCTCTTGTCCCAAACAGTGCTGCGGAGCCTACCAAATATGGGACTAGCCTTTGCATTTCTGGCATTCATTTAATCATCCATGATGACAGATCTGGAGAGGGTGCTGCCCAAGTAAGTAAATTTATCCACCGCGTTAAGACGCTGTCCGCTGATGATGATGTTTGGTTCAGCGTAGGGCCTACTGGGAGCTGGCTGACACAACACCTCAGTCTTCTTCGCGTTGATTGTTAGGCCAAAGTTGTTGCAGGCCTCAGAGAAGATATCAACGCTTTGCTGCATGGCAGCCTCAGAGTCAGCATTGAGGGCACAATCGTCCGCAAACAGAAGCTCGTTTATGGTGGTATGTTTTACCTTTGTTTTAGCTTGAAGCCTCTTTAGATTGAAGACAGATCCATCGGTGCGGAAACGGATTGGCAAGCCCGTGGTGGAGTCCCTGAACGCATCAGACAGCATTGCAGAATACGTAATACTGAAGAGCGTGGGAGCTAGGACACAGCCCTGCTTTAAACCGTTTGTGACAGGGAATGCTTGAGGTGACTGACCGTTGTCCTGCACTCTGGCCATCATGCAGCTGACGGATGATTGTGAATTTCTCTGGGCATCCGTACTTCTGCATGCTTTTCCACAGGCCACCTCTATTGACCCTGTCAAAAGCCTTATTCAGGTCAATACATGTGGAATATAGGTCTATATTTTGCTCCTGACATTTCTCTTGACAAAGGGAAGTAGAAGAAATAACTTGGCTCACAATTTGTCCATACGCCTGTTATACAATGACTAAAAGAGCTACCTTTCTATATCAGAGATTTTGTTAGCTGGGATGAAAAAAAACAGAGACTTTTTGCATGGCATGTTTTATCAGCTGTGATAAAACAATGAGTATTGTTGATAACATGTTTTGTTAACGTAAAAAAAACAACAATGACCTTTTTGGATTGGATGTTTTGTTAGCTGTGTTGATTGTTTTGCTGAAGCGTATAAGTGTTCCCGCCATAAAATCCTAAACTGAACAGTGGGTCTCAAATTTTTTAAAAATTGTTTTACAACCCTTCTTTTCACCGTCACTCAGAATATAATTCCCACCATAATTTTCAGTGGCTCTCAAACTTTTTCGAGCACCTTCTCATTCGTGTCACTGTTACAAGGTGGCTGTAACTATAATTAGTTAGGAAAATACGCGTTAATTAATTGATTACAATTTATACTATAGCATAGAATGTATAGGGCGATGTGTAAATGAAGCTTGAGGACTGGGGCTGTTCAGTTCAGCCCAGTGGCGTAGCTAGGGGGTCTGCAGCGGGGGTGCGGACCGCAACCGCGTGAACCGTTTCAGATGTGACACCCAATTGAAAAAATGCATATTTACAGAGCACACACTGCACGGTGTAACCGAATTTCATAAAAGTATAACCAATCACATGTAAATTTTCCACACATGTAACCAATCCAAAGGCGTACTTTATTCAAATTTCAAGTCTGAATCCTCATAAATGATGTGACCCTATAATTAGGCCAGATAAACACCGTTTTGGTCATGATTCAACGCCGATTAAAGTGTTCGGTATTTTTCATGAGAGGAAACTATATATATCTAAATTCTGAGAGCTAAAGTTTTCCTTTGATACCAAATACAATGTGGTCGAGCGATTCTCAGTAAAGGCATCGAATCGGTAAAAAATAAAAAAAACTTTTATTTTAAAAAATGATTTTTTAGCCATTTACAGATTTAACAAAATAATTTTTTTACAAAATTTTCTAATATCTTTTAAAATTTATTTAAACTTATTTAAAGTTAAAATATTTTTTTTTAATATATTGTTTTTGAAACGAAATTTATCAAAATCCAGAAATACTCAAATAGAGGCAGAGACAATTTGAACTGGATACGTTAAAAATAGAGAAAGATAAACAGAGACAATTTGAACTTTATAAGTTAAAAATAGAGGCAGATAAACAACGACAATTTGAACTTGATAAGTTAAAAATAGAGGAAGATAAACAGAGACAATTTTAACTGGATAAATTAAAAATCGAGGCATATAAACAGAGACAATATGAACTGGATAAGTTAAAAATAGAGGCAGATAAGCAGAAACAATTCGAACTGGATAAACAGATACAATTCGACCTTGATACGTTGAGAATAAAGCTAGATAAAGAAATTAGATTGGCGGAAACAGAATTGTTAATTGATCCGTCGGTTGACGTTAAAATGGACTACGCGGACAGTGCTGACATAACGCCTTTGGCGAAGGACATAGATATAGATTCATGTCAAAAGTGGTTGGGTTACAGCGACCACGAGGTTGAAGTTATTAGTTTATTACAGGAACCCCAGTGGAAAGAAGAAAGGGGACGTATATTTAATAAGGTAGAGGTAATTGGAAATTACCTTAAGTGGACGTCTGAAAGGGATTGTCCAAGCATCACAGTGCGTAATGAATTGCTTGTTTGCGGAAACGGGTTGCTTTTAAAGCAAAGAGAGGCCTGGTGTAATGTCTGAGGACATGATTTTTGTTGTATCTCATGGTGAGCCATAAGATAAAGTAAGTCCTGGAGTTGAATTGTCTGATTTTTTTTTGTGTGAAGTTGAGGAGGATAGGGGAATCCCTGAGGTGAGGGAGGGAGAGAAAATTGTTGCTGATAAACATTGTTACGTAAATGAGTCACTGGATATTGTGAGCAAGAGTTGCTCAAAAGTTCATTCAGTTGAAGAGAGAGTCGCCAGCTCTAAATGGGTCCTTGTTTATGAGTTTGCGGATGAGGTGAGAGTTCAAGTCCATGAGTTGGGAGGTGAAGTTTTTTATTTTATTGTTGAAAATGAATTTTTTTAAATGAACTATGACCATGATTGCTCTGATGTTTTTAATTTGTATAATCATTTTCAGGAAACTCATTCTCCATTGTGTAAAAATTTTAAAATATGACTTGTGACCACGGGTCAAAAGACCAACGAAAAGGCTATGTAATAATAATTAACATGTTGCAACATAGAGTTATTAAATCCACGGACAAAAGAAATGTACCGCCATCTGTGCATATGTCATAGAAATAGAAGAGCAAATAAAGGCTGCTTATATTGTGGTGAGGCATCTTTTACCTCTAGTAATGTTAGGCACTTATGTATTTTTCCAGTGACTGTCAAAGATTTTTAAAAATACTTATAATGATATGAATTTCATAATCTTGGTTATTGTTACAAGATCATAATTGATTTAATTGCCCTGATATGTAAGAGATAAAGGGAATTATTTTACTGTATAATTTCATTGTTATGAAAATGAATTTCTATTATTGAAATTTATAAATGAAATTCATTTCACTGATTTCATTTATATATGGTCGGACGATTTTTAACTCTTGAATTGTGATTAATATGTAGGAATGATAGGATTTATTGATTTTCAGAGAATCGTAATAATTGTCTTTTTGGTACAGACCATTCGTTTATCTGAATGTTTCGAATTGATGATGATTAAGTGAATTTTTTTTGTGTGGAAGTCGATTTAACTTCGTAAGACAAATCTGAAATGAAAGAGGGGGGATATGTCGAGTATGGGAGTTCGTTAGTTATTGTTGCGATTGATTGTCATGTTTATGACGCGCGGTGTGTGTTAGAGCTTTTATAAGTTAATGAACGCTTTTCCCGCGCTTGACTGAATGACGTACTTTTATGTTAATTGTGACGTATTGTTTAGTCAGTTTGTGACGTAAGTTTTAGCCGTGCGGCAGTATTGAGTGGAACGTTGTGGAAGTAAGATGTGTTTCTAGTAGGTCTGATAGCGAGCTGCGCTAGACCATAATATATTCATGATTCTATTGAAGTTCCAGCCTGTATTCATCATTGGTTATTAAAGTTATAGTTAGTACAAAAAGACTTGAGTTTATTCACTAATAGTAGGAATAGTAAGACCTATTACAACGTGTTGTGGGAACTTGACGAATGACTCAATCCAGAAGAACATAGAGGAGTTGACAAGTGTCATATCAGCTAATGAAGAAGAGTTATTAATGTCCGTTCCAAAATTAACCTCTTTTTATGATGAGTTATCAGAAGATGAACATTTAAAAGAAATACCAAGGCAGCTGATATTGACTTTCAAAAAAGGCATGGATTAGTCAGTATTTGATGTTTCAAAATTCTTAGCTGAATGGGACTTCCTAGAATCTCTTGGTAAGCCTTATTTTCTTTCTTACATTCTGTGTGCCTGTGGCATCAAAACTAAGGCTTATCGATAACTGTTTACGATCCACTAGGTGTCTTTCAAAGCATTTTTGATCTGGCTCTAAAATCAATTAAAAATGAGACGGTGAAGGATATTTATTTTGATCAAGTGATTGACAGATGTGCATCTTTGAAGACCTTGGAAGGATAATATTAAATAAAGTAAATTTAAAGTAAAAATAACTACAACATAACGCTGTTACGGTTCTTAAATGCGTTGACCTCCTGACCTTCAATTTATTTGTTTTCGGTCTTTCCATTTTATACCGTCGACTTATTAAGTTATTTTAAAAAACCCATCGAGGAAGTCGAATTGGGGTGGGGTGTGGAGGGGGGGGGGAGACTGTCACCATGAGTTTACCGCACCGGGTGACACTAACTCTAGCTACGCCACTGAGATCAGTACATATTGTTTGCGACGGCCAAGACGAACCGACTATGTTTTATTTAGGAGGGATGCGGTGCGCAAGGTAATACAAACTCAGCGGCTCTCAGCTTGTGGGTCACGATCCCTTTGGGGGTCGAGCGACCCATTTACAGGGGTCGCCTTTGACCATCGGAAAACACGTATACTCTACATTTATGAAGTAGCGAAGAAAATAGTTTTGTGTTTGGGAGTCGCAACATCATGAGGAACTGTATGAAAGGGTCGCGGCATTAGTAAGGTTGAGAACCACTGTCGTAGCCAGATGTTTAAGGGTAGCGTCGACGAATGGTGTCACTTTTTAAAATTAATAACAAACTCCTGTTTGACTGATCGGTACTCAGTGATTAAATGAGTAGGTCTCATGTACAACATACACACATAAATATTTAAGAAGCTGTTGTGAAATGTATCATTACTCAAGGAAATCGGAAAATTTTGACGAGGCTTAACACTAAATTTGATTATTTTTTTTATTCGACCAATAGAGTATGAACTTTATCTGTTTTGTAGTTTCGATCAAACTCGTTCGTATGTTCAAAACTATAACGTGACGTTTTCTATATGACATGACGTTTTCTACTTGACGTGACGTTTCTTTAATGGCGTGACATTTTCTACATGACGTGACGTTTTTTTCATGGCGTGACATTTTGTACAAGACGTGACGTTTCTTTCATGGTGTGAAATTTTCTACATGACGCCACTTGACGACCCTGTACTTGAAACTTTGATATTAGTTCACTTATTAACCCAGACATTCTGTTTTTTTCCAACTTCCAGTAAAGACCCAACTTTCAGTCAAAATCCAACTTCCAGTAAAGATCCAACTTCCATTAAAGATCCAAATTCCAGTTAAGATTCAACTTCCAGTAAAGATCCAACTTCCAGTTAAGATCCAACTTCCAGTAAAGATCCAACTTCAAGTAAAGATCCACCATCCACTTAAGATCCAACTTCCAGTTAAAGATCCAACTTCCAGTTAAAGATCCAACTTCCAGTTAAAGATCAAACTTCCAGTCAAAGATCCAACTTCCAGTTAAAGATGCGATTCCCGAGCTTGACCCGAGCCCTGTACTACGTCGGCGTGTTCTCCAGCTGGACAGTCACGTCCTACCTGTGCCACCTGTTCGCAAAGATGTTTTTAAGTCTTTTCGCCACTAGTTTCGGGGTCAATTTCTGGACCAGTTTGGCCGGCGCTCTGACGATCACCATCTTTCAGACACGTACGAACCACTTTATTCTTGTTTGTTTCTTTTTTTTACTTCTCTTGTTGTTGCCCCGCCCCATACAAATATTACCAGATGTTACCAGCACGGAACCTTTGACACATTTTTGTAGACATGTAAAGTTTAACGAGTGAAACTGATTTAACAAGGGTCGGTATCGTATTTTACTACAAAGTTTGTTGGGTTTTTTTCACCCCAAAATGACACACTAAATTACTTAAAGATTGAATGCCCCATTGCAATGCTAAATCTACCTGGAGAATTTGAAAATATGTTTAAAGTGTATATCAGTGGTTTCCCAGTTTGTTTTTTTTCCCACGCCCACCTGAGCACACAAAATGATGTTATGTTCCTCCCTATTGTATCTAACATGCACCATCCCTTAAAATACAATTCCGCAGAGGCTTAACCCCCCCCCCCCACACCACACCCTACATAATCTTCAAATTATTGGTGGGCAGAAGTAGAGATGTTGGTGGGCAGCAGTAAAGATGTTTGTGGGCAGCAGTAGAGATGTTGGTGGGCAGCAGCAGAGATGTTGGTGGGCAGAAGTAGAGATGTTGGTGGGCAGCAGTAGAGATATTGTTGGGCAGCAGTAGAGATGTTGGTGGGCAGAAGTTGTGATGTTGGTGGGCAGCAGTAGAGATTTTGGTGGGTAGCATTAGAGATGTTAGTGGACAGCAGAAAGAGATGTTGGTGGGCAACACTAGAGATGTTGGTGAGCAGCAGTAGAGATGTTGGTGGGTACCAGTAGAAATAGTGTGAGCAGCTGTAGAGATGGTATTGGGCATCAGTAGAGATATTGTGGGCAGCAGTTGAGATGTTGGTGGGTAAAAGTAGAGATGTTGGTGGGTAACAGTAGATATTTAAATGATTTATTGTATTTCAACTATAAGAAGTTACCTTTGTTTTCCCCAGTGGTGTGTTTTGCATCTATAAAAATAAACGACGAGAAGAAAGATAACCAAAAACTAACAAATGCCTCGCTTCATGCCCTTGCCACATTTTTTACCAACTTTAGCATGGCGGTCATGTTCGCCTCTTCTACACTGGCCATCAAGGTAAATTAAGAATGCTTTAATCTAACAAAGGTTTAGAATCGTTTATCTATTCATATAATTAATGAGAAGGGATATGTGTTTTTTTAAAACAACTCTCTCATCATACATATTTATATCAATTGATAATCAACCATTTGACCAACATTTACCCTTATCAAAACATTTGACCAACATTTACCCTAACCAAAACATTCGACCAACATTTACCCTAACCAAAACATTTGACCAACATTTACCCTAACCAAAACATTTGACCAACATTTACCCAATCATAAATATTCGACCAACATTTACCCGAACCAAAACATATGACCAACATTTACCCTAACCAAAACATTTGACCAACATTTACCCAATCATAAATATTCGACCAACATTTACCCTAACCAAAACATTCGATCAATATTTACACTAACCAAAACATTGGACCAACATTTACCCTAACCAAAACATTCGACCAATATTTACCCTAACCAAAACATTCGACCAAAATTTACCCTAACCAAAACATTCGACCAACATTTACCCTAACCAAAACATTCGACCAACATTTACAATAAAAACAAGTGCAACAAACGTTTCTTTTTAAATTATTTTTTTTAAATTTTGAGCTGATCTAAAAAACACCAAGAAATCACCGATGGCGTGTTATCGTGTCATAAAATGACAATTTCTAGCATTAGAATAATGCCGATGAAATAACTCAGATAAACTTGCCTCATTCAATGTCTGACTCCATGACATGACGTTTCGTACCCCATCTCTACCACAGTTAATGGAGCCTATCACCAGCGCCATGATACAGTATTTCGTCGTGGGCACGCCCCTGAAAGCCACGGCCACGGTGAGCCTACCGTTGATCGTCATGGGCGCCATTGCGTTCACGGGGAACCCGCTGTCAGAAGTGAGCCTGACGCTCGGAGTTGGGGCCGCCTTTGTGTCGAATATCGTTTTTGCTTTCAGGTCAGTATTTAGACCTGGGCTTCCCAACCTTGTCTGACTAACGCTCCAACATGAAGACCCTCCGACACCCACCCCCCCCCCCCCCCAAAGCCCCCCCAAAACAACAACAAAAAACGACTAATTTTTATCTGAAAGATTGACATTCTTTTTCACCGTCTGTTAATGACTCGAGATTTGTCATTGTAAGATACTACTTAGAATGTAAGATACTACTTAGAATGTAAGATACTACTTAGAATGTAAGATGCTACTTAGAATGTAAGATACTACTTAGAATGTAAGATGCTACTTAGAATGTAAGATGCTACTTAGAATGTAAGATGCTACTTAGAATGTAAGATGCTACTTAGAATGTAAGATGCTACTTAGAATGTAAGATGCTACTTAGAATGTAAGATGCTACTTAGAATGTAAGATGCTACTTAGAATGTAAGATACTACTTAGAATGTAAGATGCTACTTAGAATGTAAGATGCTACTTAGAATGTAAGATGCTACTTAGAATGTAAGATACTACTTAGAATGTAAGATACTACTTAGAATGTAAGATGCTACTTAGAATGTAAGATGCTACTTAGAATGTAAGATGCTACTTAGAATGTAAGATGCTACTTAGAATGTAAGATACTACTTAGAATGTAAGATGCTGCTTAGAATGTAAGATGCTACTTAGAATGTAAGATACTACTTAGAATGTAAGATACTACTTAGAATGTAAGATACTACTTAGAATGTAAGATACTACTTAGAATGTAAGATGCTACTTAGAATGTAAGATGCTACTTAGAATGTAAGATGCTACTTAGAATGTAAGATGCTACTTAGAATGTAAGATGCTACTTAGAATGTAAGATACTACTTAGAATGTAAGATGCTACTTAGAATGTAAGATGCTACTTAGAATGTAAGATGCTACTTAGAATGTAAGATGCTACTTAGAATGTAAGATACTACTTAGAATGTAAGATACTACTTAGAATGTAAGATGCTACTTAGAATGTAAGATGCTACTTAGAATGTAAGATACTACTTAGAATGTAAGATGCTACTTAGAATGTAAGATGCTACTTAGAATGTAAGATACTACTTAGAATGTAAGATACTACTTAGAATGTAAGATGCTACTTAGAATGTAAGATACTACTTAGAATGTAAGATACTACTTAGAATGTAAGATACTACTTAGAATGTAAGATACTACTTAGAATGTAAGATACTACTTAGAATGTAAGATACTACTTAGAATGTAAGATGCTACTTAGAATGTAAGCTGCTACTTAGAATGTAAGATGCTACTTAGAATGTAAGATGCTACTTAGAATGTAAGATGCTACTTAGAATGTAAGATGCTACTTAGAATGTAAGATGCTACTTAGAATGTAAGATGCTACTTAGAATGTAAGATGCTACTTAGAATGTAAGATGCTACTTAGAATGTAAGATGCTACTTAGAATGTAAGATACTACTTAGAATGTAAGATGCTACTTAGAATGTAAGATGCTACTTAGAATGTAAGATGCTACTTAGAATGTAAGATACTACTTAGAATGTAAGATACTACTTAGAATGTAAGATGCTACTTAGAATGTAAGATGCTACTTAGAATGTAAGATGCTACTTAGAATGTAAGATGCTACTTAGAATGTAAGATACTACTTAGAATGTAAGATACTACTTAGAATGTAAGATACTACTTAGAATGTAAGATACTACTTAGAATGTAAGATACTACTTAGAATGTAAGATGCTACTTAGAATGTAAGATGCTACTTAGAATGTAAGATGCTACTTAGAATGTAAGATACTACTTAGAATGTAAGATGCTACTTAGAATGTAAGATACTACTTAGAATGTAAGATGCTACTTAGAATGTAAGATACTACATAGAATGTAAGATACTACTTAGAATGTAAGATGCTACTTAGAATGTAAGATACTACTTAGAATGTAAGATACTACTTAGAATGTAAGATGCTACTTAGAATGTAAGATACTACTTAGAATGTAAGATACTACTTAGAATGTAAGATACTACTTAGAATGTAAGATGCTACTTAGAATGTAAGATGCTACTTAGAATGTAAGATACTACTTAGAATGTAAGATACTACTTAGAATGTAAGATGCTACTTAGAATGTAAGATGCTACTTAGAATGTAAGATGCTACTTAGAATGTAAGATGCTACTTAGAATGTAAGATGCTACTTAGAATGTAAGATACTACTTAGAATGTAAGATACTACTTAGAATGTAAGATGCTACTTAGAATGTAAGATACTACTTAGAATGTAAGATACTACTTAGAATGTAAGATGCTACTTAGAATGTAAGATGCTACTTAGAATGTAAGATGCTACTTAGAATGTAAGATACTACTTAGAATGTAAGATACTACTTAGAATGTAAGATGCTACTTAGAATGTAAGATACTACTTAGAATGTAAGATACTACTTAGAATGTAAGATGCTACTTAGAATGTAAGATACTACTTAGAATGTAAGATACTACTTAGAATGTAAGATGCTACTTAGAATGTAAGATACTACTTAGAATGTAAGATGCTACTTAGAATGTAAGATACTACTTAGAATGTAAGATACTACTTAGAATGTAAGATGCTACTTAGAATGTAAGATACTACTTAGAATGTAAGATGCTACTTAGAATGTAAGATACTACTTAGAATGTAAGATACTACTTAGAATGTAAGATGCTACTTAGAATGTAAGATACTACTTAGATTGTAAGATACTACTTAGAATGTAAGATACTACTTAGAATGTAAGATGCTACTTAGAATGTAAGATACTACTTAGAATGTAAGATGCTACTTAGAATGTAAGATACTACTTAGAATGTAAGATACTACTTAGAATGTAAGATACTACTTAGAATGTAAGATGCTACTTAGAATGTAAGATGCTACTTAGAATGTAAGATGCTACTTAGAATGTAAGATACTACTTAGAATGTAAGATACTACTTAGAATGTAAGATACTACTTAGAATGTAAGATGCTACTTAGAATGTAAGATGCTACTTAGAATGTAAGATGCTACTTAGAATGTAAGATGCTACTTAGAATGTAAGATGCTACTTAGAATGTAAGATACTTCTTAGAATGTAAGATGCTACTTAGAATGTAAGATACTACTTAGAATGTAAGATGCTACTTAGAATGTAAGATACTACTTAGAATGTAAGATGCTACTTAGAATGTAAGATACTACTTAGAATGTAAGATGCTACTTAGAATGTAAGATACTACTTAGAATGTAAGATGCTACTTAGAATGTAAGATACTACTTAGAATTTAAGATACTACTTAGAATGTAAGATGCTACTTAGGATGTAAGATACTACTTAGAATGTAAGATGCTACTTAGAATGTAAGATACTACTTAGAATGTAAGATGCTACTTAGAATGTAAGATACTACTTAGAATGTAAGATACTACTTAGAATGTAAGATACTACTTAGAATGTAAGATACTACTTAGAATGTAAGATACTACTTAGAATGTATGATACTACTTAGAATGAATGCACTGTTACTTTATCTTATAATGAATCACTTATTCAAAAAAGACTATTATTGACCTGTCAAACTACCAACCCAACCCTTTACAACCCAACCCTTTACAACCCAACCCTTTACAACCCAACCCTTTACAACCCAACCCTTTACAACCCAACCCTTTACAACCCAACCCTTTACATTTTCCTATTTTAAAAAAAAACTAAACACATTTCTCCATACAGAGACTGACTGTCCCCTCCCCTCCCCCCACCCACACACACATATTATCTTAAAAATTGTGGGGGCGTACGAAGCAAACACTGGTGTAGACCCTGATTATATGACATCGAGTAGTACTAAGATTTATATGTTATGTGTACACAGCACGCTACCCCACCACGGCCGTTTTTGCTAGGGTCCAAGTTTCACTTGCGTGTGTTACAACTGGTCTTATTACAGTTATTATATAGTTTTACCTTTGTTTCTCTTTTAATATTTTTACATTTGATCATTTTCTGACTACTGAAGTATGTCTTGCTTCCGGTCGATATTCTTTGTTTTATATCTGTCAGTAATTCATTTCTTTGATTTAATAAAGATAATAGGTTTTTTTATTTCATTTATTTTTTTCAAAAGTCTGGTTTCTAATCTTAATGGTTTCAACTGTATGTTCTACTCTTATCATTGTTATGTTTTTTTTGTTTTGGTTGTTAACTTCCAGAACTGCTTGTGGTGATGCGTCTTTAAATTTAATAAAAACCTTTTGATGTGTCTTTACTACTTTCCCCTTAAAATTGATATGTCTTCATCATATGTAAGATATTGAAGGGGTTGATTGTAGAGAGTGCCTATTGGTTGTGGGTCTTGGGTTTCCTTCAAAAAAGTATCCTTTTATTGCTCCTCGGGGGTCAATATGTATGCTTCTTATAACCCTCTCCAAAATTAGGTTTAAAAGCACACAAGACAGTGAGTCTCATTGTCTTAGGCCTCGTCTAATTTTAAAGTCCTTTGAATATTCTCTTTAAACCTTGATTTTGCTGTTTGAGGTTTTTAAGTTGTAGGTATCAGTCTTGTCAGTTTATTGGGTGTTCAAAACTCCTGCAGAGTCTCATATATATATTTTCTTTTGATTCTGTCATACGCCATTTTATAGTCCACATAGAGTTGACGTACTGGTATATTATATTCGTAGCATTTCTCTAAAAGGTATCTAATGGTGAAAATCTGATCAGTCGTTGATCTCTTTTGTATGACTTGCCATTGGTAGTCACCAATTTTTTTGTTCAGTGTATGTTTGTAGTCATTTGGCAATTAGTTTTGTCAGTATTTTGTATGTATCATTGTCAGTATAGGGAAATTCCTCTGTAATTTGTGAATTGAAATGTGGGACCTTTCTTGTGTATAGGAGTTATTAGTGCTGTTTCCCATTTTCTCTTCTCGCAAAATGTTAGTCAAAGGTTTATGTGTGTTTGTGTGTGTAATTCTCTTCTTCCATATTTAATAAGTTCTGCTGTGACCAGGTTTTCTCCCTGGGCTTTGTCGTTTTTCATCGAATTGATTACTTTTGCAGTTTCTTCCAAAGTTGGGTAATTTATTAAATGGTCTGGTTCTCCATGTGGTGGTTGATAATTTTCATCTTGTCCATTGTCTGTATTTAGTATTCCCTCAAAATATTCAACCCACCTCTCCAGTACTCTACTATTTTCCATAATTAGTTCTCCATCATTAAATTACTCTCACACATTTGATGTTACTTTTTCTTTATATATTAAAGGCCTTTGATCAATTTATTCATCATTATTGCTCCTATGCATGTAGAGGGGATTGGCAATGTTTCTGTGCCTGGGGGTTGAAGGAGGATATTTCAATGCCTAGGATCTATATGGAGAATAAATTAATAACAAGATTTGGTACGTTGACTCCATACGGTATAAACCAAATCCACAATTTTACATAACTGCCACGTCTTTTTCCTGATTGGCTTTTTACATTTTAATTCAAGTCACTTCCTTTCCATTCTTCTTTACTTTATTTCTGTCTAGTTTTTTGTGCCCACTCTTATTTTTTCTCTTTTGTTTAGGTAGGATATATGTATGTATATATATATATTATGTAAATGTAATTTATACATATTTAAATGTCTTGATGTTGTACCGATGAAGGCACATGTGCCGAAACGTTTACTTATTGATTATTTAACACTATTATTAAAGCTTAACGGTAAATGTGTAGCTGTAGGGCCACTCTTTTTTACCATGGCCGCCATCTTGGTTGCCCCGACCCGCGCACTTTTACGTGTTCACGGGTCGGGACAACCAAGATTGCGGCCGAGGAAAAATAAAATAACTCATGTTTTTGATATAATGACGAATAAAACGTTTTTAAAAATGAAAAAATGATCTAAATCTATCCCTCACCCTAACCTGAACCCTAAATTCCTCCCTAACCCGGTTTTGACCCTCTCCCTAACAGGGTTTTGACCCTCTCCCTAACAGGGTTTTGACCCTCTCCCTAACAGGGTTTTGACCCTCTCCCTAACAGGGTTTGACCCTCTCCCTAACAGGGTTTTGACCCTCTCCTTAACAGGATTTTGACCCTCTCCATAACAGTGTTTTGACCCTCTCCCTAACAGGGTTTTGACCCTCTCCCTAACCAGGGTTTTGACCCTATCGGAACCAGCGTTTTGACACTCTCCTTAGCCTAACGTGGCACTGGGTTTTGACCCTGAAAAGTAGGAAAATATAAAAAAAAAAACAAAGAAAAGTGGCCAAAATTAATTATAAAATAAAGAAGTAATGAAAACCCAACTTACATTTTCATGGAATACACTTTAACACACTTTTTTTCAGGTTCCAACGAAAAGAATATCCAAAAATTAATGAAACACACCGTGGTCAACCTCTAAGATTATCTTAAAAAATGGCGGCGCTTGGCGGCGCTTATTAACATATTTAATAGGCCAACCAATGAAATTTTAAAAATTATAATTAATCAACCAATAAAAATTTGCCACCGTCATATGAATGAAAATGTAACTCTATTTAAAAAAATATTTAAAAAATAAGGGGAGTGAATCCACGCAAATGACGCCATGGCCATACAGCTACACATTAGCCAGCTTAACATATATTGTTATATTGACACAGATTGTTCGTGTCCAATTAATCTCTTTCGAGAAACATGGTGCATTTAACGGTTGCTGTCTTTAAAGCAATAAGATCGGTTAATTTTTTAAACTTTATTCGAGGCAACTTCACTGCTTAAATGTTTAAGTTATTGACATTAAAAAAACATTAACACATTTTCATTTTTTTTAAAATTTATTTTTGAATACAGGAATGTAGCTTTAAAACAGCTCAATGCCAGTGACCAAAGTGGTATACGCTTTCGCACCATCGATGTATTTTCTGTGTGGTTCCCTGCGGCCCTCTTGGTGCTCTGTGGTGTAGGCTTGTGTTTGCAGAGACTCGGAGTTATCCCCCATAGTTTGCTGGAGGCCACCACCTATGGGTTCATGTCGGCCACATTTCATGTGACTTATTCGTACGTTTCTGTTGGATTGGTTTTAAAAGAGGTCGGTGTAGAATTTGGTTAAATTAGCTTTAATAACTTCTAAAAGTCGAAACATGTTTTAAATAATAATATATAAACTAATAAACTTTAATATTCGCAGGTGTGTGTGTGTCAGTGAATGTGTGTGTGTGTGTGTGATGCAGTGACGTAGCTAGAGTTGGTGCCTCAAGAGGGGGGGGGGGGGCTATGTCTTTGTCCCACATTTTCATTTTTCATGCACATCTTTGAGTTTTACGGACATTTACGGACAGGTCACTTTCGGAACGGTTGGCAAACCTGGCCACGACCTCCTTGCGCCTCTGGAGTGATTTCCACAATTAAGGTGTATCTAACGGCATGATCTGAAATATAGCAGTAGTCAGTAGCGTCACTGGGGTTTGGTGTGTCAAAGTGCAATAAACTTGTTGTGTCCAGTAGTCAGTAGCGTCACTGGGATTTGGTGTGTCAAAGTGCAAAAAACTTTTGTGTCATCCACTCGAAACTTACATAACCACAATGACCTCTTCCGAGTCTGCCTGCTAATATGACAACCTGCTCTGGTGACAAACTGCTCTTGTAAAAGACATAAGAATAACAACAATCCGAAATGCCATCTTCCAAATAATCTCCACTAATTTAAGTCAAAGTAGTTGGATAATCATCAGCTTTCTTTAAAACAGTTTTGAAAAAAGTTTTGGGGCGGGGACGAAAACAATGTTCATTTCCATCAATGCATGCCCGCACAGACATTTACAACAAGTAGGTCAGTATGTCATTGTCATGTCGTTTCAGATGTCAGTCGTGAGCCATGCTGTCCTCAACATCTCAAAGCGCCTCCTGGTGGTGGTCCTCCTGTACATGTCTAGTGTACGCGTCGCCACGTCAACGAATTTCGTCGGCCTTGGAATATGCACCTTCGGACTTTTTCTGTATTCAGCTGACAAACAAATTTTAAACTTCTGCAGTGAAAGAATGGGTATAAATTTAGTTTTTTTAAATACGTTTCACATGTAACATCAAATTTCTATTTCTGTTGATGGCGAAATATTTCAATAGGACACTTATTAAAACATTAGTGTCTTTCAGTGGACAAATATGACGAATGTTCAGAAAAATTTTAATGGAGTCTTGATATTGGTTTTCTGGAAGACACGTACACACATGGCACGCATCGAATCATCACAGAACCATCTCGCTCACAGCTTGCTACGGTACTGGTGCCATTGTAGCAATGTGTATAAAATAAGGAATGTCTCCTTTTAAAGTCTTGGGAATGTCCTATGTATGTTAAGAGAAACTGTTAAAAGATATTCACTGTTTAAGGAAGCTACTTATTGTTTTTCATTTCCAGTTACAAAATCAGGACATTTTTAAATGTTTATTTAATTTTTCTTCCTGTTAAATATAAGAGTTCTATTCAACTTTAGAAGCTCCTATTTGATAGATCAACTTGAAAAAAATATACC
The DNA here is from genome assembly GCA_964017045.1 of Omphiscola glabra. Lineage (NCBI taxonomy): Eukaryota > Metazoa > Mollusca > Gastropoda > Lymnaeidae > Omphiscola > Omphiscola glabra. Next base: position 25,554,613 of record OZ024798.1, on the reverse strand, counting down.
CCCATTTACATAAAAAATTAACTCTTTTTACAGTATTTAAAATGGATGGTATGTAAAATAAAAATAAAATCAATTAACGTTTATCACCCGCGCAGTTCCATTTTTGTGTGACTGTAACTTAAAATCTCTTTGTAATTTTTAAATTATTGTCTATTCCACAGTTAAGTTTCTCTCCGTATTTTTACTGGTTACATTTTTGGCAACCGCCATACGATTGACGAACGTAGACTACTACCAGGTCCTCAAGAGTTCTTCTTACCCAACCATGATTGGTAGAAACAGTTTGAACCGCTCTGTCGACAGCCTCCACATTCTATCCCTGGGATTTAATCAACCCACAGAGCAGGATCTTCTGCCCGACCTCTCCAGGTACACGGTGGAAGGCAGACGTGAGATAACAGACTTTCTCGGTGAGAACTTGGCAAAAAATTCATCGCATTCCAATTTTCTCTCTCAAAAGCTGCGAACGTCTTTGGAAGTCATCAAGGAAACCCAGAGAATCCACTACAACATCTTCAAAGATGTCTTGGGTTCGTTCAAGTACGGCATGCTGCTCGACACGGCCGACTTCGAAAATAAAGGCGACCCGGCCATCACCACGGCGGAGATCTACTTCTTGGCTCGAATCAAGCTCGACTTGATCTACTACTGCAACACCGCGGCCTGCACGAAAACCAACTTAATCAAGGCGGCGCAGTTGGCGGAGACGTACTCCCCGAAAGATCTCGTCATCCTCCTACACGGCGGCGGCAACATCAACGGTTACGAGGAACATGATCTTTTGCGTTTTCAGATGTTCGATTTGTTTAAAGGGTTCCAGTTTTTTATGTTCCCGCAGAGCATTTGGCTGAAGCCGGGCAGCGGGGAACACCAGGAGTTGTGTCGTAAAATGTACTGCTGTCATGAGAATCTAACGATGGTGTTACGAGACGCGCAATCTTACTCGATTGCCCAGAAATTCTTCAAAGGCGCCACACGTCTGCTGATGGCACCGGATATCGTCTTCCATTTGGGTCCTGTCAAACGATCGATAGCTCCGGTATTTGATATCCTGTGGATTCGAAGGACTGATAAGGAAGGCCCGAAATATCACATGAACATATCACATCCTCCCCACATCCGCTTGCACGTATCGGACTGGTACCTCTTCATAACTCCGAAAGCTGGGACCAGCCTAGAGAAATCCATGTACGCCACCATGATGGGTCTCTTCTACATACAGCGTGCTCGGGTGGTCATCACAGACCGTCTTCATGGACACATATTGTCCATGCTGCTGGACATCCCCCACGTTCTGGTGGACAATCCGGCCAAAAAGCTGTCCAGTTATCATGACACTTGGACGCGCGGCGTCGAAAACGTGAGACTCACTACCGATCCTTCCAAGGCCGTTGGCCTCGCTTTAGAGTTGTTAGAAATTTACAAAACTGAATTACCTCCCCGTTCGCCCTGGCTGAACATTAGTGAGCATTTTAAAGTCATTAACTATAACCTACCCGAGACTGGTTTCTCTTGAACAATTTTAGATTTTTAAAAATACATTTAAGAAAAAGGTTTTAAAATTCGATTCTAATTTATAATGGCGTGATTATTGAAACCTTTTGAAATCTGAATGTTATGTGCATAGTTATGATAATATGACGGTATCTGAGTGATAAGTGTATGCTTATGGCGATATCTGAGTGATATATGTATACTTATGGCTGTATCTGAGTATATGTGTTTACTTATGACGGTTTCTGAATGCTATGTGTTTACTTATGACGGTTCATTATTGTCTATGACCTTTTTTGTGCATTGACATATTCATATATTACGTTTATCGTGTATTTATACTCAACCGTACTTTTACACATGAATACCGGTAATTTAAGCTTAAAAAGTCTCTTTTTTTCTTGTAACTGATCATCCATATAGTGCGTACGCATAGCATGAGGGGGGGGGGGGAGTGTTTTTATAATTTTGGAAACTGTGTATTGCCCGGGGGTGGGGGTGGTCAGCTTGCCAGAAAGTATGTAATTTATGAGAAAATTATGTAATGATTGTCCTAAAATTAGGACATTCATAAACAGCTAACGGTATTTGAAATTGAAAATTGACTTTTTTTTTTCGTACGTAATGCGAGGATGGCCTCTAAACTGGAATCCACATTTTCCTTTTTGTTCATGGCTTCTTAATATGACTACTTAACAAATTATTAAAATACCTTCGAAAGCCATTGCATGCTCAACTATTCTTTTTTATGCATTGTATGTACAGTCATAGCGTATAAGCTATTGTATTATTCCGCCGTGTATGTCAGTGGTGTCAATTCAAATATTTCTGTTTTAAATATAAATACCTGTACCTTTGTGTCAGTGGACGATGTCACTTTAACAATATTCCGGTGTCTTAAAATTTTCATCTATGTATGTCAATTGGCAATGTTGTCACAACGAAATTCCTGTTCTATTTATTGATTATGTCATTTGCACATTATGTCACAAAGATTTTCATGTGATAACTGACAGAACATAGGCACTGTTTCTTTCAGACAATGTGTTCGGGGAGTGGGGAGTGGGGTGGGGGTCAGATCTTCGGATGGAAAGTGCCAGTGGCGTTGAAGAGGGCTGTTTAATCTCATGGGCATTGGTTTTTCTTGTTATGGAGGGAGAAATTTGTGGCCAGCTGCAGAGTTTATATGATGGAAGAAGTGTAAAACATATTGCCCTACCCAGGGCGGCTCTGACGCTAGCTACACTACTGGACACTACATCTATCAGCGCCAAAATTAAACATAATGGCGACCAGGTTCAGTTATAACCAGTGTTTCTTTCAGAAATTTCCCCCGTTAGGGGCATTTCAGATTTTCGGGGGAGGGGCAGTGACAGTTGTCAGTGGCCAGAGGCGTAGCTAAGGGGTGGCCAGATGGGGCATACGTCCCTGGGTGCCAGACTAGCGGGTGGGGGGATAAGCTTAGATGGTATTGATTGGTTGAAAAAATGGCTTTCAGAGTTGGAGAGGGGCGTAAAAATGAATCTAGTCCCCTGACGCTAAACTCTGTAGATACGCCCCTGCTAGTGTCGTCGAAATAAGGCGGATGGGGTTGTCCACCCAGGTGTCCCTTTTTCTTTATGTGAAGATGTGGCATTTTGAGACAACTGCAGAGTTTGCATCGTGAACAAAAAAAGGGGGGGGGGGTGGCGGTAAATACTTGGCCGCTCATGGCAGCACTAATAGTAGCTACGCTACTAGGCAGTGTATCTATCGATACCAAAATCAGCGATCATTTTCATCGAGAAGATGGCTGAAATCGTGGGCGCCGATAAATCTTGATCGATGGAGGGGTTTGGGAGACATTATTTAGCCCAGTTTCATATATAAACTGAATTCACTCCATTTGTAGCGTGCCCCAGGGTAATCTTTAGGCACAAGCTTATAATTAACCCCGTACTGTACAATTGATCAGCGCGAGGTGCATAATTTAGGGTGCTAAAGACAGTCGTACAAACTCAAATTGACAGGATGCATTATTTTGGCACATACTTGAATTTGTTGTTTCTTTCAGTCAATTTTGATGTGGCATTTCAAATATTCGGGTGGAAAGTGCCATAATAAGGACCAAAGACATCTTAAATTTCGCACCAGCGGGACGTAAACTATATTTATTCTAGTTGTGTCACCCTTGAGGATACGCTTTTGCCCTAGATTATTCTCGCCCTTTAAATCATTATAGTCCGCAGAAAATGTTTGATTAATTCAAAATAGAAGAATGCATTTTATCACATATCTGAAGTTAGTAGTGCAATATTCTACACTAATTTGAGAGAAACGGAAGAGATCCTTGTTAAAAAATGTAGGTGTCACTTAACTTTAACTTTATCATCTGCGCCCAGCAACCCAGACTGAAGGGTGCCTCAAATATTTTAGGGGCTTAAAGATGTGATACGAAAATTTTTGTAATTAATTATAATCTTTCCATGCCGGTTTGGCAAAACGTAAATTGCTTGACCTGCTTGTGTTATGCAAAAAAATTATATTAAAAAAAAATAATTATATAACTAAAAATAGTTATGTGGCTTTAATTTTTTATTTACTTATTATTATTAGTATGCAATTAAAGTATACATTTCCCAATATTCAGTAGATTGAAATGTTTATTTGGAATTTCAAACTACTTTAACTTTCTTAAATTGCCTCTTCGCCATACTTAAAAATATTTTTATCTAAATCCAAAGAATCTATTTTAAATTGAGGAATTAGCAATAAGAATTTTTTTTAAACAGGTACCAAAAAAATGGAATTGGCATGATTGTCAAATATTCTGGTACATATATGAACCCTCCGGCTCATCTCAGAAATATTTGTGTTGTCTAGGTCTTCTTTATTCCACTTCAAATAGCTGGCTCTCTGGTACGAAGAAGACAACACGGTCCAGAATACACTACAATACTTTATTCAAGATGTGATAACAATACATATTAGTCCTCTGACATAGTATCAACATGTACAAGTCGGTATCCACAGCTTCTATCCAAACTCAGCTACCAAAAACGTCCATCCCATTTAGAGCGAATGATCATACATCAGCTCTCGTTACAAGTTATCTCTCGCTTCTCACGATAGTTCACTCTGCCGGGTTCATGAACATAATAAACAGCCCCGCTCTCTTCAACAATAGTTAGCCCCCCTTTTATACCTTCAACCTCACATGTAATCGTGATATTAACTTCGTTCACATTCATTCACATGTCTCATTTGTCCCAAAATCACAACACACACTCTCTCACTGTTTTCATGACCTTGACAATGATAATCGAAATGCTAGTTCACAAAAAAAAATTCTTAGCTTTCTACTGGATTCTCATTTAAAATAAAATGAATAATATTAAAAAAATGAGTGCAATGACAATGGGTGGGGCATTTTGTTTGTTATTCTGACATTAAAAAGAGAAATGCAGTTGGGAAGTTTATAAAATAAATATCGGCTTAGTATTCAACACAAAAGAATCTGTTATTCAGGAAACTTTGTAACAAAAGTGGCACATTAAGGTAAATAAATTTATTTTAATACATTGTCATTAAAGTCTTTTATCTTGTCAGTAGCAATAAATAAATAAATAAATAAAAATAGCGATATATGCGAAGAACAGGAAGTAAGACCGGAACGGTCAGTGCGATTGTTATAACCAAATACTATAACTTGATTAGCCTTAAATATACGGATCATCAAATATCTCGAGCCTAGCGATATTTTATAGATTCCACTAATTGTAATCAGTTAAAGGCAGCAGTTACTGTGCTTTTTAAAACTGTTTTAAAATGACAATTTTGTCATATTTAATCAAATATATATATATTTGTTATATTGTTTTACACATTGTGCTCCGGCTTGGGGGGGGGGGGGGCAGTGCCCTCCCCGAGAGATAGCTGAGAGAAACACTGTTGCTAATAATAACTATATTTTTTAAAGCACAAGGCCATCATTCAATTTTTAATTAAAAGCATTCCCTACTGTAAAAGTCATGCTTTCATTATAGAATATTATTTGCAAACATAAAAAGATTGCTCACTTTTGATACTTAGTGAGAACTCTATTAAAAGTACAGACCTTAAAATTGAAGCAACTGTAGTTTAATAAAGTGTTTTTAAAATCTTTAAACTTACGAGTTGAAAAGAGTAATTAAACAAAAAATGTAGATAAATGCGAACAGGAAATAACATTTAGGCTCAAAATCGGGCCAGGCAAATTTTCGAAACATTGCGATATTTATAATCGAATAATGTAAGCTTCTAAGAAGATTTGCCTTAAATATACGGATCACCAAATATATCGAGCGTAGCGATATTTCATAGATTCCACTGATTGTAATCGGTTAAAGGCGCGAGATTGCATTCTTTTTAAACTGTTTAAAATGACAAATTAATTAGTACTTTTAAATTAAAAAAATATATAATCATTCTATTGTTTTTACCCATTTTGCTCCGGGGGGCACGTGACTTTTCCCGGGGGGGGGAACTGCAAATTGTAGATCTCCTGCTGTGACAAATAGTTTTGAATTCCTTGAATTTAAAATCATTGAAAGTAATATTAATATTGAATGTGGAGTCTGTGACGCTACAGATGAGGTTGAATATTGAATGTGGAGTCTGTGACGCTACAGATGAGGTCGCAAAATAGCCAAAGGAATGTGCTAAAAATTAACTTTAAAAATTGTCACCCAGAAGAAAACCTTATCCAACATTTGACGATTTTGTGGAGGAGAGCGTCCCGGCATCCACTCTGGAACTTACGAAATGCTAATCTTGCAAAAAAATAATAATTCTTCCTGTATTACATGAAAACAGTTTAAGCCAAGCATGCAACCACTTGCTTATCGCATAGAAGACCCTACCGACTCTGTCATCTACATATGGGAACAATAATGTCATTTCTGTGAAATCTTGATATATATTTATTTTTAAATTGACCGCGCAGATGATCACGCATCGTACCCGTCTTGAGCCGGCACTGATTCCATTTAACCTCTCGGCGGCGGCGCCCAAGTGTTTCCTCGCAGAGGAATGGTCGGAACAGCACGGTTTAAATATATACTGGGGATTCTACCCCATTATGACATCATGATGCTGCATTGCCTATTTTTTTCCTTCTAAACTCCATCTAATTCGATGCCCATCGGTTTTTATCATGAAGTCAAACAACATAAACAATAACAACTTGTTCAGGCGTTGTTTTTTTTAATTTCTTGTTTTTAAATTAATGTTAATGTTAACAGATTTTATTTGTGCACGAATGATGCTCAAAGAAAAAATTATGAGCACCTAACAATTTTACAACGCTGACAATACGGCAAATTGTTTCGTAAGTTGTTTGGTAAAGCATGAGCTATCGTACTATCAAATGTATACGTGCAGTGTCGGGTGGAATTTAAATGTTCAAATGTCAAATGCCAGAAAACAAAAAAGTTGAACTGATTGTACCGGGAACGGCTACGTACAGTAGAAATATGCGGTCACTGTCTGTGGCAACTTGGTGTATTCAACATTGAGTCTGACCCAGTGCGCTGAGAAACCATCAGGGAATATGAAGTACTGGTGCGGTTGATCAGATGTCAAGATAACAGAAGTCAATCTCATCCAATTCTCGTTGAATCTGTGGCCTAAATATAAGGGGCGACAAGGTCATTACTTACCACATTGATGAAATTCAAAGGTTTCAAATGAACTCAAATTGTTAGCATAAGTTAGTTTTAGCGGGGGTCAGTAAACGCAATTTCTTCCTCTTTTTTCTTTTAATAAATCACTGGCAAGGCCTGCGAAAAAGTGAATAATTGTGGTATTGAAAAACTAAAATGGCATTACTCTATTGAAAGAGACAATAGATACGGGAAAAGCGATACTTTTTTCTGGATATTTGGATTGAGGTGAGCCAGGGTGGTCTCAGTCATTCATTATGTACATGATATAGCACATCTGTTTGTTTTAAATGTGCCAATATGGCAATAATAAAGCTTGATTTTGAATTTCAGAGTGTAATATTGGGCACAGGGTACAGAAAATCAAAATAGCTAGAAATCTATTTGTATGAATATTAAATTTCGATTTAAAAATGACTTCACCTGCTGCAACTGTGATATCCACCTGCACTGCTATAGTAATCGAGTCAGTGACGTTGTTATGGACCACGACGCGCAGAATGTTCTTGTCAAACCCGGTCATGAGGTACGGGTCAGACACATTTCCTTGTTGTACGATATCCTCTCTGCAGACAGAACCCCCGCCCTGAAGTGTTCAATAATACTAGTCAATTTAAAAGGAAATATATGAATAACATGAAGGCAGTAGTCGATCGTTTCTAAACGTATTAAGATCAGTAGCCGAGGAGTGACCAGCACGTCTTCGAATGCAAGGAGAGCCCCGATGCGATAAACTCGGAGAAGTTCGCAGTTGGCACTGGCGGGAAGCATCTTATTCTGTGGCTTCTGTTCGCCTTCAGGGAGTGCAACGAGTAACTGTTGGTTACATGGACTTGAGTTATAATGGGCTAGTACACTGCTCTGGCATTAAATAGAAACTCGTCCCTCTCCCCCATAGACAGCGACGAGGCCATGACAGGCAGTTCCGGCTCATACCAGCGAGAAGTCAGTAAAAGAACTGCTCATTCCTACCAAAGACTATCAGGGACTGGAACAAGTTTCCAAAAGGAACAGTTGAGGCGACAACACTTGACTCATTTGCGTCTATTGCCTCAGGCCTTCCAACCCCTAGTGCATGATACCCTCAAACAGTTACTCTTGTAACCAGTGAAATATCCTCATCAACACCAGGCACAGAGACATTGCAAATCCCATCTACATTCATAGGAGCCATAATGATCAATAAATTGATCGTGGGCCCTTAATATGTAGAAGAAGAAGAAGAACTAGTCAACATCACCGACCTCCATGCCTACGTGTAAACGTTCTCAATCATGGGCTATGCACTATTCAACATGTAACGCTAAAAATGGGACACATCGGTTAGTAAGTCACGCCTCTCCCAGCTACATGAAGTTGGAGCCGACCATAAGTCTCAAAAAGACAATTCTTTCATTGCGCAAACGGTAAAGTCCCGTTTAACCATACCAATCCATGCATGTGTACAATCTGGCGGTAACTGAGAATAACACCATGGGTCTTCAGCCCCTCATCTGATTCTCCGTTGATTGAGATGTTGAAGACACATTCGCAGAATCTGCTGCATTGATCATGGTCAGAGTAATAAACAAGGTGGGTCTGTAAACACACAATAGATGTCGAGTTCACAGTGGTATTGTCCAGGTGGTTCCAAGCGATTATTGTGCGAGAGAAGAATGATTGTTTGTGTTGCACTGTGTTACTCCGAGGCACAGTGAAGCATTTGCTATTGTTCCGGGTGTAATTGCTCATGGGGTTGTCAGAGGTTAAGTCGGTGTTTAGTGAGTTATTGGCTCTGATTAATCGACCTGGCTTCTGTAGGGTGAGATAATTGTTTGCTGGTAATAAATTTTCGCTTTAAAAGTGGTTGGGACATCAGAATATTAATATAGTTTCTGGCGTGAAATAAAACGTGTGCTGTAACGCATCATGGGGGAAGTTGTGTAACAAATATTGGGATTCTTAAATGTGCGTTATTTGAGTTCATGTTTTGTCAAGTAACTTTAGTAGTTGGGAAGTTCACGCAGTGCTGTCGCCAACGTTTGGCGAGCTAATAACTGTTTTAAATATTGAATCTAATACAGCGCCTTTGAGCATTTTATTATGATCAAACATAACAGAAAGATAAGTCGCCAGGGGAACTCTAAAAGTTCCTAAAAGTGCATCGAGCCAATCATCATTCAACTCACCAACTCACCAATTCACCATTTCCGTCTCACCAATTCACCATGCCCGCCGTCAACCAAAGTCAACACAGAACCACTGCGCGGGCGGCGAACACCCCTGAGACATCAAGGGGTCTCTGATATTTAAATTTGACGTGCCCCAAAAATGTGATGCGTATAAAAAAATAATTAACTCCGAACTTTGTGGGCAGGGGACACAAAAATCGAAAAGTGGCAGGGCGGCTTCATAGTCAAGCCACGGATCTGGGTCAACCCTCCCCCCTCCTCACCCAAACATGCAAAATATCACATCCCTTCCCACCACCCCCATAAATTCAGACACATACATTATATTTAAAAATTCGAAGCTTCAACAGATGGTTGGGATAAGACAGTTTGCGTGACCTAGCCCCCCCCCCTTTTTTTCTCGCCCCTCACATATGTTATTTTTGCCCTGTTCAGAAACATTATAAGGTGTTTGATGAGATGCGACACGCCCCTGGTTTGTTACTCCATATTTTATGGGAATGAATTTGTGCAACATGATGATACCAGGGTCTAGTTATCCCCAACAATACGTATCCAATAGAATGAGTTTGATACCAGAGTCTAAAGACGTGCCGTCACAGTTTGTAACGTCCTTACAAATGATTCTGCCACAGTTCGTAACGTCCTTACAAATGATTCTGTCACTGTTCGTAACGTCCTTACAAGGGATTCTGTCACAGCTCGTAGCGTCCTTTTCAACGACTCTGTCACGGTTCGTAACGTCCTTACAAACTATTCTGTCACATTCGTAACTTCCTTACAAACTATTCTGTCACAGCTCCTAACGTTCTTCTATCATGTGCACGGGCGGGTTCCCGCACCGGTCCTGTTTTGCGAACTAAGTCTGGGCAAAACTGACCCTTTGCGCCATCAGAGATCCGCCGCTGTCTCCAGGTGGTAGGGTCTCCTTTGACTTAAACAAGACGAGCATAACGGCAAATTGACATGTCGAGTGACAAGAAATCGAAAACACAAAGACAAAATGTATCCGAATACGAAAAAAATATAAAAATATTTATACTCGAATACCAAAAGTATTCCAATGATCATTAGATTTACTAGCCTGTGCCCAGGAAAGATTACATCGTGCGCAGTGCGCTTGCTGTGTTCTTCTTTCTACAGTGGGAGGTGAGAGAAACAATGATTATAAGAACAAAAGAAACTTTTAAATTATTATATAAATCAGTGGTTCTCAAAGTAGGCTTGGGGGCGGTAGGATCACCTAACGAAGGCGCTGGTTAATTTTGTAATAGTAATTTTTTTTTAAATCAGAAATTTTTGAAAAATAAAATAAAAAAACACTATTTGATTTTCAACAAAAAAAAAAACTGTCGTGAAAAGCTATAACTATACTCTCAGTCACACGAGGAAAGACCTTTGACCCTTTCAACAGCAAACGCGGCAATGACAACAAAACGAATTTCCTTAGCCATGGCGATGAACAGACAACTCTAATAAATTTAGAATAGAGTGTCACCGACGGTTTTTTAAATCTTTACATGGGACACAGAAATGTAGCTCGTATTATTTCTAGCATGTCTTCAGTTTTCATGAACACCATTATAATGCTTGATTCAGACGTCGAAAACAATCGTGATATAAGGAATACTTTTTTAAAATATACATTTTTAAAAAAAATTTTTTTTAGTATTCATCCTTTATATGAATTTTTCTGCGACTTAGCAGTTCTTACGAAATCATTATATCATATTTCCTTCATCTTCCCATTGAAAAACAGGAAAAACTGATTTATGGCTGGGTTGGGCTAAAAATTTAAAAGAATGTGTTGTCATTGGCCAAGAGTCTATGTGCCAAGTTTCAGCGATATATGATGACGGGAATCGGGTCAATAAGCTTCCCGTTGAAAAACAGGATAAACAACTGATTTTTACGGGCTGGGGGAAGGGAGAGAGGCTGACAATTTTTTAGAATTTGTAGCCGTTGGCAACGAGTCTATAGCCAAGATTAAGTTCAATAGGATGTCGGGAGATGGGTTAGTTAGCCGTCCAAAGGTTTTGCCTTAATCATAAAACTCGTGAATTTTTTTAGAGACGACCAATAACAACGACGTTTTTGGTATAAATCCTTTATATCCATTTATGTTTGCATTTATGTCATTGTACGTGACTGATCATTTATTAAGAAGTTGTTATGTAAATGGGTCAACTTCTGGCGTTTCATATTTCCTTTATTTTCCCTTTCAAAATGCATTTCATTTTTTACTGCATACTCAAATACGTCACACATACAATGTACATAGCAACAGCTACACAATTAATCTCCCCGTGACAAAACACGCAACCATTTTCCCTAGCACGCGTGCTATATTGCCAAAGACAAATAAGAAGCGTCTGTTGCCTCCTGTCTTCCACCCCCCCCCCCCCCCGTGCATGATACCGTCGCCGAGTGACCCTTGCAACCAGTGAAGAATCCTCTTCAATACCAGGCACAGAAACATCGCGAGCTCCCTCTACATAAATAGGAGCCACAATGATCAATGCATTGATCGTGAGCTCTAAAACTATAGCAGAAGTAGACATTTCTTATTTCTTCAAATTGAAAGTAGCGTTACATATATTACATTAATGATAAGCACATATCTTTAGTAAATGTTTCATAGAAAATATGTTGCCAAACATTTTGAAATACAAATAACCAACTACATTTTGCTACTGAAACAAATTTACTGTTTCTCGAAAGCATGCCACCAACAGAAACATTTAGGGAAGCCCTGGACATAAAACTATTTGACAAATAAATAAGCTTGGTAAAAAATTAATATAACAAAAGGAAGTAGAAGAAATAACTTGGCTCACAATTTGTCAATATGCCTGTTATACAATGACTGAAAGAGCCGCCTTTCTATTTCTAAACTTCCGGTTCACGAGCGCTTGACAGGCAGCTGTGTAATCGCTCCACATTTTCTCATTTTCGGATTGTTTTTCTCAACTTTTATTCCTGGAATAATGGATATGTTTGTATCTGAAAGTCTCCTGGACGTATGAATATAATTTATTTCGAAAATAACTAGGAATTGGTAGACTTATTCTAAGTTTTTCCATTCTATATTCGTGATTAATGTAAACAAAAACAGTCGACGTCATTAACAAACACTTCCGGTTCACAAGTCGATGTGCTGCACTGAAATATCTCCACATTGTCTCCTTGTTTCTCTCATATTTTTATTCCTGGATACAGAACGAAGTAGTCATCTCTTGAACTGCACTTCGCTGGTTATGAACACTTCCGTAAAACACTATTTAAACTGCTGTGTGGCGATCTTTAAGGCCACAATAGTGTATGTATATTTCACATTGTTTTGATAGACTTGGGAAATTAACTTGAAAGATATGCCCCGCCTTCAATATTCATCTACTATCCTGCGTCGTCTGTGTACCCCTGATGGCTATCTCCTTAGTGATGAAGTTCTTTGAAGTTCTTTCACGATGTCGAACATTATGTTTAATAAAAAAGAAAACTGCAAGAGGTTTTCGTGGGGGAAGAAGGAGGATGAGATCTCGACATTCAGCTCCCACGACAATAGTGCGTCAAAGAACTGGTGATGTTACGCTCATTAATGCGCAGTCATCTGTAAAGACATCATTGATCATCAATGACCTTTTCACTGAGAAAAAAACAACAACAAAAACTCAAACTCATGATTTCACACCGCCTCGACGGGGCGTGAAGAGATCAAATCTAATTGATGTTGACTGCCAGCCTGTTGTGAATCCACAATCACATAATTTCGGGGTACTGTATTTTAACTCCCAGTCATGCAGGAATAAGACATTTGTGGTGTGCGATCTTGTTTTAGAGAGCAAGGCTGACCTTGTGTTCATTACCGAGACGTGGTTTAAACATGTTGGAGACGAGGTCAAGCAGCAAGAAATTACACCTCCGGACTACCTCCTTCACTCTTGCCCAAGGCAATCGCACAGTGGCGGTGGTATTGCTGTCCTTTATAGGAGCTCCTTAAAGAATGGTGTGGCGTTTTCAAAATCGGACGAGTTTGTTTCATTTGAGATGTGCAAGATGCAACTTAATTATGGTGAACAAGCGATAACGTTTCTATGCATATACAGGCCACCTCCTAATAAGCGAAATAAGTTGAAGATCTGTCAGTTTACTGCTGACTTTCTTCGGCTTCTGGAAACGTACGCCTCCACAAACAAAAACGTCGTCATAATCGGCGACACAAACTGTCATTTCGATTCCACCACCGACAGCTATGTCAAGACCTTAAAATCAGCTCTTGACACACACGGAATGACTCAGCTTGTCAGTGTCCCAACACAAAAGCGGGGTCACATCCTAGATTGGCTTGTTGTCAGAGAGGATCGTGCAGCTATGATCTGCAACCTCATAATTGAGGACAAACTGATCTAAGATCATTTCCCAGTAACCTTTGACTTTGATTTAAGGAAGCCAGGGCGCCTTCTGCGCACAATCACATCCCGTGACCTCCGAAGGATAGATCGGGCGGCCTTTAGATGTGACGTCGCCGCCCTCAAGTATAGCGAAGATGATCCTGCAACAGACTACAACAGTGGCCTCAGAGTTATTTTAGACAAACATGCACCTCTGTCTACACGGCGCGTTACAGACCGCCCTTCTGCCCCATGGCTCACACCAGAAATAAAGGACGCGAAGCAGAAACAGCGACGTGCAGAACGCAAGTGGTGGAAGTCTGGCTTGACTGTGCACCGACAAATCTTTGTTGAAAACAAGGAACGCACTAAGCAGATGGTCCTTGCAGCTAGGACTGAATATGTCAGTCACCGGATTGTAGATTGCAGTTCAAATAGGGACTTATTTCGCATTGTCGGTCAGCTGACCGGTAAACAGAAGGATACATCTGTGCCAAACAATATTGCTTTGGCCGAGTTACCAGACGCTCTAAATGAGTTCTTTGTTACGAAAGTTAAGAAGATCAGGGCGAGACTTGACATTTGCACAGATGCTCCCGAATTCTTGCCGTTTAATGGCACTCCTATGAGCGAATTTTTGGAGGTCACTGAATCGCATGTGAAGAAAATCCTGGTTGACTCCCCAAGAAAGTCATGTTTGCTTGACCCTCTTCCGGCAGGTCTGTTGTATGAATGTTTAGACGAAATTGTCCCTATCATTACTAATATCGTAAATCAGTCTTTGAAAACTGGTTTTGTTCCATCCTCTTTTAAGGAGGCGGTTGTAACTCCACTGCTAAAGAAAGCAAATCTCGACCCTAATCTGTTGGAAAATTATCTCTAATCTACCATTTTTATCAAAGATTTTAGAGAGGGTCGTTCTTCGACAGCTCCTGGATCACCTCACTCGGTGTGACTTGTTTGAGCCTTTTCAGTCAGCATACAGAACGCATCACTCTACTGAGACAGCCCTGTTGCGCGTCGTAAATGACCTTCTGTCGTCTTGTGGTGAGGGCCAGGTATCCCTTTTGTCGTTACTGGATCTATCGGCAGCGTTCGATACGCTTGACCACGGCATACTTCTCCAACGTCTGCAATATAAGTTCGGTTTCACCGATACCGTCCTGAGATGGTTCCGCTCATATCTGACAAATCGGGTCCAATCAGTTATCACAAACGGCTTGACCTCCAAGAAATCCATTATTGAATTCGGAGTACCCCAAGGCTTGGTCTTAGGCCCGGTGCTTTTCACTATGTACGTTCAGCCCCTGGGTGCAGTGATCAAGCAGTTTGACATGGTATATCACATGTTCGCGGATGATACCCAACTTCAGAAATCCGTGATCCCCTCTCAGCTCCCTCAGCTTCTTAATATGACACAGAAGACAGTGGAGTCAGTTAAGCACTGGATGACAATAAACAAGCTCAAATTGAATGATGAAAAGACTGAGGTGATCCCCATAGCTACCGCTCAAAAATTAAAATCTTTAAAAGATACACCATCCTTTACTCTCTCAGGCGTGCAGATTGAGTTTGCTCAAACAGTGCGAAACCTGGGTGTCTACTTAGACAGAACACTAACTATGGAAAATCACATTAACATGATTTGCAAGGCGATTTTTCTAGAGCTGCGCAGAATTAGTCATATCAGACCCTTCTTAACGTTGGATGCATCAAAGAGGCTGATTTCTGCATTCGTGCTATCATGCATGGACTACTGCAATGCTCTCATGGTGGGTCTTCCAGCTACGCTCCTTGATAAAATTCAAAAAGCACAGAATAATGCGGCTCGAATTGTTCTTCGTAAATGCAAATTCGACCATGCTAAAACTCTTCTGATAGAATTGCATTGGCTGCCGGTCCGCGCTCGTATAGAGTACAAAATCGCAACTCTGTGCTACCGCTGCTTGCATGACCTGGCGCCGTCATATCTCCAAGCGCTCATGACGCCTTATGTACCCACTAGACAACTCCGCTCATCCGATAGTGGCAAACTCTCGATACCGCGTGTTCGCCTTGAAACTTACGGAAAGCGCACGTTCGCATTTGCTGGCCCAACCATTTGGAACACCCTTCCTGACGCTCTCAAAAACAGCCAGACGCTGGAGTCCTTCAAAACAAATTTAAAAACTCATCTATTTCGCAAACACCTGCTGGAATGATGATGTCTACAATCTTTTCCAGCTTGTTATTATCTCCCAGCTTAGTTTTTGTACCGCGCTTCGAGCCTTTGGGGATGAAGCGTGATTTTTCAAATGAACTTTATTATTATTATTATTATTATTATTATATCAGAGATTTTGTTAGCTGTGAAAAAAAAACAGAGACTTTTTGGATGGCATGTTTTATCAGCTGTGATAAAACAATGAGTATTGTGGATAACTTGATTTGTTAACTTAAAAAATAACCAATGACCTTTTTCGATTGCATGTTTTGTTAGCTGTGTTGCAGAAAAAAGTGGTACAGGTAGTGGGCAGACAATACGACCGCTAGATGCGTCTACTCAAACTTGCCGACTCCTAGCAAACAAGACCCATGGTGGGGGTTAGGCCGCAGGCAGAAAAGCTTAGTGACGCAAATGCACACTGAGCATTGCCCCTTAGGCACATACTTCTGCCGGCTAGATGGCAACAGGGATCCTACTTGCCGGCATTGCAGCCTGGACCCGGAGACGCTAGCGCATCTGTTGACTTAATGTCCCTGACTAGATCTCCCGGGGGGAAGCCAGGGCGGTTGGGGAACCTTACGTGAGGAAAATGTTGTATGGCACAGCTCAGCAGATGGAGCTTGTTGCCAATTTACTAGCCGGGGTCATAAGAGAGTAATCTCAGACCTTCACCAGAATATGTGTGTTAGTTAGCTGTGTTGATTGTTTTGTTGACGCGTATAAGTGTTCCTGCCATAAAATCCTCAACTGAACAGTGGGTCTCAAATTTTTTAAAATTGTTTCACAAGCCTCATTTTCAATGTCACTCAGAATATAATTCCCACCATTATTTTCAGTGGCTCTCAAACGTTTTTCGAGCACCTTCTCATTCGTGTCGTTGTAACAATGTGGCTTTAACTATATTTAGTTAGGAAAATACGCGTTAATTATCTGATTAAAATTTATACTATAGCATATAACTTATAGGGTGATGTGTAAATGAAGCTTGAGGACTGGGACTGGTCAGTTCAGCCCAGTGGCGTAGCTAGGGGCTGCAGCGGAAGGTGCGGACTGCACCGGGTGACACCATCTCAGATGTGACACCAAATTAAAAAAATGCATATTTACAGAGCACACACTGCACGGTGTAACCGAATTTCATAAAAGTATAACCAATCACATATAAATTTTCCACACATGTAACCAATCCAAATGCGTACTTTATTCAAAGTTCAAGACTGATGCCTCATAAATGAGGTGACCCTATAATTAGGCCAGATAAACACCGTTTTGATCACGATTCAACGCCGATTGAAGTGTTCGGTAACTTTCATGAGAGGAAGCTATATGTATCTAAATTCTGAGAACTAAAGCTTTCATTTGATACCAAATACAATGTGGTCGAGCGATTCTCAGTAAAGGCATCGAATCGGTAAAAATAAAAAACCTTCTTTTAATTGACTTTTTACCCATATAACAAAATGATATTTTACCAAATTTTCAAATATCTTTTAATAAATAATTTAAAGTTATTTAAAGTTAAAATAATTTTTTTAAATATGTGTTTTGAAACGAAATTTATCAAAAATCCAGAAATACTCAAAAATAAATATTTCACCGATTCGCCACTAGCACCGCCATTAACAATTGAGCACGATTTTCATATAGCGCAATTTCTTTTACATGCTGTCTGTGATTTCACGTTATCTGCAATCTTTACCTTTGGGATGATTTACTTGAGTCAAGAAATCTTACACAGCAGTATCTGCAGACTGAAGGCTTTACTCCTGACTAAGTGGTGACCAACCTACAGGCCTTAAGATTGTTTCAGCACGAGAAGCGCCGTCACTGGGTGGAACATGCTATGGAAAAGACACTTTTAAAATCAAAATAATTCGGAATTTCAGTAGAGAGAAAATTAAGATTTAAGAAGAGAATGGAAGGAGAACAATAAATAATATATGCTGGACTCTCTGTGCGAGTAGAAAACATTAATGAGATGCTTTCTTTCTTAAACCCGCATCAGACCATCTGCGATTAAGGAATTAGCGCAGATATGTTTGGAGCTGCTCAAACCAAGAGACTAATATCAGCTTATGAAGAAGAGTTATTGATGACCGTTCCAAAATTAACCTCTTTTTATGATGAGTTATCAGAAGATGAACTTTTAAAAGAAATACCAATGCAGCTGATATTGACTTTGAAAAAGTCATGGACTAGTCAGTATTTGATGTTTCAATATTTACAGCTCAATGGGACTTCCTAGAATCTCTTCCAATACTCTTGGTAAGACCTCAATAAAATTATTATTTTTTACGTTCTGGACGCCTGTGGCTTCATGTGAGCGGAGCTTGTCAAAACTAAGGCTTATCGATAACTGTTTACGATCCACCAGGTGTCTTTCAAAGCTTTTTTGATCTGGCTCTAAAATCAATTAAAGATGAGACGGTGAAGGATATTGATTTTGATCAAGTGATTGACAGATGTGCATCTTTGAAGAACATGAAAGGATAATTTTAAATAAAGTAAATTTATAGTAAAAAAATAACTACAACATAACGCTGTTACGGTTCTTAAATACGATGAATTTATTTGGTTTTTTGGTCTTGAAATATTATACTGTCGACTTATTTTAACAAGATGAAACCCAACTTGGAAGTGGTGGGGGGGGGGTTTGCAGTGGCGTAGCGAGCTTAACTCGCGCCCGGGTCACAATAACTTTTTAGCGCCCCCCCCCTATTCGAAAACCATACAATATTGTATGTAAAATATACCATTTGGAGCCCCTTTGAGAGTAGCGCCCGGGGCATGATGCCCCCCTTGCCCCCCCTCGCTACGCCACTGGGGGTAGTCACCATGAGTTTACCGCACCGGCTAACACTAGTTAAGCAGATGAAACCCATCTTGGAAGTCCACTCTAGCTACGCCACTGAGATCAGTACATATTGTTTAAAGCGGCCAAGACGAACCGACTATGTTATGTTTAGGAGAGTTTAGGTTTCGTGTTCAACATACACACATAACTATTTAAGAAGTTGTTGAGAAATATAACATTACTCAAGGAAATGGAAAATTTTGACGAGGCTTAACACTAAATTTGATAATATTTCTTATTCGATCGCTGGAGAATGAACTTTATCTGCCTTGTAGTTTCGATCAAACTCGTCCGCATGTTCAAACTTGACGTTTTCTACTTGACGTGACGTCTCTTTAATGGCGTGACATTTTCTACTTGACGTGTCGTTTCTTTCATGGCGTGACATTTTCTAAATGACGCAACTTGACGACCCTGTACTTGAAACGTTGATATTAGTTCATTTACTAACCCAGACATTCTGTTTTTTTCAACATCCAATTAAGATCAAACTTCCAGTTAAATATCCAACTTCCAGTTAAAGATCCAACTTCCAGTTAAAGATGCGATTCCCGAGCTTGACCCAAGCTCTGTACTACGTCGGCGTGTTCTCCAGCTGGACAGTCACGTCCTACCTGTGCCACCTGTTCGCCAAGATGTTTTTAACGCTTTTCACCACGAACTTCGGGGTCAATTTCTGGACCAGTTTGGCCGGCGCTCTGACGATCACCATCTTTCAGACACGTACGAACCACTTTATTTCTGTTTTTTTTCCTCTTGTTGTTGCCCCGCCCCATGCAAATATTACCAGAAGTTACCAGCACGGAACATTTGACACATTTTTTAGAAGTGTGAAGTTTAACGAGTGAAACTGATTTAACAAGGATCGGTATCGTATTTGATTATGTAATTTGTTGGGGTTTTTTCACCCCAAAATGACACACTAAATTACTTAAAGATTGAATGCCCCATTGCAATGTTAAATCTACCTTGAGAAATTGAAAATATGTTTAAAGTGTAGAGCAGTGGGTTCACAGCTCTTTTATTTTTCCCACGCCCACCTGTGCACATAAAAAGATTTTACGTTTCGCCCTATTGTTTCTAACATGCCTCATCCTTTAAAATACATTTCCCGCATCGCTAAAGAACACCCACACCACCCCACCCGCTCAATAATCTTCAAATTATTGGTGGGCAGCACTAGAGATGTTGTGGGCAGCAGTAGAGATGGTAGCGGGCCTCAGTAGAGATATTGTGGACAGCAGTAGAGATGGTAGTGGGCCTCAGTAGAGATGTTGGTGGCAGCAGTAGAGATCTGGTGGGCATCAGTAGAGATATTGTGGGCAGCAGTAGAGATGGTAGCGGGCCTCAGTAGAGATATTGTGAGCAGCAGTAGATGGTAGTGGGCATCAGTAGAGATATTGTGGGCAGCAGTAGAGATGTTGGTCAGCAGCAGTAGAGATCTGGTGGGCATCAGTAGAGATATTTTGGGCAGCAGTAGAGATGGTAGTGGGCATCTGTAGAGATGTTGTGGGCAGCAGTAGATATGGTAGTGGGCATCAGTAGAGATGTTGGTGGGTAAAAGTAGAGATGTTGGTGGGCAGCAATAGAAATATTGTAGGCAGCAGTAGAGATGTTAGTGTGTAACAATAGATATTTTAATGATTTATTGTATTTCAACTATAAGAAGTTACCTTTGTTTTCCCTAGTGATGTGTTTTGCATCTATAAAAATAAACGACGAGAAGAAAGATAACCAAAAACTAACAAATGCCTCGCTTCATGCCCTTGCCACATTTTTTACCAACTTTAGCATGGCGGTCATATTCGCCTCCTCTACACTAGCCATCAAGGTGAGTCAACAAGGCTTTGATCCAACAAAGGTTTAGAATCGTTGATCTATTCATATAATAAATGAGAAGGGATATATGGTTTTTTTTTTTTACCTTTTCTCTTAATATACATCTTTATATCAATTGATAACCAACCATTCGACCAACATTTACCCTAACCAAAACAGTTGACCGACATTTACCCTAACCAAAACATTTGACCGATATTTACCCTAACCAAAACAGTTGACCGATATTTACCCTAACCAAAACAGTTGACCCATATTTACCCTAACCAAAACATTTGACCGATATTTACCCTAACCAAAACAGTTGACCGACATTTACCCTAACCAAAACATTTGACCGATATTTACCCTAACCAAAACATTTGACCGATATTTACCCTAACCAAAACATTTGACCGATATTTACCCTAACCAAAACAGTTGACCGAAATTTACCCTAACCAAAACATTTGACCGACATTTACCCTAACCAAAACATTCGTTTTGTTTTAAAATTAATCAATTTAAAATTTTGAGCTGATCTAAAAAACACCAAGAAATCACCGATGGCGTGTTATCGTGTCATAAAATGACAATTTCTAGGATTAGAATAATGCCGATGAAATAACTCAGATAAACTTACCTCATTCAATGTCTGACTCCATGACATGACGTTTCGTACCCCATCTCTACCACAGCTAATGGAGCCTATCACCAGCGCCATGATACAGTATTTCGTCATGGGCACGCCCCTGAAAGCCACGGCCACGGTGAGCCTACCGTTGATCGTCATGGGCGCCATTTTGTTCACGGGGAACCCGCTGTCAGAAGTGAGCCTGACCCTTGGAGTTGGGGCCGCCTTTGTGTCGAATATCGTTTTTGCTTTCAGGTCAGTATTTAGACCTAGGCTTCCCAATCTTGTCTGACTAACGCTCCAACCTGAAGACCCTCCGACACCCCGCCCCCCCAAAGAATTAACATTCTTTTTCACTGTCTGTTAATGACTCGAGATTTGTCGTTGTAAGATACTACTTAGAATGTAAGATGCTACTTAGAATGTAAGATACTACTTAGAATGTAAGATACTACTTAGAATGTAAGATGCTACTTAGAATGTAAGATACTACTTAGAATGTAAGATACTACTTAGAATGTAAGATACTACTTAGAATGTAAGATACTACTTAGAATGTAAGATGCTACTTAGAATGTAAGATACTACTTAGAATGTAAGATACTACTTAAAATGTAAGATACTACTTAGAATGATTGCACTATTACTTTATAAAGTAATGAATCACTTATTTAAAAAAATACTATTATTGACCTGTCAAACAACAAAACCAACTCTTTACATTTTCCTTTTAAAAAAAAAAACATAACACATTTCTCAAGTCAGAGGCAAACTATTCCATTATTTTGGTGCTTTAGCTTCCAAAGAGCGCACTCCGTAAGACTTTTTTCTGTGTTCATCCACACTGGGAACTCTCAGTAAGGAATGTGTTGAAGACCGCAGGTTCTTTAAAGATACATGTTTATAAATCAGTTCTTTAAGATATTCCGGTGCAGAGCCTTCTATGCACCTGGGGACAGAATTTTTTGGTTAATTCGCTCACTCACAGCAACCCAATGGAGATCCTTAAGAACTGGAGTGATGTGGTCAGATTTCTTTCTCCACGATACAATGCGTGCTGCAAAAATGTGTACCTTTTGGAGTCTCTGAATTTTGTACTGAGGTAAACCCCACAAACAACTGTTACAGTAATCTAATCTTGATTGGATTAGAGTTACCGCTACAGCATTGGCTGTTCTCTTATTGAGTTGAGGACGCAGCTGATCCAGGGCGCGCAGATGACAGACGCATGCCATGACCACAGAACTGATATGTGGAATCATTCTAAGGTTACTGTCAATATAAAAGACAGTGGAGGGCAACGGGATCTCTGATTCACCATCTTTTATTGATGCGATGGCAACTTTCCGAAGATTGGCATCTGAACCACAAACAATTGCCATAGTCTTATCATCATTTAATTTTAGTCTGTTTGATAACATCCATTCTTTCATAGCAAGACAGCAGTCCTCGACAGCCTAAACAGCAGCAGAAGATTCCAGTGGATCAGGGCGGAAACACTTGTACAGTTCTGTGTCATCCGCAAATATTTTGCGGGAAATACCATGACTTTCAAAAATTTTGCCGAGCTGGCTAGTGTACATGAAGAACAGGATAGGTCCTAAAACTGAGCCCTTTGGCACACCGCAGGTTACGGAAGTATCCATGGAATATGCCTGCTTCGCTACAATACGCTGAGTCATGTCAGTCAAAATAAGATAAAAAACAGCGAAGTGCATTCCAGAGATGTCTACCTCATTCTGAAGTCTTGTCAGAAGAAGCTCATGGTTAATCGCATCAAAAGCAGCAATGAGGTCCAACAGGACTAATATTGTCAGATCGGATTGTCAGCACCACAAAGAACATCATTCATGACAGGAGCAGTGCTGTCGCACAGCAGTGCCCAGGTCGATATGCAGATTGAAACTTATCAATCAAGTCGTACGTGTTTAGATGCTGCACAATCTGCTCTGACACAAATCTCTCAAGAATCTTAAATACAAAGGGGAGGTTGGAGACCGGGCGAAAATTCTTGCAGT